>JANRMT010062837.1:101222727-101249389 GCA_026402145.1 Polypterus bichir lapradei
AAGCCACGAGACCGATTCTGAGAGAGTGACTTGCTTGTGAATCAAATTAACTAAAATTGTTAGGTTAAACTAATTCATGGGTAGTGACTCGTTTGAGAATCAAATGAACAAACTCATTACATTGATTCCCAGGTAGTGACTCGTCAGCGAATCAAATGAACAAAAATCGTTAGACTGATTCTTGTGTAGTGACTCGTTTGCGAATCAAATGAACGAGAACCCTTAGTCTGATTCTCAGGTAGTGACTCATTTGTGAAATGAATGAAAATAATTAGACTGATTCATGGGTAGTGACTCGTTTGTGAATTAAATGAGCAAAAGTCATTAGATTGACTCCCAGGTAGTGACTCATTTGCAAATCAAATGAACAAAAATCGTTAGACTGATTCTTGTGTAGTGACTCGTTTGCGAATCAAATGAACGAGAACCCTTAGGCTGATTCTCAGGTAGTGACTCATTTGTGAAATGAATGAAAATCATTAGACTGATTCATGGGTAGTGACTCGTTTGTGAATCAAATGAGCAAAAGTCATTAGATTGACTCCCAGGTAGTGACTCATTTGCAAATCAAATGAACGAAAATCGTTAGACTGATTCTTGCGCAGTGACTCATTTGCGAATCAAATGAACAAATGTTATTAGACTGATTCTCGCATAGTGACTCTTTCAGAAATGAAATGAACAAGACTAATTAGACTGATTCTCAGATAGTGACTTGTTTGTGAATCAAATGAACTAAAATCATTAGACTAATTCTTGGATAGTGACTCGTTTGTGAATCAAATGAGCAGAGGTCATTATATTGACTCCCAGGTAGTGACTTGTTCGTGAATCAAATGAACGGAAATTGTTACACTTGCGTATACTTGATTCTTGCGTAGTGACTCATTAGCGAATCAAATGAACAAGAATCCTTCAACTGGTTCCCAGGTAGTGATTTGTTCACAAATGAAATGAACAAGAATTCTTAGACCGATTCTTGGAAAGTGACTCAATTGTGTATCAAATGAAGACTCATGATTCAGGCAGGTCTTGCGAACGCACTTTCGATGTTTATCAGAGACACAAAAGATGCTGACGACATCACGCTGGAAGGGCACGCATGCACTTTAGCACTCCCGCTGAAACTCTATTGAACCAATCTGTTGGTGCTCACAAACTGGGCCCTCAGACAGCCATGAGTTGAGGTAATTCTTGGTAGCGAGAACCAATCAGATCGCTTTCTGCTACCAAGATTCTACCAAGAATTGAAAGCTCGGGCCAATCGCAGTCTGTATCGGCTACCAAGAATTGGCCAATGATGGCTTGGTCGGCTACCAAGAATTGGCGAATTACAGCTCGTGTTGGATACCAAAACTTGGAAAGGGTGGGCCAGCCTCTTGTCACTTAATGTATTCTGCAAAGGCTTGTTCAAGTCAGCATACAGACGCTTTGAGATTTGCATTTATTTTTGAACTTTCTAAAAATGTTACTCACGAGTGTCGGTTTGTGCAGATATATTTGCATTCACGTATACATTTTTTGAATGATTTTTTAAACATTCTTGGTGCAGTTTATTACATTTATTAAATATGCGGGCAAAAAGTGTAAAGAAAAATATAATAATGTATAACTATAATAAATATTGAATTGTATAATCATGGTTTAATTTTACAGAATGAGGTTTAAAAATTTATTTTTGCATAGCCAAAAATCACACAAGAAGTGCCCCCAGCATTGACTCTCAAAGAAGACAAGGAAAAACTCCCAAAAAAACCCTTATAGGGAAAAAATGGAAGAAACCTTGGGAAAGGCAGATCAAAGAGAGACATCTTACCAGGTAAGTTGGGCGTGCAGTGGGTGTCAAAAAGAAGGGGGTTAATACGTTACACAGAACAGAACAAATACTCAATACGGTATAAAAATAAATAATTTTACAAGTATGGAGCAGAATTTAACAGTAGATGATATCCCATAATATGATTTGGATTTGTTTAACGAGTCCTGAAGACCTCAGCCATCAAGCTGCCTCCCCCATTTGGCCATTCCACAGCTGAAACAGCACTAATTCAATGAAAAGACCCCTCTACCCGACGATTCCTTACCTTAGGCAGATAGAAAAACTTTGCAGGTGGGCCGTGGCACCAAGTGCCATATTTGAGTACCGAGAACAGAAACAGAATAGGTGAGGGTTAGTAACAAATCCTAACTATCATGTTACTTATGTTTTAGTGCTAATGACTAACAACAGAGATGCAGTCTGCACAGTTAATCAGCAGCTCTAGTCAGGGTGTGCTAAACTGAAATAGTGAGTCTTCAGCCAGGATTTAAAAGCTGAGACTGAAGGGGCATCTCTTATATAGGGTGGTCCTGATCTAATTATGCAATTTTCATTACGCTATAACTTATTAAGTTTATTACATAGAAAATCACCCAAAAAATCCTGGACCATTGAGAAGTGTGCGAACTGACAACATGAAGAATCATCTTCGCACTGACCTGGAATCGTCCCCGCATAAATCAAAGTCATCCAGATGATCAGGATCTGCATAATTAGATCTGGACCACCCTATATATATACATATATATATATATATATATACATATATATATATAAGTGGCGTTTGTGCTGTTAACTAGAACAAATATAGTTGTTTTGCGCTAAGTATACTGTATAAACATTTCAAATTGCAATATTTCCAAATATTTATTTTTACCTATGTTAGCATTAACTAGAATATATTACTTCCCAAATTATAATTAATGTAAATAATAATTATAAATATAAATACATACAAACACAAGGCTGTGCACTATTATTTATTCATTCTTAAAGTGCTTTCATTTTTATTGTACCCCTCTTGATTATCTGTGCAGCCGTCTGAGACCATGGTAAAGGTGCTATATAAGTAAGTGAAATGCATTATTATTTGTTATAATTATGATTCAATAGAATGGGCAGGCAGTTTGTTTAAGTTTGATTTTAACTATGCTTGCTGTCCATGTGTTCTTTGACAAATCAATCATTCATTAAACAGTTTTTTGTTTAATCAAAAAAGAAAAATAAACAACTACATCTGCAATGTAGGATTCAAAGCACCATTCGTTGAAGAGAAAGTTCTTAAAAAAATTATTTTAGAGATATTTTCTTCCATTCAGCAATGTGCCATGAGCAGGATTTGAACCCGGATCCGTGCGATAATTTCTGGTAGATCATCTCTCAAGAATCGCAGCTATACCTCGAATAATAAGCACAATCCTCTGGGCAGAGTGATGACTCTGAAGTATCCAGAAGGTTGCCGGTTTGAATCCCCGAATTTGCCAAAAGTGATCCTGCTCTGCTGGGCCCTTGAGTAAGGCCGTTAACCTGCGATTGTTCCAAAGGTGCTGTACAATGGCCGACCCTGTATGCTGAATCCCAAAGTTTATGTGAAAATGAACACATTCCTAGTACAAGAAATTGTATAAGGTGAAATAAAAAACAAAATTAGTTCATATCATTCATTGCAAAAAGAGTCATTCAAAAAGAACAAATCAATCGTGAATTGTTTGTAACTAATTGGCTCAGCTTTTCCCCCCATTGACATTCTGCAGGTTGTTAGGTGGAGACCCCTCACCCACAAGGTAGAATAGAAGCAAGAGGAATGGAAAAAAATACAAAAGGAAGATATGGCGAGTGAGTGAGTGAGTGGAATGGAGAGCAGGCATGATGGAAAGTGAAGACATCCATGCGGGGCAATTACACTAAGACTCGGATTGCTCCCCCTGAGCTATGAAGGCAAATGGGGCGATCAGCCATTCTCAGAGTTTCCATTATGCCTGGAGAAACATTCAGGATTCGTACGCCGCCCACTGGCGCCAGAGGGTGGTAATGGGGCACAAGACAGTCAGAGTACTGGCTGCGCATGTCAGAGGGCATACTCTGAAGCCGAGTAGAACTCTTAAGGTGAGCAGCAGAGGCGTTCAATTGGAAGGACACACTGAGGCATAAGTTTTAATGATCCCTGACTGTGTTTTAAGCTGTGATTTATTTATTTTTTTTATTTATTTGTAGTCACTTTTGGATGTATTTATTCTTTGGGATTTTAACCTCCACGTTCACTCTGTTTTTTATGGATTATTTCTAGACAATACACTTTCAACACTGTTTTGGGTTATTATAATAAAAGTACTTTCACACCAACCTTTGCTGATTTGAGTTTTCATTATTTTGACCCTAACCCTAACCCTAACCCTCGGTAGATGACTATCAGTGTCCCGGGTCGAAGAGAGTGTGTTGGCTGAGGGCAACCAAGGCACCAGAGCTAGATTTAGATTTACATGATCCGCCTGCCCATTTTTTTACATGACCCTTTGCCCACTTTGATTTTACATGGCCTCCTGCCATGGCACCACAGGCAGATTTAGACAGAGCTTTATTTGACCCCAGGGGGAATTTTTTTTACAGAAGATCTTAAAAAAATAAATAAACACATATATACACACTACGGTTTTAACACACACCAGAATGATTAAAAACAGAGAATTTATAAAGAAATATTTGATTTGGCAGTCACAGACACAGTTGTAGCGGGGCTACATAGCAATAGTGTTTTCAATGTTTGTGCTGAGTGCGTTTTGTTTCCGTTTGCGTCCCGTTTGCAGTTTATAATGTGTGCGTCAGTGAATGTTGTCCCCGTAAATACAGAGGGGACGGATGATGGAGAGTGACCGCAGCCCCAAGATGGAAAGCACCTGTTCACAATCAATTATATCCGGCTCTTTACTATTTAAACAATCAGGAGGGAAAAGAGAGAGGAGGAAGGAGAAAGACGGAGATTTCATTTTTACGACAACGAACCAGCATTACCAGCTATTTTTCACATTGCGCGTTTGTATCCAGTTTGGTTTTCATTCCGCCGGATTTACTTCAGTTCAGTCATCGCCAGAGACCCCGGGGTTGGATTTCACGCCAAGGATACACGGTGAGGTTGTTCCATTTTTCCGGGAGATTCAAACACATCCATTCTTTGTTGACCAGTCATCCGTATTCAGGACAGTAATATACCCGGACTCAAGTTCACGATCATTGTCATTTCCGTTTTCATTCATTGTTAATTTGTGTTGTGTGTGTTATGCCTTACAAGGGCAAGGGAGGGTTTGTTATTGTATATATGGTGTTTTCACATTGCTGCTTTGGTGGAGGGATTTACATATATATATATATTTTTTTTTCTTCATGGGGAATGTGCAGTAGTATTTTGTTGTTGTGTTCTATTTAATATATTTATTCACTTATTTGACATACCTGCTTTTGCGTGCTTGTGTAAACCGTCAATTGAGGGGAAAATATTTGCTAGAGGTATGGCTTGGTAATATGTAGATTCATCTAAGGAATTTATCCAGGCCACATCTCTTGGTAGTGTAGCTGCCGGCTGGGTAAGGGGTCGACTGTTACACAGTGAGGCACTATACAGGTGTATTCCCTTCTGATATAAAGGAGCCCCCCACAGCATTTCTTGACACATTTCAGCTGAAGAATTTGTTGACCGAAAGACCTCAGTGTTGGTGTCAGCGAGGGATGTGTGACATTATAATACAATACAAACTTCTTCCATTTCCTAATTCTTGAGGTCCCTCTGCTCCAGGTGGTCTACCACAAGATGATTCCAATTGGTGAGATTAAGTCTTGTAGACCAGATAGAAAGTTACATCTGCCACTCCAGTCTTTATCAGAGTGGCAAGCTACAGTATGTCTGGGTGGTCTACCACAAGAGGACTTATATTGTCCAGGTGAGAATAAGCCTTGTGGAGCTTATAGATAGTTACATCTGCCATTCCAGTCTTTGTCTGAGTGGCAAACTGCAGAGGGTCCAGGTGGTCTTCCGCAGTCCAGGCTCAGCCTTTCAAAGGTTTTCTTGATGTGTGGTGTGTCACTGGTATGTGCAGAGGACTCATACAGACCATGTGAGAAAAGTCCTCAGTGGTGGTGTCAGCGAGGGATGTGTAACATTGTAATACAATACAATTTCACAATTCTTGAGGTTCCTCTGCTCCAGGTGGTCTACCACAAGATGACTCCTATTGGTGAGAATAAGCCTTGTGGAGAAGATAGAGAGTTGCATCTACCACTCTAGTCTTTGTCAAATAGACAAACTACAGTGTGTCCGGGTGGTCTACCACAAGAGGACTCCTATTGTCCAGGTGAGAATAAGCTTTGTGGAGCAGATAGATAGTTGCATCCTCCACTCCAGGTTTTGTCCAAGAGGCAAACTGCAATGGATCCAGGTGGTCTAAGATGATTCCTATTGGTGAGAATAAGCCTTGTGGAACAAATATACAGCTGCATCTGAAACTCCAGTCTTATTCCGAGTGTCAAGTTACAGTAGGTCCAGGTGGTCAATCACAAAAGAACTCCTGTTGTCCAGGTGAGAATAAGCCTTATGGAGCAGATAGATAGTTAAATCTGCCACTCCAGTCTTTCTCTGATAGACAAACTACAGTGTGCCCAGGTGGTCTACCACAAAAGGACTCCTATTATTGAGAATAAGCCTTGTGGAGCAGATAGATAGTTACATCTGCCACTCCAGTCTTTGTCCGAGTGGCAAACTACAGTGGGTCCAGGTGGTCTACCACAAGAGTACTCATATTGTCCAGGTGAGAATAAGCCTTGTGGAGCAGATAGATAGTTACTGTACATTTGCCACTCCAGTCTTTGTCTGATAGACAAACTGCAGTTGTTCCAGGTGGTCTACCACAAAAGGATTCCTATTGTTGAGAATAAGCCTTGTGGAGCAGATAGTTAAATCTGCCACTCCAGCCTTTATCTGAGTGGCAAGTTACAGTAGGTCCAGGTGGTCAACTACAAAAGGACTCCTGTTGTCCAGGTGAGAATGAGCCTTGTGGAGCAGATAGATAGACAAAGACTGGAGTGGCTGATTTAACTGAGTGGCAAACCTCAGTGGGTCCAGGTGGTCTACCACAAGAGGACTCATATTGTCCAGGTGAGAATAAACCTTTTGGAGCAGATAGTTAAATCTGCCACTCCAGCCTTTATCTGATTGGCAAGTTACAGTAGGTCCAGGTGGTCAACCACAAAAGGACTCCTGTTGTCCAGGTGAGAATGAGCCTTGTGGAGCAGATACTTAGTTGCATCCACCACTCCAGTCTTTGTCTGATAGACAAACTGTAGTTGTTCCAGGTGGTCTACCACAAGAGGACTCCTGTTGTCCAGGTGAGAATAAGCCTTGTGGAGCAGATAGATAGTTAAATCTGCCACTCCAGTCTTTGTCTGAGTGGCAAACTTCAGTGGGTCCAGGTGGTCTACCCCAGTCCAGGCCTAGGCTCTCAAAGGTTTTCTTGATGTGAGGTGTGTCACTGGCATCTGTAGAGGACTCATACAGACCAGATGACAACAGGCCATGTGGAGCAGGTGTACATGTAAAAGGAGGTTAGTAAAGAACATTATTTATGCCTTTCCAGGATTAACTTGTCCACCAATAAAAAAATGACCTTAGGAAGCTAAAGTGCCTTTCATGGACACTTTTATGATAAAACACCTTTTCTAAAATTCAGATCCATTTTTTTTAAATGTATTATTATTTTGCACATGAGGGTTTCCATGAAATTTTAATCTGACAATTTCTTTCATGGCCATTACATTGTGTTCTCTTCAGTGCTCGTACCATTTATAAAATGTAACCTTAAGTACCTTTCATTGTAAAGTCACAAACTAAAACACTCAAACAAGCCCAGAAGACATTTATTTTTAAGGTCATTTCAATTACATCTAAATTTGAATTCAGAATGTAAAATTTGAACTTTGGACAGCTTTAGTCCATTAAATGTGATGGCATGAAACACATGGAGGTGCACAGTGTACTCTGAAGTGCGTTACAGCTGAATGGATTCAAAAATTTACACCAATAGAGAGGGAAAAAATAGTGCTTGTAAAATCTACCTCCAGGTTATACAGAAAGTGCGAGCAGATTCTCCATGGAAGAATACGAGGGCACCGAGGGGTTATTAGGGAGCAGGGACGGGGGGGTATCTTGGTTTTACAATGCTGTATACAAACACGTTTACGCTGCTCAAAAACACAACATCTCTAAAGAATTAAAACCAAACCAATCAAGTGGGAGCTCAGGGTGTGGTTGTGTAGATGGGTGCAGAATTGGGTCAGACACAGGAAGCAGAGGGTGATGGCATGAGGTACCCTATCAAAATTGGGTGAAGTTAAGCTTGCTGTCGAGCAGGGGGCAGTGCTGGGGGTGCTGCTGTTTTTAACTTTCTCATCTACAAAGAAAGAATCATCCAAGAATTCAATGTCGTAATTTTGATGAATCTTGACATCTTAGACCTCCCAGACTTTTTCATATATGAAGTGTATGGAAAGTATTGCAATTGTCCAAAAATTCAATGAGATTTTTGATGAATCTCGATGTTTTAGACCTCCCCAACTTTCTCATTTATGAAGTACAGGGAAAGTATTGGAATCGTCCAAGAATTCAATGTCGAGATTTTGATGAATCTCGATGGTTTAGACCTCCCTGTGTTTCTCATTTACGAAGTAAGGGGAAAGTATTGGAATTCGTCCAAGAATTCAATGTCGAGATTTTGATGAATCTTGATGGTTTAGACCTCCCTGACTTTCTCATTTACGAAGTACAATACAGGCCAAAAGTTTGGCCACACCTCCTCATTCAATGTGTTTTCTTTATTTTCATGACCATTTACAGCACTCCATCACTCTCCTTCTTGGTCAAATAGCCCTTACACAGCCTGGAGGTGTGTTTGGGGTCATTGTCCTGTTGAAAAATAAATGATCGTCCAACTAACCTGACTTCTGCACAACACAGCTGCTGGTCCCAACCCCATTGATAAAGCAAGAAATTCCACTAAATAACCCTGATAAGGCACACCTGTGAAGTGAAAACCATTTCAGGTGACTACCTGTTGAAGCTCATCGAGAGAATGCCAAGAGTGTGCAAAGCAGTAATCAGAGCAAAGGGTGGCTATTTTGAAGAAACTAGAATATAAAACATGTTTTCAGTTATTTTTTTGTTAAGTACATAACTCCACATGTGTTCATTCATAGTTTTGATGCCTTCAGTCATGAAAATAAAGAAAACACATTGAATGAGGAGGTGTGTCCAAACTTTTGGCCTGTACTGTATAGGGAAAGTATTGGAATCGTCCAAAAATTCAATGTCGAGATTTTGATGAATCTCGATGGTTTAGACCTCCCTGATTTTCTCGTTTACGAAGTATAGAGAAAGTTTAGACCTCCCAGACTTTCTCGTTTACATAGTATAAGGAAAGTATTGCAATTGTCCAAGAATTCAATGTCGAGATTTTGATGAATCTCGACGGTTTAGACCTCCCTGACTTTCTCGTTTACGAAGTATAGGGAAAGTATTGGAATCGTCCAAGAATTCAATGTCGAGATTTTGATGGATCTCAATGTTTTAGGCCCCCCTGAGTCCGAAAATACCTTTTTTGGAATTATGTCTGTGTGTGTGTGTGTATGTAAACAGGATAACTTGAGTACATTTTCACTTAGGTCAACCAAATTTTGCATACAAGTGTTAGGTACAAAATGTAGATTTTGATCAACTTTTGGGCTATTTCCACTAACCGGAAGTGTTACTTTACCTTTTATTCATGCATCTGGAGTGTCCGATTTATTCACCTTTACTTTTGTAATAATTGTTCAATATATTATTGATTTGATTTGATTTGTTGTCGATGGTTATTTAATGTACATAATGTAAAAATATAATCATTGTCTTGTGGTTTACTCCACAAATATTCATCCCCATATCTGAGTATATGAGAACGTCTAGGGGAGACCACTCCCGACATTTAATATATAGAAATGGTTTGGTTAGAAATATAATTAAGAAGTTGATGAAGTTTGCAGATGATAATTGAGAATTTGTTGAATCATCTGAGAGGGACTTGGACAGCACACAGACTTGGGCAGACTTGTCGCAGATGAAATTTAATGACACAACTACTACCGCAAAACTATGAAAACTCCCACTTGCTGGGAGAATGACCAAAAGATGAAGTAAGCACATCCCGAAACAAGTATGTGTGTGTTTATATATATATATATATATATAGTGGACGCTAGATGTCGCTGTTGCCCCGTTGAACACACCAGACAGACGTCCAAGACACACGTGTAAAAGCACTAAGAAGATTATTAATAATTCTTTTGAATAAAGTGCACAAAGCACCGCACACTCCACAATTCTCAATAATAAACCAATAATCACAATAATCAATAACACACAATCCTCCACTCCCAGCAGCTCCGTTCCTCTACCACCCAACTCCGGCTCAATCTGCTGGGTTTCCCACAATCCTTTTAAAGTCCATGACCTGGAAGTATTCTTTCTCCGGGTCAACCGCCTTCTTCAAGCATCCCAGAAGTACTGTGGGTTTCCATCCTCATGACTCTGAAGTACTTCCGGGTTAGCGTCACGGTAATATTTCCCAGGTTCTTGGTGAGCTCCCCCTGGCGGCACCCATGGTACCCAACAGGGCTGAAGAGACGGACTCCATGTCCCATACTGCCATGCGGGAATCCGAGGAACCATTTCCATCTAGGGGAGCTGCCATTTAGCTTCCTGGGGGATGTAGTATCCTGCAAAGGCTGTTTTCCACTCTTGATGGACGTCCTGGCCGGGCTGAAACGCTGGCCATCCATCACTATATATATATATATATATATACATATTAATATATGTGTGTGTATGTATATATATATATATATATATATATATACGTATATATATATATATATATATATATAATATATATATACTGCAGTGGGCTTGCGCCCTGCCCGGGGATTTGTTCCTGCCTTGCGCCCTGTGTTGGCTGGGATTGGCTCCAGCAGACATGCTGTTCAGGCTTTCAAGTATGTGACGCACCGTACGGGAAGCATATCGTATATCATTGAGGAGTTTTATTTAATGCATAATACGTGCTCTGATTGGGTAGCTTCTCAGCCATCCGCCAATAGCGTCCCTTGTATAAAATCAACTGGGCAAACCAAGTGAGGAAGCATGTACCATACATTAAAAGACCCATTGTCCGCAGAAATCCACGAACCAGCGAAAAATCCATGATATATATTTAGATATGCTTACATTTAAAATCCGCGATGGAGTCAAGCTGTGAAAGTTGAAGCGCGATATAGCGAGGGATGACTGTATATAATTCTACTCATTATATCTCTAGATATATAAAATCCTCCTGTCTGTCTGTCTTCTTTTCATGAGAGAACTGCTTAATGGATTTAGATCGGGTTTTCTTCTATAATTTGCTTGAACATTCCGACTGATTTTGTGATTTTTCTCATCATGCTATGCATCACATTTCGCTTGCAGCATCGATTTATTCGAGCAAATCCGAGAGACAGGCTGTGGGCCGAGCAGAGGGGGAAGTGTCCAGCAGTGTCCTCACTCACACGCCAGCCTCTGTTTGAGTCGCTCTACATCTCGCCACGTGTTGGAGCGCAACTTGCATCCTCTTAGCTAGCGATACCTGTTTGTTCAGCAGACATTATCATCTACAGATTCTTAAAGAGTAACGTGTGATGTTTTTGGGAGAGAGATCAGAGCTACATGTGTTTTAGAGGGTAGCTGCTGATTGGCAGAGATATCATGACCACACGTAGGGGACGCTCTCCTGTCAGAGCTGAACATGATCAGGTGCAGTGGTAACATTTGACGTTGGAGTGGACCTACCTTTTGCTTGGCCAGAGATACCTTGCCAACTTTTTACATTTTTGGCAAAGAGATAACAGCTACATTCTCATCCCTGAGAGCAAAACCCAAAATATTCAAGAGGCCTTCAGATATGAAAGCTATCAATATAAATACTTCTCAATACAAATTATTAATTTTTTTTTTCTTATTGCTTTTTAAAGTTTGTCCTGTTTCACTACTACGTGGGTGGAGCTGTGGGGGACAGCTAGTTTTAAATAAAATAAAAGCAAAAATTATAGAATGGAGTAATACACAGAAAACAAAAAACTATTACACAAAAAACAAAACAACACTCAAAACTAAATGATCTATACATATCAATGGATGATACAAAAAAATTGTAAAGTACATATATAGTAACGTTTGAGTTTTGGTTTGCTGTGTGTGCATACTTTGCTATATTATATGAGGGATATTAAATTTGGGTCTATTTATTTGGGGGGGGGGATTTCTAATTTTTTGTATATTTGCTTTTTGTGTAATAGTTTTTGTTTTAGATTAAATTTCATGTCAGTAAATATAAAGTATTACACATAGTAAGTAAATATGTGAGGTTTGAATACATACTGGGTGGTCTGAAAGTGAAAGTCCACCTTATGAGAAGGAATTAGGAGTCGTAGTGGACTTGACACGATCAACTACTAGGCAGTGTTCAGAAGCCATGAAGAAGGCTAACAGAATGTCAGGTTATATAGCGCCTTGAGGTGTGCAGTACAAGTCACAGGAGGTTCTGCTGAAGCTTTATTACACACTGGTGAGGCCTCATCTGGAGGTCTGGGTGCAGTTTGGGTCTCCAGGCTACAAAAAGGACATAACAGCACTAGAGAAAGGTCCAGAGAAGAGCGACAAGGCTGATTCAGGGTCTACAGGGGATGAGTAAAGGGATATTATTGCCAAACTGAGCAATCATCAAAGTTGTGTCTTGGTAAGAGACGTGAACATGAACCCAATGGCTGAACTCCAGAAACTTTCAGAAGGACAGCTGTCATTGCAACACTCCGCTAATCTGGGCTCTACAATAGAGCGGCCAGACAGAGGCTTCCTCTTCAGTAAAAGACATGCAGAAGTCAGCTTGGAGTTAAAAGGAATCTAAGATTCTCAGGTCTGATGACACCAAGATGGTGTGACACCATCGGGCCTCACTGTTGGAACAGTATGGCACAGGTGATGAGGCGATGGCTGGTTTGCTGAAGATATGACACTAATCTTGATTTCATGTCTAGAAACCAAACCCATCCTTACTGTAGTTTGACTGGCTGATGACTTTCAGACCCAAGGGTGGAGTGGTGGATGTCTGGCTAAAGGATCGGGTTGATAACTTGAAGGTTGCCGGTTCAAATCATGGCAGTGACGGAAGGAATCCTACTCTGTTGGGCCCTTGAACACGACCCTTAACCTGCAATTGAGCTGACTATGTGCTCTGACCCCCCAAACTCTCCGGAAAGTGAGTTGGGTTATGTGAAAAATGACAAATTCCTAATACAAGAAATGGTATATGGAAAATAAAGGATTACTGAAATCACTGAAAACAATCACTAAACTGGACATATGCATACGGCAAAAAGGCTGAAGAATACTGCAGAACCTGTAGGCCCACCTGTCATCCTAAAACTTTCTGGCAGCACCCACGATGAAGACAACTTCACAAATTATAAAAAGTAATTTGTAACTACCTTAATCTTGTGGTGGGACATTGGAGAAAACTGGATTAAGAAGACAAAATTGGGGATTATCACATGTTAAATTAAGCACAACATCTGCTGGGTACCCAAAAATGTACGTAAAAATGTATCTGGGATTTCTCAGATATTCTGATGTAGCAGCAGATTATTGGCAAAAGTTGCAAATAAATGATCATAGCCATAAAAATGTAATTCTTCATGTGCATCATGATATGTACCATCACTCGATACTCAATAAAGGCAAACAACACTGCAGATGCATCAGTCATTGCATTCAATTTAACGGACCACCTGTGGATCCTATAAAAAGCAGCACGGGTTATGACAGACAAGGGTAAGACAAGGGTGGACAGCAGACAGCACAAATTAAATGTAAGTAAGTTATAACGCAGCACCTTTCACAGTGAGCGCTATTAGGAGGTAATTATCTTTACACCATAAACTCAAGCCATAAATAACAATAAAAATGCAACTGATGTTTTCTTTTTTTTTTGCAAAACAATAAGCCAAGAAAGCTTTGCAGCGTGAGAAAAAGAAATGACTCAGATATGGTGCTTATACACTGTGACAACGGATACTTTCCTTAATGAGTCTGTCGTTGGAAAATTGATGGATCAAACGGGTCATATAATTACCAGGCCTGACACATCACTGTTTATTGAAAGGCTGCTGCATCAGGCGGACCGAGAACAGAACAGAGCTAACTCTGCCCATGAAGCCATTGAAGAAAAACCAACTCAGTGACTGGTCAATTTAATTAAAGCGACTCTTATCTAATGCGGCCCCTGCAGAGGAGCGCGCCTCGTGTCCCGCAATAAAAGGCCTGCTTACAAAGAGATCGTTCGGAAAGGGAATTGGATTTCAGCCTGGGATTGTTGATGCTTTTTCTCTGGCTGGCTTTAAAAAATGTACAGAGCAATTTGATGCTGCGATAATTATGATAGCATAAATTGACGAGAGGAACGAATAAAAACTGAAAACACAGTTACGATGGAATTCTTGACAAGAGACCTTTTGCAAAAGCATTTGCTGCACTTGCATTAAGCAGAAAAGGGAATAAATTTGAATTACATATCCATTACCTTCACCTGTTTATCTCTCTAGAGGATTTTACTCTTATTATTGAAAAAGTAACATAACTGTTTGAATGTCTTTTTATAAAAGTAGTAAAATGTTAGTGTTGTGTTTACTGCACTGGTGCCAGCCACTGAACTGGACAAGAAGACAATATATTAGATAGATTAAGTATTCTATAATATCAAGATAAATATGAAATTCTCTATATAACAAATAGCTGATATGAATGGTGTCATAATCTATATAATAGATATATACAAGGGATATCCAGAAAAAAAGGTTACAACAGCTGTTAAAAATCGAAAAATGAATATATTTCAACCAAATTTACAGGGTATGTTCCAAAATATGTGTTTATTTCTCAACATAATCGCCGTCAACTTCGATGCACTTCTTCAGCCTGGGCACCAGCTTTTTTATACCCTCGTCGAATACGCTCCGCTCCACCTCCGAAAGCCACTTCTCCACTGTCTCCTTCACCTCCTCATCGTTGGAAAAACGTTTCCCACCCAAAAATTCTTTCAGTTTGGTGAAAAGGTGAAAATCTGAGGGCGCAAGGTCTGGGGAATAGGGTGGGTGGGTAACAATATCCCATCCAAAGGACACAAGCAGGTCCTGAGTCACACGAGCAGTATGGGGTCTGGCGTTGTCGTGAAGGAGGGACACACCACGAGTCAGCATTCCCCTCCTTTTGTCTTTAATCTTTTTTTTCAATTTTTTTAGGGTCTCACAATATGTTTCAGCATTGATGGTGGTCCCTTTGGCCATGAAATCCACCAACAAAACCCCTTTTCTGTCCCAAAAGACAGATGCCATAATCTTCTGCTCTGAAAACTGAACTTTGAATTTTTTGGCTGATGGGGAATGGGTATGGCGCCATTGTTGGGACTGCCTTTTGGACTCAGGAGTATAGTGACATACCCAAGTTTCGTCTCCAGTCACAATAGCGACGCAAAGTGAGGAGCTTGATGACCGAACGAATCTCGCATCAGCGTGCTGTGATGACATTTCACAACTGACTGACGCGGTCCCGGGCTTATTTTGACCATTAGGACCCCCCTACATGCAGGTATGCCAACCTTCAAAAAAACAAAATTCCCTGCACCCTAAAGGGCACTTGTAACCTTTTTTTCTGGATATCCCTCGTAATTACATGTCAAGGCACTATATAATAGATATATGTTTAGCGTAGTTGGCAGGATCAGGTAGATAGACGTGAAAGGCTCCATAAAATAGATAGATAGATAGGAGGCACTATATAATAGATAGATATTTAGCGTAGTTGGTAGGATCAGATAGATAGATTTGAAAAACACTATATAATAGATAGATATTTTAGCGTAGTTGGCAAGATCAGATAGATAGATAGATATAGACACTATATAATAGATAATGTAGATAGATATTTTAGCGTAGTTGGCAAGACCAGATAGATAGAAAGATAAATAGAGAGATGTCCATTGGGCATTAGTAGAAGTACTATTGGAATGATGTACTTAGGAACGCCTACTTCAAGATAATATCAAGGCTTCTAGAACTATCCAAAGAGAGACTGTTTCATTTCTTGCGACTCTCTACCAGACCCTTCATGTTGTGTTCTATTATGGCTTTGGTGTTCTGCTTATGCCTTAATTTTAATGTTTTCTTATTCTGATCATGTTGTCATCTTCTCTTTTGCTCATATGCACTAGTTGTCATAGGCAGGCGATTAATTCCACCAGTTTTTATGTTCCCAAAGGATGTAATCAGTCAAACATGTTACTGATTCTAGAAGTTTGAAATCAAATGTTGTTTCAATCATCATTTTTTAGTGGAATCTTTTCGGAGAATTTATTTTAAGCCACCAACTTAGGGCTTGACTTAGTATTAAGCACTTAGTGAAATGTGTACAGATTACAGAAATAATTTGTCACTGAGTGCTGCAAGCAACCTTTTCTCCCTTTAGCTGTTAATACTTCCACACAGTAAATATCGCAAGAGTTTATTATTCATTTTACATCAAAATGAAAATTCAAGTCAAAGAAATGAGGACAAATTTCATGATTTTTTTATTAATAATCATAGAGCAGAATTTAGCACTTTTACATTATATGCATGCTTGCCTCACTACCTCTGCCACAATCAAGTTGATAGTCTGGTAACTATGGCAACATGAAACAACTGACAAAACTATGTGGTTAGAGCACCCGTGCGCAGCATAATGATGTGTGTGTGTGTGTGTGTGTGTGTGTGTGCTTGGAGGAAGAGAAGAATCAGGCTTATACCGCATATGCTTTTTATATTTCTCTATTTATTAAATTAATGTGCAAATACACACAAACAATTATATATATATATATATATATATATATATATATATATAGAGAGAGTAAAAGAAACACAAATATACAAGAAAAAGTTTTTTGGATCAACCCCGTATATTGTAAAGAATGTTGCTGAAGAGTAGTGGTCTTGCCACCTAGTAGTCTATAGAAAAAGCGTCTCAGTGTGACTGCTAAGAAAATGCAGGTGGTTGTCTTTATAGTTGGTGCTAAGGAAGAGGAGGGTCCAATGGGGAATAGGCAGAAGTGAGATCAGAAGGAGGGCATGGTCTGAAGGTGGAAGCAGAACCTGGTTGGGCTTCAGGAGGTTTTTCCATCAGATGATCTGCAAAGGAGGGAGAAAAGCAATTAGTGCACTTCATCAACCCCTGCCCCTGTGTTTCACGTTTTGTTGAGCCCCTTGACTGCCTCCTATATGCATGTGTGTGACTATATATATATATATATATATATATATATATATATATATATCTCACGGACGACTGGGTGCCATACCCAGCTGGGACGCCGGGAGAGGGATTATACCTTCCCCAGGCCACGAGAGGACAGCCGTCCTGGTTGCTACGGCGGTCACGGGAACCAAGTTGGGCAGCCCAACCCTATAGAGGCCCGTGGCTGCCGCCAAGGGGTGCCTGGTAGATCCTAGAGCCCTGGAAGCCAGCACTTCTGCCACATCAGGAAGTGCTGGCGGAAGGAATTCTAGGGTCACCCGCCTTCTCCGATTCCCACAGGCACAACACAGTCCCACAAGCACAATAGCACACAACAGAAATACTTCCTCTTCTTACTTTCTTTTTTCCTCCACTCCTCCTCCTTAGCAAGCTTTGTCCACTTTCCACCCGACTCCGGCTCCCCGAGTAGTCTCTATAAGTCACCCGGATGTGCTCCAGGTGCTTGTTGCCCCATTTCCAGCTGCACTTCCGGGTGTGGCAGAAGAACCACCCACATGGGCTCAGGAACAGCTGCAGCACCCCCATGAAACCCAGCAGGAGTCTGAGGCAACACTGCAACCCATGGGGGCTGATCTCTGGCATCCCAGGGGAGGTACTCTGCTGCCCACGTTTGCTCCCCTGGTCCTCTCAGTGAAGAGAAGTCCTGGCCGGGCAAGAACCCTGGCCGTCTGTGATATATATATATATATATATATACTGTATGTAGTAGTTACTAACTTAAAGAAGTGAGAAGTCAGGACTTGGTCTGTAGGTGGGCACATGTGTTCAAACACAGGAAGCTAAGGTTAATGATGGGGGTCAGGTCAGATTGGGGAGCGAGCAGGCACTGGTACAGCACACTGCCAAACCCACCACAAGACAAAACAGTTCAGGATCCTGGTTGGCAACCCCCCAGGCAGACACATGGTCCAGTCCCACCCTCCGGAAAAGACACTCTATGAGCTACAGCCAACTGTTACGTGGGCATCCCCTTGGCCTGGTCAAACCACTTGGGTCAGACACACGGTCCAGTTAAAACCTCCGGAAATTACAATCGATATGTCACTGTCATGTGTTGAGTGGGCATCCCCTTGGCCTGGTTAGGCCACTCAGGTCCTCAACAATGAGGATCACACTCAGGGAATCACGCCACATAGCCGTAGTGCCGTAACTGATACTCCTTCACAAAGGAGGTAATCCTGGTTGAATGTTGAGGGGAGTGTTTTTAAAATCAGGGGTTTTCAGGGTTTGGGCCGCTGCTCTTTTTAACCTCCTTAGCATTATGTTTAGGTCCAAAAAAACAAGTCAAATGTTGAATTATTTTTCAACAAGAAACAATTCTGTTGTGTGTAACGGAAACATGTAAATACCAAAACCTCAATGTAAATACACATAGGAAAGGCAGGTGTACTGTCCCCTGCTGTACTGATGCAGATTTAGCATGCGTCGTTAGTGTGACTTGTTTTGAGACATTTAACGCACAGCCCAACATCCCAATCGGGACAGTAGACATGTGTTTCTTTGTGCCCTATTCTTGTATTTCTTGAAGGTAGAATTGTCTGTGCCAGATCTGAATTATCGATATGGCTCTTGTGTTATTTGTAGGCTAACACAGTGCATGGCTTTGTGATTTCCACATTTCCCCTGACATGAACATTGACAGTTGCCACATTTGGGAACCCTTAGTGGGCTAATGTCTTACTTGTCCTTGCACTTCATCACAATTATTTTGGTGAAGTTTCACAAGACCCAATTCAGTGGGCAAATCGCGGCCGTTTGGCCATGTAGTGCCATATGTGTGTTCCAGTGTTGTCTGATGACCAACTCACATCATCATTACGATCGCTCAAAGGTTCAGTTTCACCGCATTCTAAGACTGGCGTACGATTTTTCATCTGCCATTCTGATTTTCATTGAAGGCCCCGCCCCACTCATGGATATTCATTAGAGTTGCTGTTCAATTAACTCTTTGAGGGATGAATATTTTTTCCATAAAACTCAGTTTTCTGAAAAGCACCCAATGCACTGGTTTCACACATAAATCAACATAAAACATCTGTCGCTATGTGCTGTGGTTGCTGTTGGCACCTGTTTGGCATCTCTGGCAGCAGTGGCTGTGCAGGAATGCACGGTAGGCTGGCTACCAATCTCTGTCTTTGTGGGTGACGGTGGCAGTCCCAGTGTGACGCAATATGGTTTATACCTCTTGTCATCATAAGTGGTGGTCCTCCTAGGCGAACGCTGCTGTAGGCGTATCCGCTACACGAACGTGTCCAGCACCACAATTAGCTGGGGGCCGATAGGCTGATGCTGGTACGCATACTCGTAAAACATCCATGGAGTATTTTGCTTTGCACATTTGCGTTTTGTCTTGCCAGATGTTGCTGCCATTTTCAAGGCTGTTTGCTCTTCACTACTCTTGCACGTGCAGGGAATTGAGGTCAAATCAACAAAGCTACATAACTTTCTTTCAAGCAGAGAAAAGCCAAGCAAAAAGACCCCTTTTATTGGCTAACTAAAAAGAGTACAATATGTAAGCTTTTGAGGCAACTCAGGCCCCTTCTTCAGGCAAGATGTCAAGATTTCTTTCAAGCAAAGAGAGTCGAACTAAAACATAAGAGTGAGTTTTGTCGCAGTTTACAGCAGATTACCGTCCTCTACCACTGAATTTCGACAAAAGTCAACATCAGCCCTGAAAGAGTTAAAAAATATAATTGAGATAAATGGAATAATTAAACCTTTATAATTGAAATAAACTGCTTATTAATCACAAGTTACTGTAGTTCATTCAAACATATTTATATTTTCTTATACAAAAGAAATAACTCAATAAATCATTTCTGTCTATAATTAAATAAAATCTTGAGACGATTGAGACTATTGCCATGAGATTTTTTCCAAGTCCCGTGAGACGAGACTTTGGCCATGAGATTTTTTCAAGTCCCGCCCTCCTCTCAACCATATTTAACCACGGCCACGGTCCTCTCACCTCACATTCGTGTGAATGCTTTTGTCAGACTCAGTTCCTGCGCTCTCAGCTCTTATAAATTTTTACGTTTTCCTCACTTTAAGTTCCCAATAAAAGAAGACTTATTATGTCCAAATCTTACTGAAGAATTTCATCCCGAAGGGTTATCAACAGAAGAAATGAGTACACGGGCAATCCTAGCACCAAGAAACAATGAAGTCAAATGAATTAATGCGAAAATTGTCGATCGGTTACACGGTAAATTAGTTAAATGCGTATCAATAGACTATGCTGAAACAGTTGGTGTTGATTGTGTGGACAGGCAAACACCTGGTCTAGTCTTACCTTCTGGAAATGTTGCTACTCCAGGTGTTACGTGGGCGTCCCCTTGGCCTGATCTAATACTGATACTGATATCGATTGTTCGGTGGTTCTGTTGACATTGCATAGTTGTGAAAGAATAATACGAGGATCGTTCAAAAAGCCTCCGCACTTTTATATTTTTGTTGGAGGAGCAGTAATTGGTCGTGACTGGGAAAATTGCCTCGTAAAGGAAGAACACTATGTAGAAAAGTGATATCATCATTTGTTTTTGAAATTCTTAATAAATCTTTCTATTATAAAAGAAAATCTTGAGATGAGACGAGACTATTGCCAAGAGATTTTTTCAAGTCCTCCTTTTTTCCTCCTCTCAACCATTTCAGGTTAACGGCCCACGCCCGCAGTCCTCTCACCTCTCATTCGTGTGAACACTTAGGTCAGACACAGTTTCTGCGCTCTCAGCTCTTATAAATTTTTACAATTTTATTGGCAAATTGGTTAAATGCATATCAATAACCTATGCTGAAACAGTTGGTGGTGATCACGTGGAAGATGAAAACATCAACTTACAATATCCTGTAGAATATCTACAACTGTTAACACTTTCTGGTCTTACAATTACTGTTGAAAGAAGGACGTATCGTAATGTAATTGCGTAATTGATGTCTGAGTGATGGGCTATGCAATAGGACAAGATTAGTTGTATTCAAAATTGGTGGAACAATTCTGACACATAAAATGTTAACAGGCGACAAGAAACGTAATGTAGTACATCTCCTGTGGATAACATTAGACACCAAAGGAGATCTTGATATGCCATTCATATTACAACGTTTACAGTTTCCCGTTAAGATAGCTTTTGTTATGACAATTAACAAATTACAGGAACAAACATTCAAAAAAGTCAGTTTATTTATTAGAGAGAAAGAAACGATATTCATTCATGGGCAGTTATACGTTGCATTGTCATGATGTAACTCCAAACACGGAATCAAAATTCAATGCAATATTGACGAAAAGTTAATTTAAAAAAATAGTTTTTACTGAATTGTACAGTAAAAGTGTAAGTGTTAATTTCAAAGCCAAACAGAATGAAAACTTATAACTCAACGAATACCTCATAGGCAACATGAAACATCATTTTCCTATGCAAACTCAATTATTCCAGTTAATTTATTAAACAATTTTGAATAACAAAGCAGCTCAGGTTGTGCTTAATTGCGTGATCCACACTCTGCTGCTGTTACATGGAGAGGAGAAGTCATTAATTAGATTGGAAATGTGTGTAAACAGCAAAGAATAGCCTGAAAAAAAACTGCTCCTTATGTATCTGATTTAGTCATTTATTTAGATATTTTAAATTGCATATTGTCATAGAATGTATCATATATGAATTATAACAATTTTAACCATCTTAACCTTCAAACCAAATGGATGGAAATACAATATTTGCATGATCGTTTGCACTGGTTATTAACTCGTTTTATTGATTCCAGTATAATATCGGCTAATGTAGGATATAATGTAGGCTACGGTAGGTAAAATACAATTAATTATCTAAATAACAATGTGCCATGCCTGCATTGGAGGCAGGGTGGCATTAGTGGGTGAGAGTGAGGTATAAGAAATCGAGTGAATCCACTCTGTGTTATCAGCTCTTTTGCTTCTCACATGTGTCTGTTTCAGGTCACATATACCTCAATGGGCAACCGAAAAAAGCTGCACTGCAAACTGTATTTGTCACCAGGACAGGGCTGAAGCACTGACAGTGTGTCCTTGGGATATTTTGGTGACAGGTGTACCAACCTAGTCAAACTCCCCAACTACCCCTGTCCCCGGAGGGGGTTCAGGTGCTTGAAACCAGAAGTGAGAGTCTCACAGGGAAGGGGAGATGCCTGGCGATTGGTCAAAAGACGGTGGAAATCATGAGAAGCGTTCTTGTGCATGGCTTCTGGCATTGAAAACGGTCACATTTAGGGGTTTGTACAATGGTCGGAAGAAAATGATGGAACCTGTGAGACTGAAAGTGATAACGGCTTGTTCTGTTGCATCACACTGTTGTTATAACTTTGTGGCCTGTCAGCATACAATACAATTTTGCTTTTATAAATCTAAATTTTTGTTTTTTAAAATTGCCGGGGAGGCCAGAGTTATAATGCAGAAACGTTCGGGAGGGCAGGGTTCAAAGAGCTTGCAACAACCAGAAAAGTAAGTGCAGGTGATATCTGCATTATTCACAGTGGCTCCAAATCAAAAAGTAATGAGAAACATTCAACAAATACAAAAGTTCACATGGAACAGACAGAAAATAAAAAATCCAATCAAATAAATAAAATGATAACAACGAGCAGAAAAAAAAAAAATGAGCGCCTACAATTATAGATTTCAGTCAGCCAGTCAATCAGTCAGTCAACCCACTATATCCTAACACAGGGTCACAGGGGGTCTGCTGGAGCCAATCCCAGCCAACACAGGGCACAAGGCAGGAACAAATCCCTGGGCAGGGCGTCACTATAGATTTTATCCACCCAAAAATCTATACAGTGGGAGGTAAAACTATCATCACTAATATATACAAAATGAAGCATTTATCGTTACTATGATACAAAGAGTTCAACAGTGTAAATGTGCTCACTCGCCAGACGACGAGCTAAAATATGACCCTTGGGAGTCTGGAGTTTGGTTTTATACTGCTAGTCCTTTTGTCTAGCCAATCCCCACACACGTCTTCTGGGGTTCCCCAGCGCAGCGAGCAGAGTTTTACCTTGGTGATGTCAGCTGACTTCTATCTCTCACTCACCCCCAACTTACGGTACAACGAAACGCCTCAACAATCCCACCCTTGCACAGTGCAAAAGCTGCCGACTATGCCAAGTGTTTTGTCGTAGGCTCACACACACACACACCACGAGTCTTGTAAGTTTGCAGATCTGCACTGGGGAAACTACTGGTGGACAGCCACAAACTCTCAAGCTCTGGATTCAGACGCCCCTCACAATCAGTTGCCTCGTCAGTGTGAGCTAAAGGAATAAATCACTTATCACTTGGAGCAAAGATAGGCTGCAAGCAGAGCGACCAGCTTCCTGGTGATATAAGCTGGGTTCTGTCTCCCGTGAAGCTCTCAGTCCACTGCGCAGCAAAGCATCGACACCATATATGGATACTCAAAAATATTTAAATTTAAAATTATATATACAGGTATATATATATATATATATATATATATATATATATATATATATATATATATATATACCTGGCTGGGACGCCTGTGTAATGGAAGTACAGGGGTAGAGGACATGCATAGGGCATTCCCTAACCCGGATCGCTGGATTGCATCCCTCTGAGTTGCAGAGGTGCCTCACACTCCCACAGGGCAACATGGGAGTACTTCATCACACTTTCGCTTCACCCGGACCACGCTGTCAGGTCAACGAAAATACTCCCTGGTGCAGGATTAAAGAAGCCCACCGCCACTGCTCCAGGAGCTAGAATCGGGAAGAAGGGTTGAAGGATGCCTGCATGAGTGGAGGCAGAAGGAGACATTGGAGAAGTAAAGAAAGAAGAAAAGGATCCTTTGCGCTGATTACTGGTAATTGCTTTACTGTGAAATGAGTGAAAGCGTTTCCCACGAGAAAATAAAAAAAACATTTGTGCTGAACTTGTGTCCTGTGTCCATCTGTGTTGTGTTTGGGGAGTTGTGCACCCCCCTGCAAGCCACTATATATGTATATATTGTCACACACGTGCGATTAGGAGGCAGTCAAAGAGCCTAAAGGTGAGTGAACTATCGCGAGATAAATGGTCATCACGTGGTACTTACCTGAATTTCTTCTTTCTACAGAAAAACAGAAGAAAAATAATCGCCTCCACTTCCGGGTATAAAATGGCCACGACAAAGTCACTTCCGGTTTACCAGATTACTCCACTTCCGTCTCACCTTGATGACGTCACTTCCTGCCAACCATTTCCTGTCCCCATAATTCATTGCATATATAAACGCCATGTTTTTCTCAGTAAAATTGTCAAATGCACTTGAAAAAGATTTTGATCCATTTATTTCAACTTTTGTCTGTATGACAATATATGGGGACGGTCCCCAAAACTTTATCTTGTTTTTGAAGATTTATTTTCCAAAGGAATAACTTCCACAATATATATTGTGATGGACAGCTGGGACTCTAACTCGGCCAGGATGCCTTCAGGAGAAGAAGCTTGCATGGGGCAAAAATTCCCCTGGCAATACAGAGTGCAGCCCCTCGGCTTCCTACAGGGCTGGACCATGGAATCTCAACACTGCCTGGACCCGTGGCCACCGCCAGTAAGCATAAGGAGAAGAGCTGAGTCCTCCTTAGCCGGACTGCTGCCACACCTCAAAGTGCTGCTGGAAGAAGATCACCGGACACCTGGAGCACTTCCTGGTGCCCTATAAAAGGAGTCAGCTGCCACCACTCTGGGAGCCAGAGTCAGGAGGAAGCGGACGAAGCATGAAGGAGTAGTGGAGATCGAAGGAGGTGAGAGAGAGAAAGGAGAAGAAAGGACTGTGTATTTGGTGATTTAGTGATTGTTGTACAATACAATACAATACAGTTTATTTTTGTATAGCCCAAATTCACACAGGAAGTGCCACAATGGGCTTTAACAGGCCCTGCCTCTTGACAGCCCCCCAGCCTTGACTCTCTAAGAAGACAAGGGAAAAACTCCCAAAAAAACCTTGTAGGGAAAAATGGAAGAAACCTTGGGAAAGGCAGTTCAAAGAGAGACCCCTTTCCAGGTAGGTTGGGCGTGCAGTGGGTGTCAAAAGAAGGGGTTCAATACAAGTATACAGAACAGAACAAATCCTTAATACAGCATAATAATAAAAATTTTAGAAGTACAGAGCAGAATTTAACAGTAGATGATATCACATAATAAGATTTTGATATTTTTAGAGTGCTGGAGACCTCATCCATCAAGCTGCCTCCCCATTTGGCCATTCCACGGCTGAAACGTTGCTCGGCCAGCCAATCCGATGAAAGGGCCCCTCTTTCCCATGATTCCTGTGATCCTCCACCAGGGATGACTTTACCATAGGCAGGCAAACAACTTGGCAGGTGGGCCGTGGCACCAATTGCCACATTTGAGTACCGAGAACAGAAACAGAATGGGTGAGGGTTAGTAACAAATTATAATAATCATGTTACTATGTTTTAGTGCTAATGACTAACAACAGAGATGCAGTATGTACAGTTAGTCAGCAGCTCTAGTCAGGGTGTGCTAAACTGAAGTAGTGAGTCTTCAGCTGGGATTTAAAGGCTGGGACCGAAGGGGCATCTCTTATAGAAGCAGGAAGACCATTCCACAGTTTAGGGGCCCTGTAACTAAAAGCTCGACCTCATACTGTTATTTTATTAATCCTTGGAATCATAAGCAGACCGCCATCTTGAGATCTTAATGTGCGCTCAGGTTTGTAAGTCATGATAAGTTCAGACAAGTAAGCCGGACCTTGGCCATTTAATGCTTTATATGTTAAAAGGAGGATTTTGAAATCTGCCCTAAACTTAAACGGGAGCCAGTGTAAGGATTTAAGAACTGGAGTTATGTGTTCATATTTTCTTGTTCTTGTAATAATTCTTGCAGCCGCATTTTGGATTAACTGGAGGCTGTATAAAGAACAGTTTGAACATCCAGTGAACACCGCATTGCAGTAGTCAATCCTACTAGAGATAAATGCATGAATTAATTTCTCACAATCCTGTTTATTTAGAAAGCGCCTTAATTTCCTAACATTTTTAAGATGGAAGAAACATGTTTGGACAACTTTGTAATATGCGCTTTAAATGACCTGCTAGAGATAACTCCTAGATTGCGAGCTGATTCAGTAAAATTAATTGGGATTCCAACTGAGTTAAATGTCGACAAAATATTGCTGTGATCAGCGTCATTCCCTCCAACAATTAACATCTCTGTTTTATCTGTATTTAAAGACAAGTAGTTCTCATTCATCCACTCCTTTAATTCACTAACACAACTAATTAAAGACAACATCAGAGAAACTTCATTTGATTTAAATGAAAGGTATAACTGGGTGTCATCTGCATACGAGTGAAAATTAACATTATGTTTCCTAATGAGAGATCCC
>JANRMT010062837.1:101249789-101266302 GCA_026402145.1 Polypterus bichir lapradei
CTGAGTTGCAGAGGTGCCTCACACTCCCACAGGGCAACATGGGAGTACTTCATCACACTTTCGCTTCACCCGGACCACGCTGTCAGGTCAACGAAAATACTCCCTGGTGCAGGATTAAAGAAGCCCACCGCCACTGCTCCAGGAGCTAGAATCGGGAAGAAGGGTTGAAGGATGCCTGCATGAGTGGAGGCAGAAGGAGACATTGGAGAAGTAAAGAAAGAAGAAAAGGATCCTTTGCGCTGATTACTGGTAATTGCTTTACTGTGAAATGAGTGAAAGCGTTTCCCACGAGAAAATAAAAAAAACATTTGTGCTGAACTTGTGTCCTGTGTCCATCTGTGTTGTGTTTGGGGAGTTGTGCACCCCCCTGCAAGCCACTATATATGTATATATTGTCACACACGTGCGATTAGGAGGCAGTCAAAGAGCCTAAAGGTGAGTGAACTATCGCGAGATAAATGGTCATCACGTGGTACTTACCTGAATTTCTTCTTTCTACAGAAAAACAGAAGAAAAATAATCGCCTCCACTTCCGGGTATAAAATGGCCACGACAAAGTCACTTCCGGTTTACCAGATTACTCCACTTCCGTCTCACCTTGATGACGTCACTTCCTGCCAACCATTTCCTGTCCCCATAATTCATTGCATATATAAACGCCATGTTTTTCTCAGTAAAATTGTCAAATGCACTTGAAAAAGATTTTGATCCATTTATTTCAACTTTTGTCTGTATGACAATATATGGGGACGGTCCCCAAAACTTTATCTTGTTTTTGAAGATTTATTTTCCAAAGGAATAACTTCCACAATATATATTGTGATGGACAGCTGGAACTCTAACTCGGCCAGGATGCCTTCAGGAGAAGAAGCTTGCATGGGGCAAAAATTCCCCTGGCAATACAGAGTGCAGCCCCTCGGCTTCCTACAGGGCTGGACCATGGAATCTCAACACTGCCTGGACCCGTGGCCACCGCCAGTAAGCATAAGGAGAAGAGCTGAGTCCTCCTTAGCCGGACTGCTGCCACACCTCAAAGTGCTGCTGGAAGAAGATCACCGGACACCTGGAGCACTTCCTGGTGCCCTATAAAAGGAGTCAGCTGCCACCACTCTGGGAGCCAGAGTCAGGAGGAAGCGGACGAAGCATGAAGGAGTAGTGGAGATCGAAGGAGGTGAGAGAGAGAAAGGAGAAGAAAGGACTGTGTATTTGGTGATTTGGTGATTGTTGTACAATACAATACAATACAGTTTATTTTTGTATAGCCCAAATTCACACAGGAAGTGCCACAATGGGCTTTAACAGGCCCTGCCTCTTGACAGCCCCCCAGCCTTGACTCTCTAAGAAGACAAGGGAAAAACTCCCAAAAAAAACCTTGTAGGGAAAAATGGAAGAAACCTTGGGAAAGGCAGTTCAAAGAGAGACCCCTTTCCAGGTAGGTTGGGCGTGCAGTGGGTGTCAAAAGAAGGGGTTCAATACAAGTATACAGAACAGAACAAATCCTTAATACAGCATAATAATAAACATTTTAGAAGTACAGAGCAGAATTTAACAGTAGATGATATCACATAATAAGATTTTGATATTTTTAGAGTGCTGGAGACCTCATCCATCAAGCTGCCTCCCCATTTGGCCATTCCACGGCTGAAACGTTGCTCGGCCAGCCAATCCGATGAAAGGGCCCCTCTTTCCCATGATTCCTGTGATCCTCCACCAGGGATGACTTTACCATAGGCAGGCAAACAACTTGGCAGGTGGGCCGTGGCACCAATTGCCACATTTGAGTACCGAGAACAGAAACAGAATAGGTGAGGGTTAGTATTCAATTATACTTATCATGTTACTTATGTTTTAGTGCTAATGACTAACAACAGAGATGCAGTATGTACAGTTAATCAGCAGCTCTAGTCAGGATATGCTAAACTGAAGTAGTAAGTCTTCAGCCGGGATTTAAAGGCTGGGACCGAAGGGGCATCTCTTATAGAAGCAGGAAGACCATTCCACAGTTTAGGGGCCCTGTAACTAAAAGCTCAACCTCATACTGTTATTTTATTAATCCTTGGAATCATAAGCAGACCAGCATCTTGAGATCTTAATGTGCGCTCAGGTTTGTAAGTCATGATAAGTTCAGACAAGTAAGCCGGACCTCGGCCATTTAATGCTTTATATGTTAAAAGGAGGATTTTGAAATCTGCCCTAAACTTAAACGGGAGCCAGTGTAAGGATTTAAGAACTGGAGTTATGTGTTCATATTTTCTTGTTCTTGTAATAATTCTTGCAGCCGCATTTTGGATTAACTGGAGGCTGTATAAAGAACAGTTTGAACATCCAGTGAACACCGCATTGCAGTAGTCAATCCTACTAGAGATAAATGCATGAATTAATTTCTCACAATCCTGTTTATTTAGAAAGCGCCTTAATTTTCTAACATTTTTAAGATGTAAGAAACATGTTTGGACAACTTTGTAATATGTGCTTTAAATGACATGCTAGAATCAAAGATAACTCCTAGATTGCGGGCTGATTCAGTAAAATTAATTGGGATTCCAACTGAGTTAAATGTCGACAAAATATTGCTGTGATCAGCGTCATTCCCTCCAACAATTAACATCTCTGTTTTATCTGTATTTAAAGACAAGTAGTTCTCATTCATCCACTCCTTTAATTCACTAACACAACTAATTAAAGACAACATCGGACAAACTTCATTTGATTTAAATGAAAGGTATAACTGGGTGTCATCTGCATACGAGTGAAAATTAACATTATGTTTCCTAATGAGAGATCCCAGTGGAAGCATGTAAAGTGAAAACAGTAAAGGTCCCAGTACTGAGCCCTGTGGGACACCATATTGAACTTCTATGTATAATGATGGAGTCCTGTCAGCACATTTCTGTACATATTGGAATCGATTTGATAAATAAGAACTGAACCAAGCGAGCACGGGGCCTGTAAGACCAACATCATTTTCTAGCCTGTGCAGTAAAATAGAATGGTCAATGGTGTCAAATGCTGCACTTAAGTCTAATAACATAATTACAGTGGAGTTTCCTTCATCAGAGGATATCAGAATGTCATTTACAACCCGTGTTAGTGCAGTTTCTGTACTATGACCAGTGCGAAAACCAGACTGGAATTTCTCAAATAAATTGTAATGCGTAAGGTGTGACTGAAGCTGACTGGCGACTACTTTTTCTAGTATTTTAGAGAGAAATGGTAAATTTGAAATAGGCCTATAATTATTTAGTATGTGTGGGTCTAGGTCTGACTTTTTAAGTAAAGGTTTAATGACTGACACTTTTAGTGCATCAGGTACGGTGCCATGCAGTAATGAACTATTGATAACGGTTAGAATAGGTGCTGCAAGAACATCCATTGCACTTTTTACTAGTTTTGTTGGCACTGGATCTAGGGAACAAGTAGAGGGCTTCATTTTAGTAATTAAAGTTAAGACTTCCTGCTCAGTTACAGGATTAAAATTACTAAAGTGCTGAATGCAATGTGCGGCAGGGTCTGCTAAGCTAGTATTTGGTTTGTACTGTGATGCTGAGATCTGGGATCTTATATTTTTAATTTTCTCATTGAAGAAGTTCATAAAGTCTGTACTGCTAATATCTGTTAGTATTTTGCACTGTTGATCTGAATTGCCATTTGTTAATTTAGCCACTGTTCTAAACAGTACCCGAGATTTTTATTATTGCTATCTATTAATGTAGAATAGTATTCTGAGCGAGCTTTAAAGAGGGCTTTTTTTATATTTATTAACACTCTCTGTCAATGCAATTTGAAAGACATGTAGCTTTGTTGTTCTCCATCTGCGCTCCAGTTTTCGACACTCTAATTTAAGAGCTCGAGTATTTTCATTAAACCAGGGAGAGTTTCTATGCGCTTTGATCACTTTTGTTTTAAGGGGAGCCACTGTGTCCAGAGCATCTCTCAAGGTCACATTATAATGTGATGTTAGCTGATCTAAATTGTTTTCCATGTTTACATTTGATGTTAACTGATCTAAATGGTTTTCCACAATTACACTCGACTTACTCAAGGTATCTATAAATTTTGAAGCAGAATTACAATGTAGATGTCGCACTGTCTTTGTTTTAATCTGTGAGTGTGTTGGCATGGGCAGAACTAAATCAAATGTAATTAAGAAGTGATCAGAAATAACTACATTTAATGGAGTAATATTTAAATTTTGAATTTCAACTTTGTAAGTTATAATTAAATCTAATGTGTGGTTATGATTATGAGTTGGACCTTTGACAATCTGACAAAATCCTACTGAATATAACAAATAAGTAAAACATTTGCTAAAAGTGTCAGTTTCCACATCAATGTGTACATTAAAATCCCCCATCAGAACTACGTGATCATAATTTAAAGCCAAATCAGATAGAAGGTTACTAAATTCAGTCATGAACAATGAATATGGCCCTGGTGGTCTGTAGACTAACACTATAATTGTGTTGGAATCTGTTTTAATATTTAAAATGAATACCTCGAAGGATGTAAAGTTGCCTAAATTTTTAGAAGTGATTTGCATTTTATTATAATGAATTATTCCAAGGCCTCCTCCTCGACCAGAATCTCTAGACTTATGAAGGAACGAGTATCCATCTGGTGACGCCTCTGCTAGGGGAACAGTGTCATATTTACTAAGCCAGGTTTCAGTAAGAAGACACAGATCAGATTTTGTACTTAATATAATATCATTTACCAAAACAGCTTTAGTGCCAAGAGAGCGAATGTTCAATAAACAGCATTTAAAACTGCATGGTTCTTTCTGAACTGGTGATATATTTTTTGTTTTAATTTGAAGTAAATTTCTATTACAGATGCCCCTGGTGGAGGGTCTGGTTTTATCCCTTGGTCTAATTATACACCTTATTTTTTGGTTATCAATTACTTTAAGGTTTGTATTAAGACTAAATTTACTGGATGCCCCACAACAGTGATTATGGGTAACAGCTTCAGGAAAATAACAGGTGGGATAAACAACAGCCTGTGATTTAAGATCACACGACTGCGGCCTGGATGGTGCTCTAATCAGTCAACCAGGCAGTTTTGCTGCCATATTTTGGGATAATACATAAGATCCCCTCTAGTTAGGATGAAGACCATCTCTTCTGAAAAATCCAGGCCTTTCCCAAAAATCATCCCAATTGTTCACAAATGCTATGCTTTTATTTGCACACCAGGTTTCTAGCCAGCAGTGAAAGGAATGCAATCTGCTATAAATCACATTCCCTCTATATAATCTTGGTAAGGGACCAGATACAATTAAATTCCGACATTTTGTTTTTAGCTTTGGTGCATAGAGAGATGAAGTTCCGCTTTAATACCTCAGATTGCTGTAAATAAATATCATTAGTGCCGACATGCAGCAATAAGGTAGATACTTCATCGTCGGCGGCACGGTCCAATGCGGCCTCTATGTCAGAAATCTTGACCCCTGCGAGGCACTTAACATTAACTGCTGGTTTAACATAGTTTGGAATTCTAACATTCCGCACTATGGAATCGCCAATTATGAGCACTTTCTTATTCTCAGTTTCCACAGGCGCGCTGCGCCTATATGTGTATATATATAATATATATATATATATATATATATATATATATGTGTGTGTGTGTATATGTTTATGAAAATGTATTAAAGTAATTCATTGAAAAAGATTTCTGAGGCTTTTTAGTTATTCACATAACATACTGTACGTATGTTATCTGAACTTTTTGATTAAAAATAAGTTTTGAGACACATGATTTCTTTTATTTTTCAAACAATTCAGCTGTGAATTAAAAAAAAAATTAAACATACCTAATTAGTCTGCACTTATCAAATTCCTGGGCAGCTTTGTCCCTTAGGTTCTCTATTAGCAAGAAGGCCTGAATATTATCTGAAAAAAGATTAAATGAGTAATCTGGTAAAAAAAAAAAAATACATAATAATAAAGAAGATGAAAGGCTGAATAGACATGTGCAGTGCTGTAATGTAATGCCTACATTTTGATGAATTTTACAGTGTTAAAAATGAATATACAGCAGATATAGAAAGTATTCGGACCTTTCACTTTCTGCACACTTCAACTTAAATGGGTCACTGTGTCACTTTTGTCCATCAATTTATACTCAATAGCCCATAATGACAAAGTGACAATGCATTTTAACACAGGTTTGCAAATTTATTAAAAATCTCTAACTGAAATCTTATATTTCTGTAAGTATTCTGACCCCTTAATTCAGTACTGGATTGAAGCCCCTTTTGGCAGCAATTACCACTTCAAGTCTCTTTGGGAAAGTCTCTGCAAGCGTTGCACACCTGGATTTTTAAAGTTATTACTATTAGGCTAACACCTTTACCCAAGGCAACTTACAACATTTCACATACAGTTGATTTTGTTTCTTTTGGCTTTTCAATTGGAGCACAAGTGACTTGTTCACGGTTACACAGGGACAGTAGGAGGATTTGAACCCAAAACCTCAGGGATTGAAGTCCATAGCCTTAACCAATACACCAAACTGCCTGAATGACTTTGGACAGGTTATATCATTCTTCCCGGCAGATCCCCTTGAGCTCCATTAGATTGGATGGAAGTGTCTGTAAATGGTGTCCTTGATTCACTTGAGAATTTGTGGATGAAAGGTTCTTTACACTCCAATATACAAGCTGTCACGTGCACATGAGGGACAGCTTGATGGCTTAAGTGATGGTAATTCTCCAACGAGACAGCAGATGGCGGTGTGTACTAACAACCTCTCTTTTTCCCTTTCTGCTGAAAAGAAGATTAACACCATTCCATCTCTTCCATCACCTCCGAGGTCTGTCCACCTGGACCCACCTCTTCCTCCCAGAATGCCTCATAACCGGAGGTGCCACCATCTTGGATAGTCAACCTGAGAAAGCAGTCGCGGTGACTCATTTTCTTTGCGTTCTAATCATTTATTCTATTTATACGGGGTGGTTACAAGGTGCCTCAAATCTTTGACTTTGACCTGCCTTTTCTTTACAAAGAATAAGAAATTTAATTAACAAAGATGTCCTTTGGCCACACCATGCCAGAAACCACTCCTGCAATGTAATCACAGATGTGCTAAGAATCCTCCGATGGTACAGCACACTGTCCACAAAAGCTTAACCCAGGACGCACTTGCTGGGGAGCCGATCCCATTGTTTCTGCTGCCGTGTGCGTCTTTCTGTGTCCATGTCCTAGCATTGCATGGGAAATATCACCACTCCCCAGCTGACCTTCCTTTCCCATGGCCTCCTCTCCAGGTAAGGGAGTGGGATCCATTCCGGATGGGGAATGCCGGTGGGAAGGGATGCCGGTTGATCCCTCACACACCCCAACTATTTTGGGACTCACTCCGCCTTCTCACTTACCCACTCTTATAATAGCAAAGGTGGATCTTCCATGTCATGGAGAAACAGGAGCAGCATTTGTTTCATGAGACATTGTCGAGTGTCTCGGACCACTGCAGGTTTGGCTTGACAAGTGACAACTTTATTTTAATAATTCTTTACATGTACAGTATATAGCGCTTTCTCACTACTCAAAGAGCTTTTGAAAGGGAGCGGCAAGCCACTTTAAGCACCACCAATGTGCAGCATCCACCTGGGTAATATGATGGCGGCCATTTCGTGTCACTACAGTCACCACACATTAGCTGTTAGGTGGTGTAGGGGTGAGAGATAGCTAGCCAATTAGAGACAGGAGATAATTAGGGGGGCAGAATATCTCAGCTGAGGTTGGCAGTTTAGCCAGGACATCGAGATGCACCCTACTCTTTATGAAGGATGCCCAGGGATCTTTCATGATCACAGAGAGTCAGGACCTCGGTCTGATGCCTCATCTGAAGGACGATGCCATTTTTACAGTACAGTGTCCTCGTTGATGCATTGGGGGGCATTGAGATCCACATTAAGACACCCTGCTGGCCTCACCCAACTCCTCTTCCAGCAGCAACTCAAGCTTTTCCGGGGTGGTCTCCCATTCAAGTACTGGCCGGGGGTCTGAACATACTGGTGACCTGTTCTGAAGAGTGTGGATCCCTCTGTGCTGGCTTATCCTTCTCAAATAGTCGATGAGAGTAGCAGTCTACTGATTTAGTTTCTTGGAGGAATGTTTTGAAACTGGTTTGATTTTGTCTTAAATCGTGGGGCAGGCATGATCTCATATTCAATGAGCGTATACCCAGAAGTACAATGCATCAGGAGTGGGCAGGAGGAGGAGTATAGGAACCTAATCAAGGACTTTGTTAAATGGTGCGACTCAAACCACCTACAACTGAACACCGGCAAAACCAAGGAGCTGGTGGTGGATTTTAGGAGGCCCAGGCCCCTCATGGACCCCATGATCATCAGAGGTGACTGTGCAGAGGGTGCAGACCTATAAATACCTGGGAGTGCAGCTGGATGATAAACTGGACTGGACTGCCAATACTGATGCTCTGTGCAAGACAGGACAGAGCTGACTATACTTCATTAGAAGGCTGGCGTCCTTCAACATCTGCAATAAGATGCTGCAGATGTTCTATCAGACGGTTGTGGCGAACACCCTCTTCTACACGGTGGTATGCTGGGGAGGCAGCATAAAGAAGAGGGATGCCTCACGCCTGGACAAACTGGTGAGAAAGGCAGGCTCTATTGTAGGCACCGAGCTGGACAGTCTGACATCTATGGCAGAGCGACGGGCGCTGAGCAGGCTCCTGTCAATCATGGGGAATCCACGGCATCCACTGAACAGGATCATCTCCAGACAGAGGAGCAGCTTCAGCTACAGACTGCTATAACCGTCCTGCTCCACTGACAGACTCCCCCGGGTGGAACTGAAGATTTGCATAGTGTGGGGTCTCCTCAGTCTATCTATCTATGTAATTCAGCGGCAAGGAATAGGGAAATTTGGACCCCATAAAGAGAAAAGAGACCCATCTTTCTGTTGTCTCATGTTTTAAATACCATGATCGAAAGAAAAGAAAAATGGATGAATTCTCCAAATACCTGTTGTCAAGCACCCTTAATTAGGAGGCATCAAAAAAGCCTCTGCTTAGGTAAGCATGACCACCCCCGGGTTAAGAAGTGTACCCTTGTCAACACAACATCTCTTTCCATCTGCAGTTATAGGGGAATTGTCATTCAGAAGTCGAGTGACGACACTTTCAAGGCCGTGTGTCACACTTGCTGGTAATATAACCTAGACACCATTTAAATATCTGACTATGCCACACAGTTTTATTACGAGACTTGGAACTCTTGAGTTTTACTGATAATAGCGCACAGGTTTCTTTAAATTGGGTGGTGAGTAAAAACACAATGAAAGACACAGCAGCAATTTCAGGAAAGCAACACTAACTTCTATCACAGGGCGGCACGGTGGTGCAGTGGTAGCGCTGCTGCCTCTCATTAAGGAGACCTGGATTCACTTCCCAGGTCCTTCCTGCATGGAGTTTGCATGTTCTCCCCGTGTCTGCATGGGTTTCCTGCGGGTGCTCTGGTGTCCTCCCACAGTCCAAATACATGAAGGTTAGGTGCATTGGTGATTCTAAATTGTCCTTGGTGTGTGTGTGTGCCCTGCGATGGGCTGGCACCCTGCCCGGGGTTTGTTTTCTGCCTTGCACCCTGTGTTGGCTGGAATTTGCTCCAGCAGACCCCCGTGACCCTGTAGTTAGGATATAGCGGGTTGAATAATGGATGGATGGATGTGCAGTCTTCCCCATAAGCCTCACAATGCAGGTCACTGTGCCACCGCTCGGGCACGCATGTGTTTCTCCTAAAATGAAATCGGTGCGTAAAGAGACACCTTCTGAATCAATGGATGCAGTAAAGAAGTAAAGGAGAAAATGTCCAAGGTCTTGAAACAGCCGGTAGAAACTGATCTGCTGCACGCCTTCGACCAGTGGAAGCTAAGACTGCATCGATGTGTAACTGCGAATGGGGACAAGTGTTAGAATTGTTACATAAATAAAAGGAAATTCGTTATTTAATAGACAGAGCTCATATTACTTTGAACTCCAAGTTGAAGGGACGCACGCCAGCAAGTGTTATCTTGGCTAATTTTGTGTTTGATTTTCTGTCTTCGGACAATAAAAGAGACAACCCAAAAATATCTTTGCTGCAACCCTGAGCTGCCATTCCTGCATTTTGGCCACACAGCATAAACATGAATTTTCCAGGAACAGGCGACATTTTGCGTTCCTTTTTTTAAATTTTTTTCCTCACCATATCGTCCTTCTCTGCACTGCTGAATATTTCCCGATCCTGATTCTCTCCCACTGATCAGAAATGCGTTATCTTTGGGATGCTAAGCACTGCTGGTGCCTGCACTGTGAAATCGTTCATTGGATGCACCGTAGTGGCACTGCCACATTTTATCAGTCCAGCAAGCGCTTGGAATTAGTCATCCTCAGTGCCTGATAAGACAGAAGGTTCAACTGATGTGTGTGGCTAAGCCAGCAGCAGCCCCAGTTATCATCACCTATGTAAATAATCGCAGATAAATAAATTACAGACATTTTCATTTTTCATGCTGTGTTGGCTTATGAGCACATATGTGAATTTCAGGGACATCTGCTATGCAATACCTGCCGGGGGAACATAACATATTTTTCCTCAAGCATACTGAGTAGATTATAGATGCGGTTCTCTATAGCAGATAAAGATATTTGTTTGCTGTTTTGCTTTAAAAATTTAACTTGCCATTTGCCATGAAGTAAGAAATACTGGCAGATTTGTATCCTATTGCCACACCACTTTTTTGCATCCCCATAATGTACCCACTGATTTAAAAAATATTCTGTTGTCACGACCCATGCTGTAAACATCCAGAGGATGAAAAACGAACGAGGACAAGCCATTTAGCCTAACAAAGCTCACCTGTCCTGTCCACCTAATTCTTCTAAAATAACATCAAGTCGAGTTCTGAAGGTCACTAAAGTCCTACTGTCTACCATATGACTTGGTCGCTTATTCCAAGTGTCTATCGTTCCCTATGTAAAGAAAAACTTCCTAATGTTTGCGTGAAATTTACCCTTCACAAGTTTCCAATGGTGTCCCCGTGTTCTTGGTGACCTCATTTTAAAGTCACCGTCTTGATCCACTGCACTAATTCCCTTCATAATTTCAAACACTACAGTCAGGAGTCCTGTTAATCTCCATGTTCTTAAACACAAAAGGCTCATCTCTTTGAATCTTTCTTGATGACTCATCCCCTGTAACCCTGCACTCAGCCCAGTTGCTCTTTTCTCGACTTTCTCTAATGCTGCAATGTCCTTTGTGAAGCCTGGAGACCACACCTGCACCCAGCACTCCAGATGAGGCCTCACCAGTGTATTATAAAGCTTCAACAGAAGCTCCTGTGACTTGTACTCCATATGTCAGGGTGCTATATAACCTGACATGTCACCTCTTAATCTTCTTTTCCATAAACTGCCATGGCTCAGCTCTGTTAATCTTTCCTCATAACTCATCCTCTGTAGTCCTGAACTCAGCCTAGTTACTCTTCTCTGGACTTTCTCTAGTGCTGTTATGTCCTTTTTGTAGCCTGGAGACCACAACTGCACCCAGCACTCCAGATGAGGCCTCACCAGTGTGTTATAAAGCTTCAACAGAAGCTCCTGTGACTTGTACTCCATATGTCAGGGTGCTATATAACCTGACATGTCACCTCTTAATCTTCTTTTCCATAAACTTCCATGGCTCAGCTCTGTTAATCTTTCCTCATAACTCATCCTCTGTAGTCCTGAACTCAGCCTAGTTACTCTTCTCTGGACTTTCTCTAGTGCTGTTATGTCCTTTTTGTAGCCTGGAGACTAAAACTGCACCCAGTACTCCAAAGGAGGCCTCACCAGTGTGTTATAAAGCTTCAGCAGAACCTCCTGTGACTTGTACTCCACATATCAAGGCGCTATATAACCTGACATTCTGTTAGCCTTCTCAATGGCTTCTGAACACTGTCTGGCAGTTGATCGTGTCGAGTCCACTATGACTCCTAAGTCTTTCTCATTAGGTGTACTTTGAAATTTTCAGACCTCCCATTGTGTATTCAAATCTAACATTTTAACTCCTACATTTAACCCTTTACATTTACTTAAGGATAAACTCCCTTGACTTGCACTCCACACATCATGGAGCTATATAGCCCAATATCCTATTAGATGTTTCTATCACTTCTCTCCTCTGCCTACACATAGACAGTGCCCTGGGCTGATAGTCGTGTAATTTGACATGCATCAATTACAAGATTGGTGATGGCAAATCCGACATGCCCCCCAAGAGAAAAGTCACATAGTCCACTATGACTTCCAGGTCCTTTTCAATGGGGACCAAAACTGTACCCAGTACTCCAGAAGAGGCCTCACCAGTGTGTTATAAAGCTTGAGCAGAACCTCCTGTGACTTGTACTGCACACATCAAGGCGCTATATAACCTGTCATTCTGTGAGTCTTCTTAATGACTCCTGAACACTGTCTGTTAGTTGATAGTATCAAGTCCACTATGACTCCTAAATTCTTCTCATAAGGTGGACTTTGAATTTTCAGACCTCCCATTGTGTATTAAAACCTCACATTTTTACTTCCTATTTGTAATATTTTACATTTAGTTAACATTAAGCTGTTAACACTTTTAACTTCTTCAATCTTTCTACTTATAACTCATCCCCTGTAGCCCTGGAATCAACCCAGTTGCTCTTCTCTGGACCTTCTCTAGTGCTGCTATGACCTTTTTATAGCCTGGAGACCAAAACTGCACCCAGGACTCCAGATGAGGCCTCACCAGTGTGTTATAAAGGTTGAGCAGAACCTCCTGTGACTTGTCCTCCACACGTCAAGGCGCTATATAACCTGACATTCTGTTAGCCTTCTTAATGGCTTCTGAACTCTGTCTGGCAGTTGATAGTGTTGAGTCCCCTACGACTACTAAATTCTTCTCATAAGGTGGACTTTCGATTTTCAAACTTCCCATTGCATATTGTGGCCAGATGCAGCAATGACAGCTTAAGAGAATGGAGAAGATTTTGGGACACCAACTAGGTCATCCCTTTTAATCAGCCAAAGATGACAAATCAGAAGAAAACAACGACAATGGTGTGTGTTCCTTCTGCGGGGAGTCATAATCGGGCTTAAATTTGTCAGGTCTTTAAACTCGCGGGTCACCTGGGATCTAATTGTGGCGGGACTGAAAGGGGGAGGAGCTAAAAGCCTTCACCAGGTGGCTTCTCAGCACTATGGGGAAAATGGAAGCAGACAGAGTTAGTGGCAGCGCCCCCTTTCGTCTTGGTGGGTTAACACATACCTCGACTGAGCCTGCGAGGAGGTCCTCTGACACACATGCATGAATGTATTCAAACCTCATATTTTTACTTCCTACTTATAATACTTTACATTTGCAGACATTAAATAACCTCCTGGGACTTGTACTTCACATGTCAAGGCGCTATATAACCTGTCATTCTGTTAGCCTTCTTAATGACTTCTAAACACTGTCTGGCAGTTGATAGTGACGAGTCCACTATGACTCCTAAATTCTCATAAGGTGGACTTTTGATTTTCAGGCCTCCCATTGTGTATTCAAACCTCACATTTTTACGTGATGTTAAATTTCATCTGCCTCAAATCTGTCCAGAGCCCTCTTCTATATGCAATCTATACTTATGACTGTGTACATTCTCATTCCACCACCATCAATAAGTTTACAGATGACACGACTGTGATTGGACTAATTTCAGGAGGAGACGAGATGGCCGATAGGGATGAGGTCCAAAGACTGACTGCATGGGTCACCACGAACAGCCTCTCTCTGAACTCTTCCTAAATGAAAGAACTTATTATAGACTTCCGGAGGCACAACACAAACCACACAAACCACAACCCAATATACATCAAAGGAGATTGTATGGAAAGAGTTCCTGCCTACAAGTTTCTGGGTATACACTGTCACACATGTGCGCTTGGGAGAAGGTTGGTAGGCTCAAATGATGTGATTGCTCAGCCAGAACCAAGGGTTGGCGCTGTCGCTTAACCATCTCTCCTTTTGTCCCTCTGCAAACCAACCGAAGAACCAACCAAATAGTGACATCACCATAAACTCACCTTCTAATAATATCACATCCAGCCTTTTCTGATGACAACTTCCTCCAGAACCCACCTACCACAGATGTCATTTTCCACTTCTGGCCACTCTGGGCCATCCCCTTCCTGTCTCTGCCATATACAAGTCTCCGTCTACCTGCCGTTTTGAGTTCGTTTGTAAAATCGTGTTTGTTTTGCAACTTTTCAGTATATGAGGTGGCCATCCTCCCAAACCTTTTTGAGTCTCCTGCTTTCATTTATTTACAACATGTAGCAGGTCTCTCCTGGTCCCTAAACACCACAGTGGCAGTCAGGAAGGCACAGCAGCGACTCTACTTCCTGAGGATCCTCAGAAAACATCTCCCTGAAAGAGAAGCTGCTGGTGTCATTTTGCCGCTGCTCCACTGAGAGTGGGCTATCATACTGCATTTCTGCGTGGTATGCCAGAAGCTCATTGGCAGGCAGGAGAGCCCTCCATAGGATCATAAATTCCACCCAGAACATTATTGGCTCTATGCTGCCCTCTTTGGAGGAACTCTTCAGTTCTTGCTGCCTCAACAAAGCAGCCAACATCATGAAAGACCCTTCCCACTCTGAACATCACACTTTGGAGTTGCTGCCCTCTGGTAGTCGGTTCATGTCCATCCAATGGCGGACAAACCGATTTAAGAACAGTTTCTACCTCTGAACCATATGAGAACTGAATACTACTAATCACTTATAATGATTGACAATGACCAATATAACAACAGTCACTCTTGGACTACAAGTACGTGTTTACATTCTTTGCAAGTTATATTATTTATCTGTTTCTATTATTGCACTCAATTCATATGAGCATTATACCCAAGTGCAATATTTAGTTATTGTATTGTATTGTATTGAATTATAATTTAATTATGTTCATTATATGTGAATGCACCTAGGACTCTCTGCAATTTCGTTATACTAAGTGCAATGACAATAGAAGGAATCTGAATCTGAATCTGCATCTCTTATATATATTTCTTTTCTGGTTCGTCCTGCTTCTACTTCAAACCCGGTCCCACCCACACGCAGCCGACACAACATTTCTCGATTCCTATTCGTCCTCTTCCAAAACCTTCCCCACGCTGCCTGTGGCTCCTCTTCAAACCCAGTCCCACCCACACGTAGCTGACATGGTATTTCTCTATTCCTATTCGTCCCCTTCCAAACTCTTCCCCACGCTACCTGCGGCTCCTTTTCAAAACCGGTCTTGCCCACACACAGCCGACATGGCATTTCTCGATTCCTATTTGTAATCTTCCAAACCCTTCCCCACACTGCCTGCGGCTCCTCTTCAAAACTGGTCCCGCCCACACGATGCCGACACGGTATTTCTCTATTCCTATTCGTCCTCTTCCAAACCCTTCCCCACGCTACCTGCGGCTTCTTTTCAAAACCGGTCCTGCCCACACACAGGCGACATGGCATTTCTTGATTCCTATTCATAATCTTCCAAACCCTTCCCCACGCTGCCTGCGGCTCCTCTTCAAAACCGGTCCCGCCCACACGCAGCTGACACAGCATTTCTCGATTCCTATTCGTCCTCCTCCAAACCCTTCCCCACGCTGCCTGCGGCCTCCCATACACCTTGCTATTTTCGTTATACTGCAACGGTTATTTCCTAAGCCTTTGTTATAAAATGATCGACAGTATCTTCTCTGTCGATGGGTTTTTGTACAACGTCACCTCTATTCCGGGATCCGGCAACTGTCGTCTCCAGCAAAACAGCTATTCACAACTTCACAGGGAGCCAGTGAAGTTGAGAGAGAGAGTAGGTGTAATATGTTCAGTGAATTTAGAACAGCAGGTTATTATCCCAGCAGAAGAATTTTGAATAAGTTGTAAGCAATGGATAAGTTTTTGTGGGATGCCAGTTAGAATAGCATTACAGTAATCTATATGTGAGGTGACTCGGCATTAACCACTACTTCAGTACTGTGTTGCGTAAGAACAGGACAAAGTCTAGTCTGAATTATTTATGTAATTAAAATGAGATCTAGCATTACCAGATGAAGAACCCCACAGGCTGCATGATGTCGCACACACATATTTACACTTTAGGCACATCACATATAAAAGTAAAATGAGCCAGGAGAGTGGTCTCCCTTGGAGATTTAAGGCAATAGCCCCTGGTTTATTAGATCGAGAGGTGGCAATACAATGTACGAGTAACCATCTGTGTGTACTGTATGGAAGAGCACAAGGTACCACTGATAAAGCAAAATGTGGGTGCTATTGAGAGAGGGCAAAATGTTAGTAAGTTCATGACTGTAGCTGCAACACAACTTCTTTTAGGTAGAAGTGAAATTTCTAGGCCACAATGTAGGTGTCAGTCTGTGACTCTGACATGATTCTGACCTTCCCGTTTGAAGTTAAGGAGATGGGGGATTATTCTGACAGGGGTGATAGAAACATCCTAAATTCC
>JANRMT010062837.1:101302336-101331468 GCA_026402145.1 Polypterus bichir lapradei
TATCTATCTATCTATCTATCTATCTATCTATCTATCTATCTATCTATTTATTATATAGTGCCTTTCATATCTATCTATCATAGAGTGCCTTTCATATCTATCTATCTATCTAACTATAAGAAACATGTCAGTTATGTATTAATAAATAAGGATGTATTAAGCTGTAAGAGTGTGTTTTCGGCGGCACGGTGGCGCAGTGGGTAGCGCTACTGCCTCGCAGTTAGGAGACCAGGGTTCGCTTCCCGGGTCCACTCTGCGTGGAGTTTGCATGTTCTCCCCGTGTCTGTGTGGGTTTCCTCCCACAGTCCAAAGACATGCAGGTCAGGTGCATTGATGATCCTAAATTGTCGCTTGGTGTGCATGTGTGTGCACCTTGTGGTGGGCTGGTGCCCTGCCCAGGGTTTGTTTCCTGCCTTGCACCCAATGTTGGCTGGGATTGGCTCTAGCAGACCCTCGTGACCCTGTAGTGAGGATATAGCAGGTTGGATAATGGATGGATGGAGTGTATTCCTGTAAGACAAATGTACTAAACTAACTTTTAAGGTAGCTTTTGATATTGTATAACCAATTATTATGTGTGATGATCATTATGTGCGAAATGTAAGCTATAATAAGATTCTTAAATTGTAACTGCCACATAGCCGTTGAAGTCTTGTAACCTTGATGGTACAGAAGAATAGAGAAGTACATGTTTTGCAAAGTGCTGTCTCTGTAACTGTCTTGCAAAACTAGCCATAAAGACTACTGTGTCCTTCTGCACGTGATGATTTAATGTGTCATCTTAAGCTGCCCAGGATTTGTTCCTGCCTTGCGCCGTGTGTTGGCTGGGATTGGCTCCAGCAGACCCCCGTGACCCTGTAGTTAGGATATAGCGGGTTGGTTAATGGATGGATGGATCTTAAGCTACTTGCAAACTCTGCTTGACCTCAAATTGAAGTGCCATACTTGCTCTTTTTGTTTAGTAAACAAACTGGTATAAAACTGAGCTAACTCCCTTCTTTGGACAGGCTGGCTGATCTGACTGTCAGTGAAAGGCTTGCTGCCTGTAGCAGATTGATCTGACAGATGGAGGCAGCCTCTCTGCTCTCCAAGAATAAAGAAATTGCTTTTTACTTTTTATTGGTGTTTTTGCCTTCTGTTGTTCCGGATTTTCAGCGACCACAATCAGCATCTAACTGTTGGGGTTCTTGCGTAATTTTCAAAGTGCCTTTGCATTTTGATTTACTCTTGTCTTTCATATTTCTATACATTGTGATCAATAAAACAGATCTGACAGAGTCCTGAAAAAATTGTTGGGGTGCAAACCTGGCTACCCCATTTCATGCACAAAACAAAATATGACAAAGGAAATTGGTGTTCGAGGACATAGCAATTGAAATAACGGCAGAGGCCCTTGAAAATGGAATCTCTAAAAGGTTGAGTCAAGCTTAGGGGAGCTCTGCACTGGTTGGTGTTCTGGACCAAACTGAGATGTCCTTCTCTGGGGACATCAGCTTTTTAAACTGTCTGGTTTGGAAGGGGCAAGGCTTCTCTGTTTCAATTGGCCTCATTGGGTGTTTTCTCGGCACTTTCAAGGAAACCAAAGAAAACAAGACTGTGAGTGGCAGAACCCCTGCCCCCCTCGTCCTGGCAGGGCGTCCCATACCTCAGGTATGCCTGGAAGGTGATCCTTTGACAACATGTACCATAAAATAATATACCATCCATCCATCCATTATCCAACCCGCTGTATCCTAACTACAGGGTCACGGGGGTCTGCTGGAGCCAATCCCAGCCAACACAGGGCACAAGGCAGGAAACAAACCCTGGGCAGGGCGCCAGCCCACCGCAGGGCATAAAATAATATACTTGTACTTAAATTCTGATATCATATTAATTATTCAAAATGAGAAAGCCATCAAAACAAATTCAATGTAATTATTTCTAGCTAATGTTGCAAATTTTCATTTTCCTATCTTGATTCTTACAGGATGTATTTATTGACCTTAATTGTGCCCTTTTGCAATATATATATATTTATATGAATTTATACATAAAAAAAAATATAATAATATACGGTCCTTATTTATGTAAAGGTTTGGCTTAAGAGTGCCCCCCCCCCCATGCCCTGGACTATGTTGTCATTGTCAATGACAATAGGCTCAGGGTTGTTTGCTTTACCTTCTATAATCAATAACCATTTCTTAAGTCTTCTGCGTAATAATGACTAATGAATTTTTGGCACACCATCTGGTCCTCATGCATATCTCATAGATGAGGATCTCCTCACAGTTGTCATTGACAAAGTGCAGACCAGCCAGTGCTGAATCATCAGAAAATTCCATTAGCGCGCAGCTTCCCTGATGGGTTGTCACGACATTAGCATGGAGTGTCAAGCCTCTTGGGAGAGAACTCGTCCTTAAGGGACTCCGGCCTTTGTTGTAATAGTGGAAAATTTCATGTCACTCAATCTCAGAAGAAATTATTGATCGTGCAACAATCCATCTTTTCATTCATCCTTCCATTTCCTTTAACCATCTACTATAATTCTGGGTCTCAATCAACCAGGAAAATCCTGCCAACATTAGATGTTAGATGAGAATTATCCCCCAGTGGTGATAGTCTATCACAAGACTCGCACAAGGATGACCACTCAAATAAGACCACTTTACAGGTTTCTGTCTTCTGTGGCCTTACAATGTGGTACTTAAATGAAAAAGCCACACAGACACAGGGATGTCACACAAACTCTATTACAATAGTAAAGAACCAGCACAAACAACTGGGCCCCCATAACACATCCCACCATATTCAAGCAATCCAATACAAAATATCCTTACATTGTGCACTTCCTTTAGCGAGCCCTGACAGCTGCAAACACTCACAAATAGACATATTGCATAATTCTTAATTGACGTCCTGCTTTGAATGCCAGTGTGGATGCGCTTCAGGCACCAGGTGTTAGTTACTCTGATGGCAGGAGAGAACAAGAACTTCTCCACTTTGACAACTAAAACCCAAGCCTTCACATGTGGAACAGGCAGAGCTCCACAGACAACTGCAAAACGTGTCACATCTCTCTGGCCATGTACAGTGCCAGCCATATAATGTTTGGGACAAAGACACAGTTGGAGCACTTTTAAAATGAAATGTCCTGTTGAAGTTGATGCATTCACTTTGTGTGCAGAACACATAGCATTCAGCAGTGGAGGTCATTTAAATGAATATCTTTATGTAGAATTAAAGTGCCCTCCATAATGCTTGGGTCAAAGACACATTTTTCGTTGATTTGTCCCTCCGGTCCACAGTTTAAAAAATACAAATCAAAAAATTCAGACATTGTGATTAAAGTGCACACTGCAGCCTTTCCCTTAGTGGGGATTTGCATATATTTTGGTCACATGACATGTTTTGTACAAAGTCCTCCCATTTCAGGACACCATAATGTTTGGGACACAGCAATGGCAGGTCTATTAAGGCCCTTGTCATATTTAGGTCTTTGTTGCAGATCCTTCATATGCAATGACTGCTTGAAGTCTGCAATTCACAGACATGACCAGATGCTGAGGGGCTTCTCTCTCTACCAGCAGCAGTACGTCTGTATAATGCCTCACCGTGTCTATCTATCTATCTATCTATCTATCTATCTATCTATCTATCTATCTATCTATCTATCTATCTATTATATAGTGTCTTTCACATCTATCTATCTATCTATCTATTTATCTATCTATCTATTATATAGTGTCTTTCACATCTATCTATCAATTATAAAGTGTCTTTCACATCTATCTATCTATCTATCTATCTATCTATCTATCTATTATACAGTGCCTCTCCTATCTATCTATCTACAGTATTTAAAGTGCCCATAGGCATGAACCTCTCTCTCATAAACCCACCACTGTGTTGTCACTTAAGAACATTTGACGTTTGACAAACGAGAGGCGACCATTCAATCTATGAGTCTCATTTGTTCAGCTGATACTTAAGCTGTCTCAGCGTCTCCTCCAGATTCTTCTTAAAGGTTTTCGAGGTTTCTTCTTTAACTTCATGTCTCAGGAGTTTGTTTCGGAATCCCATAGCTCTTTGTGTAAAGAAGTGCTTTCTGGCTTCAGTCCTAAATCCACTTCCTCTTCATTTCCAGCAAGTATATATTGTTGCAGGGCAAAATGATGATGCAGAACAAAAGCAGTCTGCTTAGGGTGCCAACTGGGCAAAAAAAAAGATTTCATTACAACAAAAATAAAAGGAATGAAATTTCAAGCACTCCAAAGTGCATTTATTTATCAATAACAAGTCCTTACAGTCGGCCACTCTTTTACACCTGATCGGTTTAGTGCAGAGGCCTGGTCACCAACAAAATGAGATGCCATCCTCCTGGAGTGGTCTCCATTTGTAGGTTGTGGACCGTAAGGGGCGGGGCTTCTTTTACCTTGACACCCTCAAGGGGCGGTTTCTCGAGCCTATGAGGGAAGATGGAGAGAAAACTGATATCAACGGCACCCCCTATCTTCTCTGGGTGGTATTACTTGCTTTAAGCAAATCTGAAGGATGATCCCATGGCACGCATGTGTGACAATGTAAACTGAACACCAGAGAGAGCTTTAGGTCCACAGGACTTAGAGGCATTCCAGATGCTCCAATGTAGTTGTGGTCCAGAAGAAGACTAGATAACCACCTGATTGGATACAAGGTATGAAGAGGACCAATAGGGATCCCCCCTGAGTGTGTGTGTGTGAGAGAGAAAGAGAGAGAGAGAGGAAGATAGCAAGGGTGACCACTCTGAGAAATGTATTACACATGCCAGTTTGGAACTGCTGGGTGGTACACAGGTGTGCCCAGGGAGGACATGAGAGAAAGCAAGATGCCATCTGGGTGGAAGCACATGATGATTTTGTGGGACATTTCAGGGCAGGTGACATAACGGTGAGCACAAATGTAAGGCCCCCGAGTAGAAAAATTAGTTCAGGGAGAAAATGTCAGTGGTGGCAGCACCTGCTGAGTGAAAGAGGGCGCACTGTCCATGAAGGAAACTCTTCATTATCTTATTTATTTATTTATTTATTCATATTTACTTATTCTTACATTATTTGGATATTTGAATTAGTAAATGTCTTATTTTAATATCCCCTTAAGTCAGCCTCTAACACCATTACAGGTGAAGTCAGATGTAATAGGTTGCCCTGTACCGCCCCTTATGTCTGGCGCATCTTTCAGATGTTGCATTGATTTGGGCCCAGATGTCCACTTTCTCAATTTGACTCCTGCCCAGCCCTTCAATTGCTACAATTTGATGGCTGTGAGCCGTCTGGCCTGTGGCCACAGATGTTAATGCCAGACCTGATATACTGGGATGAAGAGAAGTGTCCAGGCAGATGCACAGATTGATAATTTAAAAAGCCAGCTGCTTGCCCAGGACTGACAGGCCAGTAGATGAAAGGATATGAGATGATTACACTCAGACAACTGGGATGCCGAGTTCTCCTTGATTCATTGCCTTAAATTTTAACTAAATGTGCTCGCTGAGTGGTAAAGTTTAACCAAAGCGATTGGGTTCTTAAGTGATTGTTTCTGTGATTGTAGACATTAATATGGTCAAATTTTCAAACCGGCCCTCCTGCCTGTCCATCCATTTTCAAAGCTGTGTCATGCACATGTGATTAGGAGATAGTTTACAAACTTAAAGTTATTTGATTATCTGTCAGAACCGTGAGTTGGTACTGTCAGATAACACTTTCTCTCTTTCCTCCTCTGCAGACCATCAGAAGGAAGTCCCACCTGACAAACTTATTTCCAGTCCGGCTATTCTGACCTCACTTCCAGTCCTGGCTATGCTGACCTTACTTCCAGTCCAAACTCTGCTGACTTCACTTCCGGTCCAGATTGTGCTCACCTCACTTCTGGTCCAGACTTTGCTGACCCCAATTCCAGTCCAGATTCAAATGACCCCACCTCCGGTCCCAGCTCTGCTGACCTCACTTCTCGTCCAGACTCTGTTGACCTCACTTCCGGTCCCGGCTATGCTGACCTCACATTCCGGTCCAGATTCAGATGACCTCACTTCCCATCCAGACTCTGCTGACCTTACTTCCAGTCCAAACTCTGCTGATTTCACTTCCGGTCTCAGCACTGCTGACCTCACTTCTGGTTCAGACGCTGATGACCTCACTTCTGGTCCAGACTTTTCTGACCTCACTTCCAGTCCAGATTCAGATGACCTCACTTCCTGTCCAGGCTCTGCTGACCTTACTTCCGGTCCAAACTCTGCTGACTTCACTTCCGGTCTCGGCACTGCTGACCTCACTTCTGGTTCAGACTCTGATGACCTCACTTCTGGTCCAGACTCTTCTGACCTCCATTCCAGTCCAGACTCTACTGACCTCACTTCCGAGCCAGATTCAGATGACCTCACTTCTCGTCTAGACTCTGCTGACCTTGCTTCCGGTCCCAGCTATGATGACTTCACATTTGATCCAGATTCAGATGACCTCACTTCTGGTCACGGCTCTGCTGACCTCAATTCCAGTCCAGACTCTACTGACCTCACTTGTGGTCTCGACTCTGCTGACCTCACTTCCAGTCCAGATTCTGATGACCTGATTTCTGGTCCAGACTCTTCTGACCTCACTTCCGGTCCAGATTTGGCTACCCCAAACCTTTTTTGTGGTTTCTTCACACCTGCTTATTCCATTACAGGGTTGTCAGACTTTAGAGACCATTCTGAAATGCTAGGTCCTTGCAGGTGACAAAGACAGACATATATGACTCTTATTCATGACATGTTGGTTCTCCTGCATTGTAAGTGCCCATATGCTGATAAGGAGGAGCAACAACAGCTCAGCCATGAAGTGGTAGACTTCCCAAATGTACAGAGTGGGGCCGTCAAGTGTTGAAGAGCCTAAAACTCGCCTCTCCTCTGTGGCATCGCTCACAACAGAGTTCCAATTTGCCCCTGAAGGCAACATCAGCACAAGAATTGCAAATTGGAAGCTTCAAGAAATGGGTTTCCATGGCCAAGCCTAAGATCATTATGGGTAATGCCAACCGTCGGCTGGAGTGATGTAAAGCACGCAGCCCACCATTGTACTCTGGAGCAGTAGTAGTGTGTTCTCTGGAGTGATGAATTATGCTCTGCTATCTGGAAGTCTGACAGATGAATCCGAGTTTGGTGGAGCTACGTACCATCCGGACTGCATAGTGTCTAGTTTGGTGGAGGAGAGATAATGGACTGGGGCTGATTTTACAACATTTGGACTTGACCCCATGGCTCTAGTGAAGGGTCCTGTTAATGCTAAAGCATACAAAGACATTTTAAACAACTTTGTGGACAAAGTTTGGGGAAGAACCTTTTCTGGTCCTTCATAACTGTGCCACTGTGCACAAAGCCAGGTCAATAAAGACATGGAGGAACTTATGAGACCTGACCTCAATCCTAGTGAACACCTTGGGGATGAATTGTAATGCAGATTGCGAGCCATGTCTTCTAATCCATCATCAGCACCTGACCTCACAAATACTATTTTGGCTGAATGGACACAGAGTCCCCTAGCAATGCGCCAAAATCTTGTGATGAAAGCCTTCCCAGACGAGTGGCTGCTGTTATAGACTCAAGAGAGCGGGGTTGGAGGGTTGGTGTCAAGTCCATATTAATGGCCAATGGGCCAGTACAGATGTGATAGTCAGATGTTGTTTTCTCGTGGAAGGTTATGGGATGCCCTTCCTGTGCAACAAGGTCCTCTTCAGTGATGTCACACCCCTATGCCACTCACCGGATACTGTACAAGACTGTTGCTCTGCCCATAATTCTATGGAATATAGTCTGTAGTAATACAGCTCCCAAATTACATCTGTTAGTGTGCCTTCCGAGTCTCATGTCTCGATGGCAGTCGGTCCTAAGGCGGATACTGCGACCCACTTCTTCCCTCTGTTGGATTCCTTCTCTGTGGTAGGATATCACTTGACCCATGACAGTAGTACACCTTACTTCTGCAACAACCAGTTTGTGCCCAATGAACTGTTATGAAATGACCCTACACCTCATAGGAGACCTCTCTCCTCAAACTCTTCTTCCCTGATGGCTACATTCACAGACATCAGCAGGTGCTGAGGATCTTCTCTGGTGCTGCTCTGCCAAGCCTCTAATGCAGTTGTCTTCAGCTCCTACTTGTTTTGAGGGGCTTGTCCCCTTCAGTTTTCTCTTCAGCATATGGAAGGCCTGCTCAGTTGGATTTAAATCAGGTGACCAGCTTGGCCATTCAAAAATGTTCCATTTTTTGGCTCTGATAACCTCCTGTTTTACCTCAGCAGTGTGTTTGGTTCATTATCTTGTAAGATGAAGCCCCGTTCATTGAGTTTGGAGACCTTAACCGGAATTTGAGCAGATCAGATGTTTCTAAACACCTCAGAATTCTTTGTGCCACCACTGTCAGCAGTTCCATCATCCATGAAGAGATGTGTGCCAGGGTTTGTGGCAGCCATACATGCCCAAGCCGTAAGACCCCCAGCACTGCCATGTTTAACAGATGAGGTGGTCTGCTTAGGGTCTCAGGCAGTTCCTTCTACTCTCAACAACAACCACATTTATTTCTATAGCAAATTTCATACAAATGCTGTAGCTTAAAGTGCATTACAGGACGAAGAAAAGAGAAGAAAAGACAAAATATATAAGAAAATAAAATTTAGGCAATACTAATTAACATAGAATAAAAGTAAGGTCCAATGGCCAGGGAGGACAGAAAAAACAAACAAAAAAAAAAAAACTCCACACCTGTTCTTTGCCAACACTTTGATGAGGTTCATCTTTGTCTCGTCTGTCCACAAGACCCATTTTTCCCAGAATTCAGCAGGCTCTCTGAAATCCTTTTTCACAAACTGTAATCTCACCATCATATCTTTGTGGTCTCCATCATTCAGTGTGTCCTCCACTGTGTTTCTGTTCATGAAGGCTTCTGCTGATAGTCGTCTCTGACACACACACACACATTGACCCCCTGAAGTCTGTTTCTGGTCTGTCGGACAGGCTTTGGGGGCTTTTTCTTGACCATAGTGAGGATTATTCTGTCCTCAGCCATGCAGGTCTTCCTTGGCCTACCTGTCCCTTTATGATTACTGAGCCCACCAGTGTGTCCTTTCTTCTTCATGATGTTCCAGACAGTTGATTTTGGTCATCCTAAGGTGTCACTGATGTCTCTGATGGTTTTATTCTTGTTCCTCAGCCTCCTGATGGCTTCTTTGACTTTCATTGGCACAGCTCTCATCCTCATGTTGAACAATAGCAGTTACAGACTCCAATGGGTAGAAGTGAGCTGAGGTGACTGATGAAGCCATGTAACCCACCCAAGGAATCACAAACACCTGTGATGCCAATGGACCCAAACGTTATGGTGCCCTGGAATGTAGTAAAAGTGTGATGTGACTGAAATGTCAGCAAATCCCATCCATCCATCCATTATCCATCCTGCTATATCCTAACTACAGGGAGTCTGCTGGAGCCAATTCCAGCCAACATAGGGCGCAAGGCAGGAAACAAACCCCAGACAGGGCACCAGCCCACCACACGTCAGCAAATCCACTTAAATGAAAGTCTGCGGTGTACGCTTTAATCACGATGGCTGAACTGTTTGATTTGTAATTTTAAACTGTGGAGCAGACGGGGACATCAAGGAAAACGTGTCTGAGTCACAAACATTATGGAGGGCCCTGTATGGTTTCATTTTAATGAAAGATATTCAGGTCACTTTAATTCTGCACAAAGACATTTGTTTGAATTACCTTTACTACGCGAATGCATCAACTTCAAAAGACTGTTTCATTTTAAAATCGCTAAAACGTGATTGTGTGGCGCTACTGTCCATGATTGAATTAGGTTTCTTTAACAATTCTTTTTTTTATTTGAGTGTCAAGTACCCAAACAGAAGAAGAAGTGGCCGACCCGGCGCAGACGGCGATCAAGTCGGGTCCTTTGATCTGCAAGACGCACCACCGGCCGCTTCACTGACGTGCCAGACGGCGAACAAAGAAGTGAAAAACCGAGTCAGGGACTTCACGTTTTACATGTCGTCATCCGACCGAAAAGCCGTAGGAAAGTTAATTCACGTCCCGCTATGAGTAAAACTAATTTATTGAATATGGTGTTGCAAAAAAAATGAAAAATCCCTAATTGACTTCCAAGGCTGACAGGACCCACCTTTGCTCTGTTAATACTTGCTATCGGTGATATCCTCTCATTCATTTCAGAGCTTATTGCTGCAAAGGGATAAGGAAGAACTCAGTGTCGTGGTATTGATTTTCTGTACTTCCCACAGAATGATGCATTGAATTGGGAATTCCTGCCATGTCTCCGCAGTCGCTGATCTTGAAGGTGCTCCCGCTTTAACATTTCGGCGTTCTCCTTTGAGTCTCCTCTACAGAGCTGTAAGCTGCTTGTGCGATCCGCAATATTCAAAAAAACAGTCATATGAAAAATTCTTTGGATTTTTGTTTATCATTGGCTGAGCTTTCAAAGTAGCAACTTCCTTTTAATATCTGACATGCCTTATGGAGACAGTAGGATTTCAGCAGTGACATTAAGTTTATTGGATTAACGGAAAATATGCAATATGCATCATAACAAAATTAGACAGGTGCATAAATGTGGGCACCCCAACAGAGATATGACATCAATACTTAGTTGAGCCTCCTTTGAGCCTCTAGATGCCTCCTATAGCCTTTGATGAGTGTCTGGATTCTAGATCGAGGTATTTGTGACCATTCTTCCATACAAAATCTCTCCAGTTCAGTTCAATTTGATGGCTGCAGAGCATGGACAGCCTGCTTCAAATCATCCAATAGATTTTCGATGATATTCACGTCAGGGGACTGTGACGGCTGTTCCAGAACATTGTACGTTTGGAAAATTGCATTCCTTCATCTCCAAAATATAGCCAAACTCTGTCCCTACCTCTCCCTCTGTGATGCTGAAAAACTGGTTCATGCCTTTGTCTCATCCAGACTGGACTATTGTAATGCACTCCTCATCGGGATACCCAACAAGAGCCTTCAAAAGCTCCAACAAATTCAAAATAGTGCTGCAAGAATCCTGATGAGGATGCGGAAATATAAACACATCTCACCAATCCTTCGGTCACTTCATTGGCTCCCTATCCATCTCCATATCGAATTCAAACTCTGTTTGTTTACTCACCAGTGTATCCATGGAAATGCTCCACAATATCTCAAAGAGATCCTTATATTACAATCCACTACAAGAAACCTCCATTTTATAAATACCTACCGCCTTCGCCCCCCTGTGACCAAACTTCATACAATGGGAGACCGAACCTTTGTAGTGGCTGCTCCACGGCTCTGGAATGGCCTACCAGAGAGCCTAAAAACACAGCAGACTGTAAAAATCAGCAAAAGACTTTTCTATTTAGGAAAGCTTATTAACAAGAATGCTATAAATATTGTTGTTTTATCTCTGTTTTTATCTTGCCTTGCCTTTGTTTAATCTTTTTATGTTGCACTTTGAAATTTGCTGCTAATGTAAAGTGCCCTATAAATAAAATGCATTATTATTATTATTATTATTATTATTATTATTAGTTCTCCCTTTGCATGAATGCCTTTGTAGATTTCCAATTGTGTTTTGGGTCATTGTCTTGTTGGAACATCCAACCCCTGCTTAAGTAACTTCAGCTCTGTGACTGATGCTTGAACATTATCCTGAAGAATTTGTTGATATTGGGTTGAATTCATGCGACCCTCGACTTTAACAAGGGCCCCAGTCCCTGAACTGGCCACACAGCCCCACAGCATGATGGACCCTCCACCACATTTGACAGGAGGTAGCAGGTGTTTTTCTTGGAATGCGGTGTTCTTCTTCCGCCATGCAAAGCGCTTTTTGTTCTGACCAAATAACTTCATTTTTGTCTCATTAGTCCAACGCACTTTGTTCCCAAATGAATCTGGCTTGTCTAAATGAGCAATGGCATACAACAAGCGACTCTGTTTGTGGCGTGAGTGCAGAAAGGGCTTCTTTCTCATCACCCTGCCATACAGATGCACTGAATTGTAGAACGATGTACAGATACACCATCTGCAGCGAGATGTTCTTTCAGGTCTCTGGAGGTGATCTGTGGGTTGTCTGTCACCATTCTCACAATCCTGCCTCTTCATATGCCGCTCCTGTATTTTTCTTGGCCTGCCAGACCTGCTGGGTTGGTTTAACAGCAACTGTGCCTGTGGCCTTCATTTCCTGATTCCATTCCTTACAGTTGAAACTGACAGTTTAAACCTCTGAGATGGCTTTTTGTAGCCTTCCCCTAAACCATGAGACTCAACAATCTTTGTTTTCAGATCTTTGGAGAGTTGCTTTGAGGATCCTATGCTGTCTGTCACTCTTCAGAGGCGAGTCAAAGGGAAGGAAGCACAACTTGCGATTGACCACCTTAAATACCTTTTAGCACTCGTGATTGGACACTCCTGTCTGTGAAGTTCAGGGCTTAACGAGCTCATCCAACCAAGTAATCAGCATTGAGCAGTGACAGGCATTCAAATCAGCACAATGACAAGGGGACCCACATTTTTGCACAGCCAGTTTATCACATTTGATTTAATTTCATGCAACTAAATACTGCGTCACTAAAAATCTTTGTTCGGAAAATACCGCAGTACTCCGATGTTCCTAGGAAATGAAATACGTACCACTGTTATCTTTATTGTTTAAAGGAGAGTCAATTATTATGCAGGCTGAGAGAGGTTCACAAACTTTTTCAAATGACTGTATCAGCTGCATGCTGGGAATGAGCAGGTCTGCAGAAATCATTGCTATTTCAGTGCCGGGAGCCTGGGCTCAGTGAAGAGCATTAGGCAAAAATTCAGTTGTATTGAGAATTGCTTCTACTCAGCTTATGTAGAGCCCAGCCAAGCATTTGGACTTTCCGCCATGACAAAATCTTTATTGAAAATCTCATTACAAGAGTAAAGGCACACATTAAAGATCATAAAAAACATCCTTCATCTCTTGTGTTCTGAACCCCCGAGTGACCCCTGACTGATACATCTTTTAATTACAGGAAGTTGAGCCTGCTAAGCTACAACACTTTCCTATGCCACTGGATCTTGGACTTCCTGAGACACAGAGAGAGTCCCCAGAGGGTCCTCATGGGAAACATCATCTCCAGTATCACCACGCTACACACTGGAGCCCCCCAGGGCTGTGTACTCAGCCCACTTCTGTTCACTCTGCTGACTCATGATTGTGCAGCTGTGTACAGTCATGGCCAAAAGTTTTGAGAATGACACAAGTGTTGGTTTTTACAAAGCCTGCCCACTACCTCTGAGTTGTGTATAAAAGAGGCAGCAAAAAAGCTGCCCCCCATCGAGCCCCAGGAACAGACCACAGAGCAACTAAGTCCCGTGAGGGTAACATCTCAGTTTCAGCCACATCAAAGTGTCCTCACCAGTGCAGGGACCGGCAGAAAGTTGTAACCAGCGTGTTGTGGACGTTTCAAGTAAGTGGTCGCCCACGGAAGACAGGTAGGAATTCAGCTACTTCAGCAAGTACTCTCAAGCCGTGGAGGTGAGGAGCATGGCATCAGTCCTCCAGATGCAGGAACCACAGCTTAATGCCAGCCTTTTCAAGCCACGGTCCAGGAAGCAGTGGACGCTATCCATGATTGAGGAAGAGATCCAAGCGGCCTAGAAGAGGGAAGAGTAACTGCAAAGACAAAGGCAGAGAGTCAGCGCCGAACCGAGTCCCACAAAGAATAGTGGTCCTAATCTGTCGACAAGAATAGCGTGCAGTGGGAAGACCGTCCCAGGTTAGACATCTGAGAAACAATACAATACCATCCATCCATCCATTATCCAACCCGCTATATCCTAACTACAGGGTCATGGGGGTTTGCTGGAGCCAATCACAACCAACACAGGGTGCAAGGCAGGAAACAAACCCCAGGCATGGCGCCAGCCCACTGCAGAAATACCATACAACAAAATACAATTCAACACAACACAATAGAATACAACACAATACAGTCATTATCCATCCCGCTATATCCTAAGACAGGGTCACGGGGGTCTGCTGGAGCCAATCCCAGCCAACACAGGGCGCAAGACAGGAGCAGAGTGCCAGCCCACCGCAGGGCACACAAACCCACACACCAAGCACACACTAGGGACAATTTAGGATTACCAATGCACCTAACCTGCACAAAACAATACAATACAATACAATACAGTTGTGGCCAAAAGTTTTGAGAATGACCCAAGTGTTGGTTTTCACAAAGTTTGCTGCTTCAGTGTTCGTAGATCTTTCTATCAGATGTTTCTATGGGATACTGAAGTAGAATTATAAGCAGTTCAGAAGTTTCAAAGGCTTTTATTGACAATGACATTAATTTTATGCAAAAATTCCATTTTTGCAGTGTTGGCCCTTCTTTCTTTTTCAAGATCTCTACAGTTCACCCTGGCAGGCTGGCAATCAATTTCTGAGCCAAATCCTGATGGATGGCAGCAGCCCATTCTTGCAGAATCAATGCTTGGAGTTTGTCAGAATTGGGGGGTTATTGTTTGTCCACCTGCCTCTTGAGGATTGACCACAAGTTCTCAATGGGGAGTTTCCTGGCCATGGACCCCAAATTTCAATGTTTTGATCCCCAAGCCATTTCGTTCTCACTTTTGCCTTATGGCCCGGTGCTCCATCATGTTGGTCACCAAACTGTTCTTGGAGAGTTGGGAGAAGTTGCTCTCGGAGAATATTTTGGTCCCATTCTTTATTCATGGCTTGGGATTGGGGGGCACTACCAAGTGCAGAGCTTGATCAGGAATGGCATCAGGCAGGTGTGAGTGAGGTGAAGACTTCTGGAGGATGGCCTTGAAGGGCAGCAAAGAAAAACATCAGGGACAGATTGATATTCTGCAAAGGGTACAGGGATTGGACAGAGTGCATTTATTTTCATTTTAAGTTACTGGTCAGTGTTTTTAATTCAGTGTAGGCAAATTAACATTAGCTTAATAAACAAAACATACAGTCTCGGACTCCTGTATCCATCCATTTTCCAACCCGCTGAATCCGAACACAGGGGTCTGCTGGAGCCAATCCCAGGGCACAAGGCAGGAACCAATCCCAGGCAGGGTGCCAACCCACCACAGGACACACACAAACACACACTAGGGCCAATTTAGAATCTCCAATCCACCTAATCTGCATGTCTTTGGACGGAAACCGGAGCGCCCGGAGGAAACCCACGCAGAGAACACACAAAATCCACGCAGGGAGGACCCGGGAAGCAAACCCAGGTCTCCTTACTGTGAGGCAGCAGCGCTACCACTGTGCCACCGTGCCGCCCGACTCCTGTATCATAAAACTTAAATGCTATCAGTTAGACAGTTCCAATGATGGTTTGATTTAAAATGAATAACCAAAAAGTCTGCTGTAACTGTTTGTCACGTGTGATGAATTCCATTACATACCGACAGATACTCTGAGCTTTTGCACTCTCTGAATTGAATTTTTTATCAGCTATCAAATGCCTGCGCTGTTGACGGAGTTCTGCTATCCTCAGCCAGCACTGGTATTCAAACATTCTTGACTGAAACAGATTAGCTTTTCAGAAACTCGTCATGCTCCTTAGTATGTTTGAGGTGAGTAATCAGTTCTGTTGTATTGTTGTTTTTACAAGTATTCCCAGGTCGGGTCAGGTTCAGGTTGGTGAGCATGCACTGGTACAGCACGTTGCGACACCCACCACATGACTAAACACTGGATAGCGACCATGTCTGTTCCTGTAGGGGGCGATATAGCTCCCTAGTTGGAATAAGTTCTTTTGTAATTGCGGCATTTTAAGTAACCGAAAACTACATAGATATGATATTAAAAGGCAATATCCATTCCATAGTGATACGGCGGTAAAAATCACATAAGAGAAAATAACTTAGCTTTTTTTTAATGACGATTTATGCGACATAACAGACGAGGAAGGCAAATAGCAAGACAATATCAAGGTGGGATCTTGATCTATACAGTCTGTCATTTTTCATCGCTGCGCTGAAAGGATTTTCAGGACAGATGACGATATCACCCATCCGCCCGTCGGCTTCAAAGTGTTTGGCTGCTGTCCAAGTCTTTTTATACTGGTTCCCCCACGTGCAGGCCCCCACTTAGGTAAATAGTCCACTTCCAAACAAGGAAAGAAGATTTTGTGCTGACTGTTAACAGAAGAGAAAATAGTATCCAGCTGTCTTTAGGCTGACTATACATTCCTCCAGCTGTCTTTGTCTATCTTGTCCTATGCTTGACCCTGCACTTCTAAATGCCGAGAGTCCCTGTGTGCTAACTTCGGCATGGCCTGTACATGTGAGTGGGTTTATAAAATCATTTTTGTACAGAGCACAGTGACATTAAACCTATATTCTTATGACAATGTCTCACAAACAGGGAGCATCAGGACTCTAAAGACTTGGACCTTCGTCCTTTCGCAGAGATATCAGGAGCGCCACACACCCCTTTCCAGTGACCCCATGACACCCCCATGCTCTCCCAATCCATCTACTGACTTCATAGGAAGAGTCACCGGAGACATGAATGTCACTGCCGAGTGTCACAACACTCACGCCAGTCTGTGTAATTTTCTAAAGGGGGATGATGTCTGCCATGTTCTTCAGCGCTTCTTCCTTTTGTTATCTTTTGCGTGTCTGTGAAATCTACAGGTAAGGTCAGGTCAGGTCAGGTTGGGGAGCAGGCACTGGTACAGTGCGTTGACACACCCACCACACGATGAAACAGCTCGGGATTGGCAACTCCCTCAGGCAGACACGCAGTCCAGTCCCACCCGCTGACAATACAATACAACCCATCCATCCATTATCCAACCCGCTGTATCCTCACTACAGGGTCACGGGGGTCTGCAGGAGGCAATCCCAGCCAACACAGGGCTCAAGGCAGGGAACAAACCCTGGGCAGGGTGCCAGCCCACCGCAGGGCACACACACACACACCAAGCACACACACTAGGGACAATTTAGAATCGCCAATGCACCTGACCTGCATGTCTTTGGACTTTGGGATGAAACCCACGCAGACACTGGGAGAACATGCAAACTCCATGCAGGGAGGGCCCGGGAAACGACCCCGGGTCTCCTAACTGCGAGGCAGCAGCGCTACCCACTGCGCCACCGTGCCACCCCAATACAATAAAATACAATTTATTTTTATATAGCCCAAAATCACACAAGAAGTGACGCAATGGGCTTTAACAGGCCCTGACTCTTGACAGCACCCCCAGCCTTGACTCTCTAAGAACAGATCCTCTTTAAGTAGGTTGGGCGTGCAGTGGACACAATACACAGAATGACCTTCTATCTGCTGCTGCCAGGTGTTGTGTGGGCATCCCCTTGGCCTGGTCCAGCCACTCGGGTGCTCAACAATGAGCTGGATCATCCCTCGGGTAATCGTGCCACATGGCTGTAGTGCCGTAACTGACGCTCCCTCACAATGCAGGTCACGTGCCTCATTCAGGACTCTGTGAGCAACACAAAGTCAAACCAGCGGGACCCAAGGATTCTCCAAAGAAGCACAGTAGTGAAGGAGTCAAGTCTTCATCTCAGGTCACTGGATAGCGGCCATGTCTCACAAACAGGAAGTACCAGGACTGTAAAGACTTGGACCTTCATCCTTTTGCACCACACACCCCTTTCCAGTGACCTCATGACCCCCCCATGCTCTCCCAATCCGTCTACTGACTTCATAGGAAGAGTCACAAGAGTCATGAATGTCACTGCCGAGGTAAGTAAACCCCTCACAGCACTCCACTCAGTCTATGTAATTCTCTAAAGGGGGATGATGTCTGCCATGTTCTGCGGCACTTCTTCCTTTTGTTATCTTTTGCATGTCTGTCAAAACTACAGGTCAGGTCAGGCTCAGGTTGGGGAGCCTCTACTGGTACAGCCCATTGTCGCACCCACCACACAACGAAAGAACTCAGGATCCTGCTTGGAAACCTACCAGGCAGACACAGTTCAGTCCCACCATCTATCCATCTATCTGCCACAGCCAGGTGTTAATTGGGCATCCCCTTGGCCTGGTCCAGCAACTCGGGTCCTCAACAATGAGCTGGATCATCCTTGGGTAATCGTACCACATGGCTGTAGTGCTGTAACTGACGCTCCCTCTCAATGCAGGTCACGTGCCTCATTCGGGACTCCATGAGCAACACAAAGTCAATCCAGTGGTACCCAAAGATTCTCCGAAGAGACACACGGTACTGAAGGATTCCAGTCTTCATCTAAGGCCACTGGATAGCGTCCATGTCTCGCAAAACAGGGAGCACCAGGACACTAAAGATTTGGACCTTCGTCCTTTTGCACCACACGCCCCTTTCCAGCAACCTCATGACCGCCCATGCTCTCTCAGTCTGTCTACTGACTTCATAGGACATGAATGTCACTGCCAAGTTAAGTAAACCCTTCGACGAGGCCGACACTCTCTCTGTAGACCAGGGGTGTCGAACTCAGTGGCTGCAGGTTTTCATTCTCACCCTTTTTCCTAATCAGAGCCCAGTTTTCACTGCTAATTAACTCCTTATCCCTTCATTTTAATAGCCCTGTTTTTAAGGATTGTGTCCTCTGAGTTGATTCCTTCCTTCATTAAATGACAGCCAAACAGAAACGAGATATGAAACGAGCCGACAGATAAGCAGTTAAACTGGGATTTCAAACTCCAACCAATCTCTTGATGAGAAGCCAATTCTTGCTGTTAATTAAACCCGTTATTTAATTCCATGGCTTGTTGCTGCTTTCATTCTGCCACAGCAGACATTTCCCAAACTTGATTTTTCTGTTTTTTCTAAGAACGCCGTTAAGATGTTTTGGTGACCTGAGCAGATCAGCCTTACTGAGACCATTAGCTTTCTTTATTTTCAGATATTATGTGATGGGCACAGGTGAGCTGGTCATGTGATGACTCGTTTTGTGTCTCATTATTGTTTGACCGCTAATTAAGGAAAAAAAAACAACTAAGGGGGGGCGGAGTCAAGTTAATTAAAACTAAGGCAAAATAAGTTAATTAGCAGCTGAAACTGGTCACTGATGAAGAAGATGGTTAGAATGAAAACCTGCAGCCACTGCGGCCCACCAGGACTGGAGTTCGACACCCGTGCTGTGGACAGACACACCGCTGATGGCCGTGCCTAAGAGGTCATTAAAGGCCTGGCTCTTTGGTTTTTATCAGGACCCTCATAAGCCCAGACACTCAGTCTCTCCGAAGAGCCCCGATCAGAACCTCCATTGACTCCAGCAGTAGAAAAATAAAAATAAAATCATAACGTGGGTGAATCCTATAAAACCCAAGAAACTACCATGATTTTATATGTGCATGTGTGTGCGTTTTTGCGTGTGTGTGTTTTATTTTTTTATTAAAGTCCTCAAGACCTGACGCGCGTCCTGAAAAGCCTCAGCTGATGCACCTCTACCATAAAAGGCGTATTTTCATGCCTCTGTGTCATTCGATAAGGCAGGTGAAGGGATTAAGCCATTCTCTTATCTTGGCTGCTCTCCTGCGGCTCATGGCTACAGTGATAAAAAAAAATGGGGTAACATTCATATCAGAATTTAATTTCATCTTGTGCAGCATGGAAAAAGTCAAATCTGTTTTATGCTATTTATGGGCATTCTGGAGACGCCACGGGCATCATTTCACTTAACTCACTGGAGATTTATGCACGTCCTGGGAGTTGATTCAAAATTCGCCACGTATCATGTGAGATATAAGTGAACTTCCGCGGATCCATTCTTGATTTTTCTATTTCAATACCATTGCCGATATTTCACACGGCATATTATTATTCAGCTAATAATACCTCAGCAGTAGCCTGGGCTAAATATAATTGAAAAAAAATCAAATAAAATAGTGAGAAAAGAGCAATGTCGTCCCAAGTGAAATTGAGATGCCGTCCCTAACTTGGCAATTCTGAGCAGTGTAATCGGCCCATCTCAAACAATGCATATTTGATTTTGACTGCAATCTAATGTTGCTAGAGAAATTCACGTTAAAAATTACCTGAACTGTGCACATATCTATTGGGATCTCTCCTGGAAATATTAACTGTTCAGTTCCGTTGGGTCCCAGCAGAATAACTGCCAGCCTCCGAGAGTCGTCAGACCACCAGGTGTTCCAGGCGGCCTTTAATGAAAGTGAAGCTAACGCTTTTTCTTTTTCTTTACGTGATCTGCTCATGTCAGGGCCAGATTAAGACTTTTAGAAGTCTTTAAACATTTGAAAGATTTCAGTTCCACCCATTATTCAACCCGCTATATCCGAACTACAGGGTCATGGGGGTCTGCTGGAGCCAATCCCAGCCAAAACAGAGCGAAAGGCAGGAACAAATCCCAGGCAGGGTGCCAGTCCACCGCAGGGCACACACACCCACGCACCAAGCACACACTATGGACAATTTAGGACTGCCAATGCACCCCCAACCTCTATTATTACTATTTTATTATTCTATTTTTATTTATGTAACTTTTTCATTTAATATAGAAGCCCCTTTTTGTGGAACCTGACTCAGCTGCACCACTGGCGGTTTTTGCAGTTCATGGTAAATCCGGCACTGGTGCCCCCTCCTTCCCTTGAATCCCCTTAACACGAGCTTCATTTTGCTTAATTATTAAGCCAGTCACGGCTCACATCCAAAAAAAAATTAACAAATCGAAAAGATTGCATTAATCAAGTGGGTTTTTTTTTCTACTTTATTTTAGCTGGGAGTCAGAAATGGTGGTGTGCAACACTGGAGCACCTCAGGGGACTGCTGGTTCCCAAATGGGTGCCAATAAGGAGGGCTGCTGTCATCAAGTGCCTAGGGGGAATAAACTCCCTTCAGGGACAGTCCTAACCTGTCTTCTTTTATCTTGACCCGCTGTCCATTTTTCTGGGGATTGCCATCCAGGAATGGAACCATCTTCTTCTCCGGGTGGGATGTCCGTCCCTCTATTAGGATAGCCTTGTCAAGATGTGACTTCCTTACCTCTCTCAGCCGGAATGCCTTTCTCTTCATTCGGGGCCTCCCGTCTGGGTAAGAAATCTTCCCGACTCCCGGCTGGGGTGCCCGTCTAACCTGTGTGCCACCTACAGTTTCATATAACACGACACGATATCTGTAAATATAATGCAGACTTGCGGATGCGAACTACAGCAGCAGTGTTACGTTATTTTGTGCCCTTGGGCAAGCTTATTAGTGCGCCAATCGGCTGTTCCGTAGCTAATCCGTCTGGGTCCCATATGATCTGCACCCTAGGCGAATACTTAATTCACCTTAATAAAAGGTTGTATGCCAGGCTGTCTACAAAAACTTAGTGAGCCTCTTTAACTAGATATTCAATATAAAAATCAAATGCATTTTTTTTTCTACATACTAGGGGGCTCCGCCCCCTGCTCGCTTCACTCACCCACCCCCGGGTTTGGTATACCGGATATACAATTTAAAAAGATTGTTATGTTTCATGGGAATTGTTACATATGCATTATTTTCACTTTTACTTTAAAACTTTTGTAAAAATAATACTGTACTTGTCCTTTATTTCCGTCCACGGGCATGGTTAAATCTCTTTCTCGCTTGACGTATAACGCTGCTCGCGTTGTGAAGGAGGGGCGGCTGAACACACGCTAAGGAGAAGTGGTTGGATCATCTGCTGGCTTGTTGCTGCTGCTGGCGAGCTGCATGTTCTGCTTGTCGTGCTGCTCGTCGATCATTTAAAATCCTGTACAGCAGCTGTCCTTTTGCCACTTGGTGTCTCTGCTGCTCGCGTTGTGAATGGTGTGGGGGGGTTAGGGGGTGGGTTGGCTTTTCACATGCTAAGGAGTAGCAGTAGGATCACCTGCTGCTGCTAGCGAGCTGTGCCTTCTGCTTGTCGCTTGTTGTTGTTTTAAGAGCTGGGAGCACATGAAGTATGTCTGCCAAAAGCATTCCAACAAATGCTAGGTTAGATGTCCATGAACTTGTTTTAAATGTTATCTCACTGCCTTGTCTCACGTAACGTTAAAGTGTGTCACACACGTGTGAATAGGAGGCAGCTTAAGGGCTTGGAGATGAATGGTAATACATCTGCCCAGGGGGCGGCAGGGTGCACTAACGCTCTTTCTAAGTTCCCTGCAGACCTTTCCAGGGAAATCCCACCAGGAACCACCCCACTTCCGGTCCTGGCCCCGAGGACGACATCACTTCCCCCAGACTTCCTATAAAGCCTCACTCCTTTTCCCTGGAATTTAGTTCTGTTTTGGACTCTGTCTTGTAAACTTGACTCAATCTTAAAACATTTACTTTTTGCAGCCAGGATACAGAATTATACGGGTGGCTGCCCCAAACCTTGCCATGTCTCTTGTCTCTTCATATCACAGTGGCGTAGTCGGCGGGATGATGTCCCTGAAGAACCCAGGGCAGGACCCTAAAACAACCCAGGTAGGAAAGTACCGGGGCCGAGTTTCTGGGCGGAGGGGGGTCAGGTAGGACCCGGTACAGGCTCCGCTCCACAAGGGAAACCCGGGCTGAAGCTCTATCTGGTGGAAAGTGTTGAAGGGACCCACAGGCGCAGGCAGGTTTCTGGGGAGGACGCAAAAAGGGCTCATTATGCTCTTCAGGGTAGGAGAGCTGAGCCACCCATCGGGACCAAGGTCCCTGATAAGGATGGGCTTTCCCCAGGCCAGAAGGTGAAGGAACTGCAATCCTGGGAGTTTAATCCAAAGAGATCACTCCCAGAACAAGCCATTGCTCTCTGGCAGCAGTTGGGTCTGTGGCTACGACCATTTGAGAGGACCCCATTACAAATTGTGCAGCAGATTGCCTGCTTTTTGCTGCTGCAGCATTTGCCCCAGGACTTTTCCAGACAGCCTGGGGTGACTTCCACTCCATGCAGGAGCTTTTACAACTCCTAAACACCCCAAGGCTGGCCTTGAAACCTGGGGTGGCCAGAATGGCCCCTTAGTGGAAACCATGGGAACTACGTCCCACTTAGGAAGTCCCTCCCACTCAATCCGGAGCCTATTCCAAAGTCGCCAGATCGCCTGGTGTGCGACCTGTCGGGGAATGAGGTGGATGGCAGGGGGACACGGCGATATTGTTTGTGTGCCCTTAGCGGCCATCTGGCGGATACCCATACGGGTGAGGTACTCATTAATGGATATAAAGTGATGGCCTTGTTTGACTCCGGCGGTAATGTGTCTGTCGTTGCTCGCCATTATGTTTTACCGCGACAGTGGATTAAAAGAAAGACCAGTCTTAGGTGTATACATGGAGATGTCCACGTGTATAAATCCGCCCGGTCTTATGTTTGTCTGGGAGGATCCCTTAAAAGACTCACTGTGGCGGTTCTTCCCGATCCACCTTTTTCCAGTAATCCTAGGGTGGGACTGGTCTGAAAGTAACAGCAGTAGACTAGTGAGTATTCCCGGACAAGCTTTGGGCCTAGTGATAGGTGAGAAAGACTCGTCTCAAGCTGCCTCCATGATGTGCAATCAGCCGGCAAAGAGTGGGGCGGAAGGCCAAGAGAGTGACGCAGAAACTCCTGGACCGTCGAGGGCTGCTACATCATCTACCAGCAACGCCGGCAGCTCGGGAGGAATCTCCGCCCCTTGAGGTCAGACCGGACCCGCTCTCTGAGTTGCACGTTCAGTTTAAAGCGACGCCGGCTTCTTTCAAGAGAGAACGATGGAATGACACCTCTCTGAAACATGCAAAGAATGCCGTGGTCCTCGTCAACGGCCAACGCACGCATCAGCCCATGCCACAGGAACCTCGCTTCATCATTGAAAATGACCTATTATATCGGGTCACGGAGCATGAGGGGAAGGACCGGAAGCTGCTGCTAATCCCGCGAACCTACCGGCAGCAGGTCTGCAAGTTAGTGCACTCCCACCTTTTGGGGGCCATCTCGGCTCCGACAAAACACTAGAGCAAATCAAGCTCGTTTTTTTTTGGCCGGGGGTTAATGAGGAGGTTCACCGTTTTTGCATTTCCTGTCCGGAGTGTCAACTGCAGCAAATTCCCAGGACAGACTGCGCTCCTCTTGTCCCCCTTCCCCTGACTGATGTCCCTTTTGACCGGATTGGGGTCGACATAGTAGGACCCTTGGAACCCTCAGCCCGAGGACATAACTATATACTCGTCTTCATGGATTATGCGACCCGATACCCAGAGGCCGTTCCCTTGCGCTCAGCTACTTCTAAAGCAATCGCATGGGAACTAGTAGGGGTCTTTGCGTGACTTTACATCCCTAGAGAAGTCCTAACGGACCAAGTGGTGCCTTTTACCTCGGAAACGTTCAAGGAGACTGCCAAGTTACTGAAGATGAAGCATTTAAAAACCGCGGTGTATCATCCTCAAACCGATGGGTTAGTGCAGAGATTCAATCAGACTCTCAAGCAGATGCTTCGTAAGGTGGTCAGCGAGGATGGGAGTAATTGGGATCAACTCCTCCCCCTCGTCCTCTTTGCCTACCGGGAAGTCCCCCAAGCCTCAACGGGCTTCTCACCATTTGAGTTGTTATACGGACGACAGCCCCGGGGTAGATTAGATATCTTAAAGGAGGGATGAGAAGGAAAGGCTCTTCCCTCGACAAATATTCTGGAATATATGGCCCAGTTGCGTGATAGATTTGCTACAATAAGACCGATTATAAAGAGGCATATGGAAGAGGTGCAAGCAGCACAGGTCCGCCTTTATGACCGTGGCACGACTCTCCAGGAGTTCCATCCAGGGGATCGCGTCATGGTATTGGTACCCACCTCTCACTCCAAATTGCTCACCCATTGGCTGAGCCCTTATGAAATTATGGAGAGGAAGGGATTGGTGGACTATTTGGTGAAACAACCCAATCGTCAACCAAGCGAGCGGGTGTATCATGTGAACCTGCTGACACCGTGGAAGGAGTGGGACCCCGATCCCTCCTCCGGTCAGCCCCGCTCACTCTTTGCTCAAACAAGTGTGTCAGCACACTTTAACAGTAATGGCCACAGCATAAAGGATCTGAGGGTCACTGTGCTTATGGGTAATTTCAAGATCCAACAGGAGCAGAGAGAATGGGAATACAAACTTATGCTTAAATTCAACACTCTACAAAATGGTCTGAATAGAGACAAGAGTTTTATGAGCAGATATGTGGACTAACAGACTGATTGACAAGCTGACTACATCAGAGGCTGATCTTACAGACAATGCACTTCAGAAAAAAAACCTTACAGGACTTTCTCTAGTGATGGTTATCTTATCTCTACATTTTATTAGTTCATCGTTCTCTTCTTTTAGGGTTAATTCATCTCAGGTGTATTCATTTTGCTAATATTTGAACAAAAAAAGTTGTTAAGATGAAAGAAAAAAATCACTTTGCTGTCCCAATATAAGCGAGAGTATTTTTCAGTTTCTTTGTTACACCTTTGCCTGATGAAGAGACCTTAGCTGCCTTGAAAGCTTGCATTAGTAATCTATTTAGTTAGCCAATAAAAGGTGTCATTTCACCCTACTTCCTCCTGAATAAATATATGGCTAACACGGTACAACACTCTACTGCTACAATTAACTTCTTGTGAATTCATTTTAATTGAATTGGTTTTTTAAGATTTGTTCCCATGAATGTCTTCATTGTTCCTCTGAATTACTTCATTTTCTTTCCTTAAATGGCACCCAAACAGAAATGAAATGTGAGGCGAGGGAGTCAACAGAAGACCAGCTAAGTCAGGCCTCACACTCCAACCAATTTCACTCTCAATTTCACTCAGTTGCTTAACCAGGCACCAATTCTTGTTGTTAATTATACCCGTTCTTTAATTCCATGGCTTGCTGCTGCTCTCGTGGTTCAATAGCAAACATTTCTGTAATTGATGATTTTCTCTTTTCTCAGAGTACTGCAAAAATGTTTTGTGGACCTGAGCAGAACAACATGCCCGTGATCTTCAGCTTGCTTTATTTTCAGATGTTGTGTGATGGACACCAAGTTGTTTTGGCTCATTTTGTATCTCAATGTCTGCGGTGGGCTGGCGCCCTGCCCGGGGTTTGTTTCCTGCCTTGCGCCCTGTGTTGGCTGGGATTGGCTCCAGTAGACTAGAGTTTTAAATAAATGCAAAAAGTACAGCATTGGAATGTGTTATGTTCATAATATTTCTAATAGCACAAAAACAGGTTACTACCAATAAACCATTTTAAATTGTAAAAACTTAAAAAATAGATTTACTTCAGTATAAAACAAGTGAATTACACCCAATCACTCTAAATGATTTGCCGCAACTTAGAAATTGGGGGTTCAATAAGATAAAAAGAATTCTACTGGTTCAGATCAAAAATATTAAGTGTGAATCATTACCTTAATTATTTTAAGTTAAATGGAGGGTTACACTTTTTTCAGTGTACTTTTTGTCGTGGACCATCGTTGGTCTCCCTAGACATCCCATCTTTCTTTGAGTTTGCTATCTCCAATCTTCGTTTTTTTTTCTCTGCCACCACTATGAACTACATAGGGTAAGTGGTGTATATACAGTATATAGGAAAGGCATTATAAGATAGATAGATAGATAGATAGATATGAAAGGCACTATATAATAGATAGATAGATTGATAGATAGATAGATAGATAGATAGATAGATAGATAGATAGATAGATAGATAAGGCACTATATGATAGATAGATAGATAGATAGATAGGAAAGGCACTATATAATAGATAGATAGATAGATAAGGCACTATATAATAGATAGATAGATAGATAGGAAAGGCACTATATAATAGATAGATAGATAGATAGATAGATAGATAGATAGGAAAGGCACTATATAATAGATAGATATTTTTTTTTATTTTTAAAAACAAACTTTATTGAATAAACACAGGAATAAATCAATAAAACAGTAAATCAAACTCAATCTTAAGTTTTACATAAAACATGTACACACATTCTTAATGATGAATATTCAATTTCAAACCATTACATAAATATATATATATTTATCTAATCCCTCTTATTAACTCCACCCTCCAATCCCACTTGTTCTTAATATATCAACCCAAAATAAGTAAAAAAAAAACAAAGTCAGAGCACAAATTGCAAATTATTATTATCACAAGTACAAAGTACTTTATTCACGCACCACAATTCCTTAAACTGTGCTAAATTATTTGTGGACTTATAAAAATTAAAATCCACTAATATCCTACTTTCACACAATTTTCTAAAAAAGACAACAACATTTTCAATTCTACACCCAGTAATTTTGTTTCTACGGGTCTTCCATATTGATAGTTTTGCTTGCCCGATAATAAAATTAATTAAGTTCATATTTTCTCTGGTGTGTTTAGTAATTCTCACCCCAAACACAAACACCGTGCCATTATACGGGACCCCCAGCCCTTCTACTATTCTTTCTATTACACTAATAAAGGTCTGGAGTCTCTCACAATACATAAAAGCATGATAAGCAGTTTCCCTCAGACCACAAAAAGGGCAGCAATCTGAGACCCCCGGACATATAATCGATAAGAAGGAGTTCACCGCTAGTATCCCATGTACCAACCTCCACTGCAGGTCTCCCACCCTACTGGCCAATGGCGGCTTGTACAACGACCTCCATGCGGGGTTCAGTCCTTGTGGTGCTCCAAGCTTGTCTCTCCAAGGTGTGTCTTGTCTTCGTGTCCTCAGCTGCTCCAGATTGTTGACCTTCACGCACATCCTGTACAGCTGCTTCCCCGTCACTGTAGGCAGAGATAACGCCTCTAGAGAACTTAAGGCTAAAACATTAGTCTCACCATCCCTCAGTTCAACAGCCGGAGACACAGTAAGCGTTGGAAAAGGCGTTTCGTCAGTTGGCTTCAGTTGTGATGAGAATATTCTGTGCAGGAGTGTCATGGATTCCTTGTCCATTGATGATGTACCTGCCACAGAAACGTCTCCATTAGGCGGACTGAGTGCACTCCTGTCTCCACTGCTACCACTTGTGCACTTTTCCAAGTGTAATTTTCCCAGTCAATTATGTCCTTTATCGTGGTTATTCCATGTATTATGAAATGATTAATAAAGTTTTCAGAAATTCCTGTAGCAGTGCCAACAGCAGGATTGTAGAACAGCGGTTCATCAAGGACCCAAAAAGTGGAGAGGTCATCACAGTCCTTTTTTTATCGACAGCAGTTGCCACGCTGCTAGAAGGCTTTTATAAAACTCTGGCACCTGTAAAGTCCTGATCTTATCTAAGTGGCACAGCAGTAAACTTTTCCCAAGTCCCATATGCCTGGCTTGTTTAAAGAAGAGTACGGCCAAGTTCATCCACTGGCTCTGCTCAACAGGGTACAGCAGTTTCTGAATGGTCTGAAGGCGGAAAGCAGCAATCCTGCTGGTAATGTCAATAAGTCCTTGTCCGCCTTCATCCAATGGTAAAAATAGAACGCCCTTCTGTATCCAATGGGTACCAGTCCAAAAAAAATCCATGATCGCCTCCTGTATCTGCTGAACAAGCAAAGGTGGAGGTTGCAGACAAATACACTTGTGCCACAGGCTGGAGGTCACCAGGTTATTAATGACCAGCATCCGTCCTCTATAGGATAACTGAGGGAGTATCCACTTCCATTTGGCAAGCCGAGCTGTAACCTTGTCCAACAGACCCTCCCAGTTCTTTTGGATGTAGTGGTCATCTCCGAGATGGACTCCCAGGTACAGGAAGCCTCCAGTTGTCCACTGCAGACCTCCGTCCAGTCGAGGAGGACTACATCCTGTCCAGTTCCCAACCAACACTGCACTACTTTTTTCCAATTCACTTTAGCCGAAGATGCTTTGCTGTAATTCCTCAAACAGTCCGTTAGTTTGTCCAAATCCTTCTGGCTTGTGATGACCACAGCAAGATCATCTGCATAAGCAGTGACTTTCACAGGGTCCATGTTGCAATTGGGGATGGAGAGACCAGTCAGCACCTTCCTCAGGTGCACCAGGAAAGGCTCCAACGCCAGAGCATATAACATGCCGGACAAAGAACAGCCCTGTCTGACTCCTCTTCTGACACTGAAAGGCACGCACAATCCACCATTGACCTTTATGATACCAGAAATGTCACTATAAAGTAAGCGAATATGTTTAATAAAAGACCCCCCAAACCCAAACGTCTTTATGGCATTCCATAAAAATGAGTGACTGACCCTGTCAAAAG
>JANRMT010062837.1:101379921-101398749 GCA_026402145.1 Polypterus bichir lapradei
GCAACCTCAGCTCAAAAGAAGCCCAATGCCAGAACAAACTTATCAGAACAGTCTGTGCCATCACGGGGCGGACCCTGGACACACTGGAAGCTGCACACTTTGCTTCTGCACGGCCATATTTTTGTGATAATTGTCCCAACTTGCCACATTACATGATCTACTTTATAATAAAACACTAAGGTCTGTGTGTGTGTGTGTCTGATCCCTCTGAGCAATCTGATGGGTTAGTTTGGCTTTAGTGTGATGTTCCAGTTTGGCTTTGATTATGCGAAAGAGGAAGTGTGATTCTGAGACAAACAAGTAGGAGTGAAGGCTTGGGAGGCACACTGAGAGTCGTCTTCAAAAATGGGAGGTATACCTTCATACCAGTGTGGTGTTTTATGACCAATGCATGAACAAACTTATCAGGACAGCCTGTGCCATCACAGGGCGAACCCTGGACACACTGGAAGAGGATAATGACTAGCGCCCACAAGAGGGCGGCAATGTGTCATAAACAGGGGCAACAAGAAGCAGAAAGAAAGAGGGATGAAAGGACCTGCAAATCTGGTGAACAGAGGGCCCTAAACACACAACGATGTGATCGAAACAGAAGGACTTACCCTTCTCCCATTGTGCCCGTTTCAATAAACTGGCATCTCACTAGGCCGATATGGCAATAACCGTATTGCAGCCCAGTAAGAAAGGTAATTTTTTCTTGAAATATTTCGCATTTTATTTTTGGCTGTTACTTTCTGATCTATTGAATTTTTCAGAAACTGCTCATTTGAATATAATGACAGAGTTATGAATAATTAATAGGGGGAAAAAAAAACAGAATGTAAAATGTGAGACGATGATGACAGAGTCAAGAAATCAGGCAATTTATCTTCGCGAGCAATTGTGTGTCCAAATGTGCAACATGCAAGTCCCAAGTGTGATGTTTTGTTTTTCTGATTCTGTGTTGGTTTGGGTGGGCTTCTGGATCATTTGATACAATTAGAGCACGCAGTTTTGCTAATGTGCAAGACTGTCACGTTGCTTTGACTAACTAGAAGAGAAATCTCATTAAACTTCAAATTTAGTTAAATGCAGCATTTTCGCACTTAAACTTGTGTATAATTAAACAACTCCCACTTCGGAAACAAGAATAAAACCTTTAGAAAGAGTAACATGTTAATTGTGAAAGATACGAGGTAATTACTGTTTTAGTCAAAGCTCTTACAATCTTTGTTTCTAGCTAAGCCATGATTAACATGATCAAGAATTTAAGTCTATAATAATTCCTCCCATGGTTAATGTGGAAAGCACCTGCAGTAGAGGGGTGTCTGTGGTATAGCGGGTCCACAGCTCATGTCAAGAAGCCAATTTTAAATAAATAATCGCCACGCTTGCAGCTTAGTGAGGGGGCGTGGTGGTTGCATGGCTGAAGCGGTTCCAGGGGAATTCGTGGTGTGGGTGTTTCTCACCAAAGTGCACAGGTGAGAAACCGTCCACATCCGTAATTGTTCCCGGGGCTGCTGATTGCTACAGCTGCCATGTCCTCTTCATAAATAGAAGCGCGAGGTGGCTAAAGGGGGAAGAAAGAAAAGAAAGAGAGAGAGACGGAGGTTGCAGGAAGTAGTATGGAGATAGAGAACCGGTGTGAGTGAGCGAGCGAGTGAGCGCGTGATAGCAGGCAGGCAGCTGGACAGTAAGCCCAAGCAGGGATGTTTGGCCGACACTCGGTGGGGCAGAAAGAAGCGGAGCGAACAAGGAGCTGGAGTGACCAGTGAAGAAGGACGGCTGGCCGCGTAAGGCCAGGAAGGCAGCAGGAGTCGGGACTTGGGACGTGGATTCCCCAGCATGAGAGTCCTGGTCGTTGGGGATCCCAAGTTGCTGTTTGGTGGAGCCTATCGGAGCCAGGGATTGGTGAGGCAAACCAACCAGTAGAAGTAGGCAGAGAAGGTCAGCTGCTGCAGAGAGCGACTCTCCTGTTGCGGGGCCCAGATGGGAGAACCAGGGGAGCCGCCAGGTAAAAGACACCGGGCTTTGTGCTTTTAAAGAGACTACTTCCAGCGTTGTTTTAACCTCATCATTGTTTTAAAGGATTGTTTTATTTCTATGATGTTCTTAACCTCCATTTCAGCACTTGTTTTATGGATTATTTATTTAATGACTTTTTGGAAGGCACTGCACTATTTTTTTTAACAGTGTTTTGTTTATTGATATTTAATAAAAGCACTTGGCACTTTTTCTACACCATCTCCTTGCTCCATTTGTGGTGCCTCACTGCCAAGCTCATCGGTGACATTATCGACGGTGTTGGGTCGGACGATGGGAGCATGCAGTGAACCCTCATCGTCACAGTCCCCAGGCAGTGGGACTGGAATTTGGGTGACTCAGTTATGAAGGAGAATGCAGGCAGGCAGACCAGCATTATCTAAACCGCTTAGTCTTGAACAGGGTCTCGGGGTCTGTTGGAGCCTATCCCAGCTAGTATAGGGTGCAAGGCAGAAATTAACACTTGACAGGGTGCCAGTCCACCACAGAGTGAACACACACACCCACCCAAACCACTCCAGAAGTCAATTTAGGAGTGCCAATTCACCGAACTTGCTGTGGGAGGAAACCCACAAAGACACGGGGAGAACGCGCAAACTCCATGCACGGATGATCTGGGACATGGACCCTGGTCTCCTTACTGGGAGGCAGCAGTGCTACCACTGAGCCACCATGCTGTCCCAGAAGAAAGTAGTGGTAGTTTAGTCATATTTTGCATGTCGGGGGTACTTCTCACAGGACAGAGCCTTTGCAGTTGCTGCTCCACGGCTCTGGACTGCCCTACCAGAGAACCTGAGAAAACAGCAGATTGTGGGCTGTTTCAAAAATCAGTTAAAGACTTTTCTATTTAGGAAAGCATATTAACAAAATTGTCTCTAATTATTGTTTTTTCTTTGTTTTTATCTTTTTGTGTCTTTGTTTAATTTTTTTTTATGTAGCACTTTGAGGTTTACTACAAATGTGCCTTATAAATAAAATGAATTATTATTATTATTATTATTATCTATCTATCTATTATATTGTGCCATTCATATCTATCTATTGTCAACACGTGTGAGTAGGGGTCAACTAAAGGGCTTGAATAATAGCAGAGTGACATCCGACCAGGGGCAAGGGGGTGCACTACCTGTCTTTCTCTATCCCTTGCAGACCTTTCTCGGGAAATCCCTTAGAGTTCCGGCACCTCTGATGACATCACTTCCGGTTCCATCGCCGTCGAAGACGTCACTTCTGGTCCCGCCTCTGATGATGTCACTTTCAGCCCCGCCTCTGATGATGCCACTTCCGCTTCTGGCCACGATGACGTCACTTCCTACACTGGCCTTTAAAGCCGCCATCTTGATTTAATACTGGCAGTTCTGTTTATCTATCTATCTATCTATCTATCTATCTATCTATCTATCTATCTATCTATCTATTGTCACACACGTGCGATTAGGAGGCAGTCAGAAAGCTCAAAGGTGAGTGAAACATTGTGAGAGGAACGATTGTCACGTGGTGCTTACCTGAACCTCTTCTCTCAACAGGAGAACCGAAGAAAAATAATCGCGGCCATTTCCCAGCTCCAAAATGGCCGCTGTGACGTCACTTCCGGTAACCCCATATGGCATCACTTCTGGCTCTCACCATGGACATCAATTCTCATTGTGTTTCAGGGAGGACCTGTGGACATAACAGCATCGACTCCCCATCCTGGAGAGAATCAACCCTCGCAGGACGGGCCACTTTGCCTCACATGGCTCAGCTGAGGGAGTGTGGGGGATGGCCGGGGTTCTTGCTGGGCCGGGACGCCACCACACTGGGAGCACTAGAGGAGCAAGTGTGGCGCTCCCCCGGAACGACAGATGGCAGCTCCCCGGGTTGCAGTGGCGCCCGCAGGGCTTCATGGGAGTTGAAGTTTGGTACAGCCCTGTTGGGATCCACGGGTGCCGCCAGATGGTGGTACAATTACTGCTGAGCCCTAGAGAGCAGCTCTTCTGCCACATCATCAAACACCTGGAGCACATCTGGGTATCCTATGGAAGGAGCCATCTATCTATCTATCTATCTATCTATCTATCTATCTATCATATTGTGCCTTTCCTATCTATCTATCTATCTATTATATAGTGCCTTTCACATCTATCTATCTATCTATCTGTCTATCAGGTTATACATTTTTGGGACTTTTTTCAGGACCTTTCTAGTTCGTAACACTTGTATTCTTATTTTTTTTTCAGGTCTTGTATGCAAAAGTGAGGATGGGAATGTGGACTGAGCTGCCAAAGACTGCATTTGCAATCAAAAAAGCAATTTTATGGATAGCTTTAAAGAGTAAGGCAATTTAGTTATTTTTTGGTTATATTTTTACCTTTTCTGAAGGCAACAATTTATTTTTTGGATGTTTAGTTCAGTGAGCCTATGAATCATTGTCCCTGGGCCTGCAGAAGAAAAACAAATAGTCGCATTGGCTAAATCTAAAAAAAAAATAAATAAATAAGTAAACAAGTACGAACGTGAGAGGGCAACCATAAATAGGGAAAGGAAATAAAATGAACCTCTGAGAAGCAGTGAAGCCCACACGCAAGTGGCTTGTATTCATTTAGAAAATAACGTAGCTTTCCCAGTTTTAAGGAGAAGTGAGACACAGTCTAGCATTTTACAGTTCTGCCCTTTTGGGGTCCGTTCATTGCTTTTTTTTATTTTGATTCAATTTAATTATTTTTTATTTTTGGTATTGACGTACACTGAATACAAGCTCACGGTACTTAAATACACCAATCAGCCACCACATTCAAAGCACTGAGAGGTGAAGTGAATCGCCTCGATTATCTCGTTACGATGGCAGCCGTCAAGGGGTGGGATAGATTAGGCAGCAAGTGAACAGTTCGTTCTTGAGGGGGCGACTTTCACAAGGGCCAAGGCTAGATGGCTGAGACCGAGTATCCCCAAAATGGCAGGTCTTGTCGGGTGGTCCCAGATATGCAGTGGTTAGTACCTACCAAAAGTGGCCCAAGGAAAGACAACCAGTGAGAGAGGTGAGAGTGTCACAAGCGCCGAAGGCTCACTGATGTGTCTGGGGAGTGAAGGCTAGGCTATCCGATCTGATCCCACACAGAAGAGCTGCTGTAGCACATGCTGGCCATGACAGAAAGGTGTCAAAGCTCCAAAGCTGACCCCCTGTCCACAACGTGCACGTGAGGGTCAGAACAAGACCACCGAGCAGAGGAAGAAGGTGGCCTGGCCTGACGACTCGTGTGGACAGATAGGTGCGTGTGTGTCACTTACCCGCAGAAGAGATGGCAGCAGGAGGCACTCTGGGAAGTCGGCGGAGGGCTACATGGTCCCCTGGGTGATGATCTGCTTGGGAAACTCCCTTTTTTAAATTCTCCCTTTGTTTCCATTTTACGGTGTCACACACGTGCGACTAGGAGCGAGTTGAAGGGACCAAGTGAAGGTAATTACCCACCAGGCCAGGGGGTGGCGGGGTGCTCTGAACCTTTGTCTGTTATTTCTGCAGATCAAATACGGGAAAACCTACCTGACCTGATGTCACTTCCTGTCCCGGCACCCAGACTGACGTCACTTCCTGTCCCGGCACCCAGACTGACGTCACTTCCTGTCCCGGCACCCAGACTGATGTCACTTCCTGTCCCGGTACCCAGACTGACATCACTTCCGGGTTACAAGACATAAAAGCCTCCATCTTGGCTAACTCAAACAGTTCAATGTGGAACTCGAATAAGCAACATCGCTGTACCCAAGATAATCCTTTGCAGCTAGGAACAATATACGGGTGGCTGCCCCAAACCTTTTGAAAGTGTTGAGACTCATTCTTTTACAACGGAAATATTTTTGGGTTCTTTGAAGTTTTTGATACTGTCTACCATTTCTGTATTAATGGCACTGCTCTGTGACCTACATTGTACCCTATTGATATTTTTCAACATTGCTTATGTATGTATTCATTTTCTTGTGTTTATTATCATAATTTTGTTGTGTGATTAAAATGCAATGGTTATTTTTTCGGTTGAAAATAATTTGTTTTCTCTTGCCACATATGCTTTGTAGTGTACAGGATCTGCCTTTTTATTAAGAGCTTTGTCCACCGTATTGCTTCTTGTATCACAATGAAAGATATCGTTGTTAGCCGTTTGTGTTCTTTTGAGAATATCAGTTTTACTTTTTTTAATGTAGCCCATTTATTTTTATGCATTTTTTCTTTTCCAATTTTTAGGCTCATTTATCAACTTAACTTTTGCTCTATTTTTGCTCTTAATTTTCCTGCTTATTCTATATTGCTGCAAATTAATAATAGTGTGAACAAATTACTTTACAGCAAACCAACCGTTTAATTCAGCCCCCCATAAAAATAGCAGCAGGCTCACACGTTGGACGCGGCTTTTCCAGCAGGAAATTCTAAGGCCCTCACCGTCTGGAATTCTGACGCTGTCGATTATAACTTCTCCACGGCGACATTAGCCACGCTTACATGTGCCGTAGTAACCCATGTCACACCTGCGTGTCTGTCCTGATTCATCTTGGGTAAGCAGTCCCACCTCCGGATGCGAGGGGGCGCTGCTGCTAACGGCATCTTCTCCTTCTCTTCCACCGTTCATTGTGGGCAATTGACTCCGCCCCTTCCAGTCCAAGGAACATACCGTTATGTCTGTAAGTATTTGGGTATTGATGTCATTTTGGTAATTTCTTCTCTGTATACCACCACAATGGATTTGAAATGAAGATGAAGTGACTCTATGAAAAATTGTTCTAATTTTTTGGAAGCTATGTTAAGCTCCATAAATGAAAGCTGAAAGTCTGTATACTTCTGTCACATTTTGATTGCTTAAGTTGTTCTACAGTACTTTTTGTAAAAATTGATTGATTTCTATGGAATGATTGCAATAAAATCAATAAAATAAAAAAAAAAAAAAAAAAAGTTTTTCTACAGTATAGTACCAGCCTGGTGAATTTCTATTAGTAAAATATTCTGGATTTTAGGAGCATAACAGCAAAACATTTCTTATGTTTCTGAACGAAATTAGCAGGTCAGGTCAGGTTCAATTAGGGAGCATCCACTGGTACAGCGCGTTGCTGCACCCACCACACGATGAAACAGCTCAGGATCCTGCTTGGCAACCCCCGAGGCAGACACACGGTCCAGTCCCACCATCTATCTCCCGTAGCTTTGTGTTGTGTGGGTGTCCCCTTGGCCTGTTGCAGCCACTCGGGTCCTCAACAATGAGCTGGATCACCCTCGGGTAATGGCCATAGTGCCGTAACTGACGCTCCCTCACAATGCAGGTCATGTGCCTCATTTGGGACTCCATGAGCAACATAAAGTCAAACCAGTGGCACCCAAGGATTCTCTGAAGAGACACATTAGTGAAGGAGTCCAGTCTTCATCTCAGGTGACTGGAGAGCATCCATGACTCTCAAAGAAGAAGCACAAAGATCCTAAAGTCATGGACCTTCGTCCTTTTGCAGAGATATCAGGAGCACCACAAACCCCTTTCCAGCAACCTCATGACCCCCCCGGTGGTGTTACGTGGTTGCCCCCTTGGCCTGGTCCAGCCATTCGGGTCCTCAAGAATGAGTCGGATCACCCTCAGGTAATCGTGCCACATGGCCATAGTGCCATAACTGACGCTCCCTCACAATGCAGGTCATGTGCCTCCATGAGCAACACAAAAACAAACCAGCGGGAGCCAAGGATTCTCTGAAGAGACACACATATATCTATCTATCTATGGAGGAAGGCAGCTACTTTGGTACAATGCCTCCCCCAAGACGCTAGATGGCGATTTCCCTACAGCATAGCGGTGCGCCGGATTCCCGCAGGGCACCATGGGATCTGGAGTTCAGCTCCACAGCCCAGCTGGGTATCTATCTATCTCTCTATCTATCTATCTATGTATAATGTCTGTGTCTCACAACCATACAGCACTAGCAGGTATGCACTTTACCAGCCAGCATTCCTTATAATTATGCTGTCTGGACCAGATCCTGATTCCCAGAAACTAGAAAATCTTATTTCATCAATTCCCCTCAGAAAACGGCACAATGGAAAAGTCTGAAAAGGAGGAAATGTCCTTTGCCAACTACAGAAGTTCTGAAATCAATTTCTATAGCCGTGTTAAAAAAAAAAAATAATAAAAAGAAGTAGTTTATGGGGAAAAAAAATGACCATTAATAAGAACTCAAGTGTTCTTTTCTTTTCATTTGCTATCGCTGGACCACATTCAATAAACGTCTTTCAATGGAATCTTAAGGAGAGGGTGGTGCCCGGGATGAGCTGTGTCGTCTCATTGTCCGCATCTCTAGCTGTCTCCTCTGTGACACTGTCTAAGACCACAATAGTCAGTAATGGAAGCCCATCATTCTTTTAGGATTAAAGGCAGCACTGGCTTCAGCTTCCAGAAAGAAAGAAAGAAAGAAAGAAAGAAGCTCCTAAGCTACTTTGGTTCCAGGTGATGTCACAAGAGAAACCCAAAGTATTGGGGAAATAAATTAGGCTGCAAGGGCCTAAAAACACTGCTTTTTATTTATTGAGCAGATTTATGTCAGCTTCTGTAAAATGCCGTTTCACGTCCTGCTATATGCCAAGTCCATTAAACAGAGCAGTCCAATAAAGTCAACAGCCAATATAAACGTTTAGGACTCTGTAAATGGCTGTTACTGCACACTCGTATATTATTTTGCTTGACAGAAAGAAAAATAACGCTACTATTTTAATTAAAGAATTTTGCATTTACCATAAATCACCTCATTATAGCGGGTGGCACGGTGGCGCAGTGGTACAGACTGCATAATTATAAGGAATGCTAGCTGGTAAAGTGCATACCTGCTAGAGCTGTATGGTTAAGAGACACAGACGCTATCCAGTGACCTGAGATGAAGACTGGACTCCTTCATGTGTGTCACTTCAGAGGATCCTTGGGTCCCGCTTGTTTGACTTTGTGTTGCTCATGGAGTCCTGAATGAGGCACACGACCTTCATTGTGAGGAGGTGTCAGTTACGACACTATGGCCATGTGGCGTGATTACCCGAGGGTGATCCACTCATTGTTGAGGACCCGAGTGGCTGGACCAGGCGAAGGTGATGCCCACATAACACCTGGCTGTGGCAGATAGATGGTAGGACTGGACCATATGTCTGCCTGGGGGGTTTGCCAACCAGGATCTCGAGCTGATTTGTCATGTGGTGGGTACGACAACACGCTATACCAGTGGATGCTCGCCAACTGAACCTGACCTCACCTGGTAGTCTCGTTCAGAAACAAAAGAAATGTTTTGCTGTTATGCACCTAAAATCCAGAATATTTTACTAATAGAAATTCACCAGGCTGGTACTGTAGAACAACTTAAGCAATGAAAATGTGACAGAAGTATGCAGACTTTCAGCTTTCATTTATGGAGCTTAGGGGCCAAGGGGATGACCACGTAACACCATGGGAGGTTATGAGGTTGCTGGAAAGGGGTGTGTGGTGCTCCTGATATCTCTGAAAAAGGACGAAGGTCCAAGTCTTTAAGAGTCCTGGTGCTCCCTGTTTGTGAGACATGGACGCTATCTAGTGACCCGAGATGAAGACTGGACTCCTTCAGAGAATCCTTGGGTACCGCTGGTTTGACTTTGTGTTGCTCACGGAGTAAGGAGACCTGGGTTCACTTCCTGGGTCCTTCCTGCGTGGAGTTTGCATGTCCATGCCCAGTAAGGGCATCTAATCCTGTCTCTTCTCGTCCAACCACCATAGAGGACAGGCACCCCCAGAGAAGACGTCTTTAAGGCCAGAGCGATCTGTCCCGTTGAGACACATGCAAAGTTAATGAGAAGCCCCGGACCAGGGAGCAGTGAAAAGCCGCCTGTTTTCTTTTCATTTTTGTCAATCTGTTTATTTCATCTGACGACGAATAAAAGGGATGAGCTGGTTGGCGTCCCAAAAATCCTTGAGTTTTGAGACTGTCTTTCCACTGCCGACCTTTGGGATGCCCAAAGATTGGAAGGATGGGGGAAGGCAGCTACTTTGGGACACTGCCTCCCCCAAGATGCTAGATGGCGATTTCCCTATGGCATAGCGGTGCCCCGGATTCCCACAGGGCACCATGGGATCTGGAGTTCGGCTCCACAGCCCAGCTGGGTATCTATCTATCTATCTATCTATTCCTGCCTACTATACTAAAATTAAATTCTATCTATCTATCTATCAATACTAAAATCTAATTCTATCTATCTATCTATCTATCTACTGTATCTATCTATCTATTCCTGCCTACTATACTAAAATTTAATTCTATCTATCTATCAATACTAAAATCAAATTCTATCTATCTATCTATCTATTCCTGCCTACTATACTAAAATTTAATTCTATCTATCTATCTATCTATCTATCTAATGTCTTTGTCTCACAACCATACAGCACTAGCAGGTATGCACTTTACCAGCCAGCATTCCTTATAATTATGCTGTCTGGACCAGATACTGATTCCCAGAAACTAGAAAATCTTATTTCATCAATACCCCTAAGAAAACAGCACAATGGAAAAGTCTGAAAAGGAGGAAATATCCTTTGCCAACTACAGAAATTCTGAAATTAATTTCTATAGTCGTGTTAAAAAAAAATAATAAAAAGAACTAGTTCATGGGGGAAAAAAATGACCATTAATAAGAACTCAAGTGTTCTTTTCTTTTCATTTGCTATCGCTGGACCGCATTCAATAAACGTCTTTCAATGGAATCTTAAGGAGAGGGTGGTGCCCGGGATGCACTGTGTCGTCTCATTGTCCGCATCTCTAGCTGTCTCCTCTGTGACACTCTCTAAGACCACAATAGTCAGTAATGGAAGCTCATCATTCCTTTACGATTAAAGGCAGCACCGGCTTCAGCTACAAGAAAGAAAGAAAGAAAGAAAGAAAGAAAGAAAGAAAGAAAGAAAGAAGCTCCTAAGCTACTTTGGTTCCAGGTGATGTCACAAGAGAAACCCAAAGTATTTGGGAAATAAATTAGGCTGCAAGGGCCTAAAAACACTGTTTTTTATTTATTGAGCAGATTTATGTCAGCTTCTGTAAAATGCCGTTTCACGTCCTGCTATATGCCAAGTCCATTAAACAGAGCAGTCCAATAAAGTCAACAGCCAATATAAACGTTTAGGAGTCTGTAAATGGCTGTTACTGCATACTCGTATGTTATTTTGCTTGACAGAAAGAAAAATAATGCTACTATTTTAATTAAAGAATTTTGCATTTACCATAAATCACCTCATTATAGCGGGCGGCATGGTGGCGCAGTGGTAGCGCTGCTGCCTCGCAGTTAGGAGACCCGGGTTCGCTTTCCGGGTCCTGATTGCATGTTCTCCCCATGTCTGCGTGGGTTTTGACATTGTAAACACCAAAGTAGGGACATGGCTCCCCTACAGCGCCCCCTGGTGGCACCCAACTACCCCTACTAGGGTTGACCAGAGGAATGCTGCCCCCCTGTTTATGATAGAAACATATAACCGCAGGAAGCAGACACCCTCTTTCGACTTTGGTCTCACTTTGGGCAAGGACTCTTCCTCCATCTCAGTTAGGACGACAGTTAGCTTGCTGGACATCTGGACATTAGAGGGTTTATTTTGTTAGCACAGATTTTTTTTTTATCTTAAGAGAATCTGAATTGTTGAGGTTTTGTTCCATTTTCTGAGCTCACCTTATATTTTTTTTCCCCTTTTGCCGTTAAGCGAAATCTTTCTTTTTTTGTCTTGAAAATATTGTTTGCTCATATATAGTCCAGATTAAACAAGGAAGAGTGCTAACTTTATTTCCTTTGTATTTGATCCAAAAAGAGCCGAGGGGCATTTGAAGTTCATTAAGAAAAGCCAAGTCAACAGTATCAGTCCGATCACCATTTTGTTACCTCAGCTGTATTAACTTATGTGAGAAATACCAAAAATAATCTCCCCAAGTCACTGCCAATTTATGAAAGCTCATTTCAAAAGTGACATGCATTTCTTGAGATGGATAAATGTGCATGAAATCTCCATTTCTTGTACATTTGCTGGCTGAAAGAAATGATAAATACATCATTTCATATTTACTCCATCTTTTGAGAATGTTAAGATCTAATAGAATGCCTCCTGACGAGTATTTCATCTCGGATGGAGTTACATCTGCTGGAATATAAATTTTGCGAGTAGCTGTTGTTCTTTGACACTCAATTACTAAAGTGTCGACTGGCCCCTTGTACCATTTTGAGGGTTTCTTTTGATATGCTTTGCCATCTTTGATGCCATTTTGAGGTTTTCCTTTGTGACTCTGTCGTTAGGGTCACGCCCCTCGTTTCTAGGGGGTGTGGTCTTTGGGCTCTCGAACTCTGGTTTATCGGTGAGACGGGATAAAAGGTCAGTGAGGTGCCCATTTCCTCCTCTGATCTGCAAATTCAGTACCTTAGAAATAAAATTCTAATCGATGCTCATTTCTTTGCGTCTCTATTGGTTTTTGACTTCGATTTTTGCCTTTTCGTCCGAGTTTCGGTAACTAATTCATTTTTATTTGTTTCATTTTGCTTTTACACGCATCTCCCGCTTCATTTCTGAACAAGCTCACATATCTCCTGCTGAGACTGTGGCCATCTAATGTCAGGTTTATACTTCACGCGATGTGATGCCTGCTCCAGCGGACGCTACTGCTACGCCAGCGGTGCACTGTTTATAATTGCGCACGTAGTTTACGTAAATCTGGAAGATTCCACTAGGTGGCAGTGCGAGATATCATCACGGTGAGAAAACGTTTGGCTTCCCTGTGCTGTGAATTGCCTGAAACATCCATTAAATTCCAAGAACATCTTGCCACAATATCTCTGAAAAGAATGTTTAATGATTAAATCCATCAATCCAGGGATGCACCCATTCCAGCAAGCATCGGGCGCGAGAAAGAAAGAAAATCTTTGGATGGGTTATCGTATTCAAGGTGAACACAAACACACACATATACACACTGGCATCATTTTAGCGTCACCAGATCGCCAAACCTCTGGAAGAAAACCGGAGCCCACGGTGGAAACCCACCAGTAAAACATGCAAACTCCAGGGAGGGAACATCAGGGACGAGACTGCCTACTTCAAGGCAGCAGCGCCGCCACAACGTGTATAATTATTATGAATATTCATTATTTGAATGAAGTTAACGACTTCTCTGTAAAATGTCACATACATTAATGCATTTCATCATGAAAATGATATCTATAATAATAAAAGGCAAAGCCCTCACTCACTGACTGACTGACTGACTGACTGACTCATCACTAATTCTCCAACTTCCCGTGTAGGTAGAAAGCTGAAATTTGGCAGGCTCATTCCTTACAGCTTACTTACAAAAGTTAAGCAGGTTTCATTTCGAAATTCTACACGTAACGGTCATAACGGTCGACAACGGTCAACAACGTCCGCCATGTTGAACTTTCTTATTTATGGCCCCATCTTCACGAAATTTGGTAGGCGGCTTCCCTGCGCTAACCGAAACCGATGTACGTACTTATTTCGATGGTATGACGCCACTGTCGGCCGCCATATTGAATTTTCCAAACGTCACTAATTCTCCAACTTCCCGTGTAGGTAGAAGGCTGAAATTTGGTAGGCCCATTCCTTACAGCTTACTTACAAAAGTTAAGCAGGTTTCATTTCGAAATTCTACGCGTAACAGTCATAACGATCAACAACGTCCGCCATATTTAACTTTCTTATTCATGGCCCCATCTTCACGAAATTTGGTAGGCAGCTTCCCTGCGCTAACCAAAACCAATGTACGAACTTATTTCGGTGGTATGACGCCACTGTCAGCCGCCATATTGAATTTTCCAACATCACTAATTCTCCAACTTCCCATATAGGTAGAAGGCTGAAATTTGGCAGGCTCATTCCTTACGGCTTACTTACAAAAGTTAAGCAGGTTTCATTTCGAAATTCTACGCGTAACAGTCATAACGATCAACAACGTCCGCCATATTTAACTTTCTTATTTATGGCCCCATCTTCTCGAAATTTGGTAGGTGGCTTCCCTGCACTAACCGAAACCTATGTACGTACTTATTTCGGTGGTATGATGCCACTGTCGGCCGCCATATTGAACTTTTCAACAGTCTTTGTTACTTATGGGCCCATCTTCAAGAAATTTGGTACACGGGTTCCGAACGCTAACTGAATCCTACTTACGTACATATATACGTCCATAGCCTGCAGCTTGGTCACCATGTGAGGCGGCGTTGGGTCCCCCATCCCAACGCCTCCCACGTTGTTGGCTGCCTGCCTATATAAGGCCGTCCGTCGCTCCAGTCTCTACATTCCCTTCCTTGCTTCGCCACGGGATTCACGTCTCCCTGCTGATAACTACATCCTTTTTGTTTAATCCACGGCTTCTCCGCTGTTTTATTGTTTGTTTATTACAATTATAGTTATTGTATAGGTATTTTACATTTACTTTACATTACTCAGGTACCCATTTCCTTCATCATTCCAACCCCCATTACCATGTCTATCAAGGTAATCACCATCGATCAAAGAACAGTCACTTACCGAATGGTTTCCATGCCCGGAGATGGCGCCTGCCTTTTCCATTCTCTGTGTTACATATCGCACGCCCATATCAGGCTCACTCTTGATATCCGGAGGAACATTGTGTCTTATGTATTGAATGACTGGGACAGGTTCAAGGTGTGGACTGATGACGGTACAGGAGATAATTAGACTACACAGGAGCACTAGAAGAGTGAAATGCTTAAGCCCTTCACCTATGGTTCTGCATGTGAGTTGATGGCTGCCGCTGAATTGTTCGGTTGGTGCTTTCAAGTGTACCGAAATGGCCAAATATTTTACACCTTTCAACAACCGCCAATGCCTCTTAAACATCTTACATTCACAGGTAGTGGACACTTTGATGTTTATGAATGTTTAAACTCTCAAAAGCTGGATGTGATTTTATCGATGAAACTGGTTGTGTGCTTACAACGCTTGACAGATGCCGAATGTCACTTCAACACAAGTCCTGCAAATACTGTCGTAATTGAAACAAACCATGAAACTCAAACCGATTATGACAGTAGCAATCCAAGCTGTGAGATTTGAAACAAGATTACCGTTCACATGGCCAACTGTAAGTTACATGCTCAAGAGTAAGCTCAGCGCACAGCTTCGTCATGTTACAACCGGAGGGCCGAACTGACAACGTGGTATACAAAGAGATCCTTAACAAATAATTATTGGCATATTTTCCCTCAGTTTATAAAGGTTAAATTTTCTTCTTAATAAAAATTTTAATGCAGTACTTCGCCGCTGCAAAGCGCGGGTATTTTGCTAGTCAAGTATAAATCTAATGATTCTAAATGTGCAGAGAGCTGGAATATCATACATTTAATGTGCTCTGTGTGGCGATCACTGCCTGCTGCTGCTGTCAGCCCCAGAAGCAAGTAGCGATTAACAACTGGGTCTGTTTAAAGATGACGTTTACGACGGTCTGCTTTAATGATAAAGTAAACTACAAGGCTAATCTGGACATTTCTAGATTAAAGCTCAGAAAACAGATCTTTTCACCGTGTCCTTAATTTGTTTTCTCTGTTGCTCAAATACGCTGTCGTACATTCTGATTCTGTTGTGAAGGTGCAAAAAAGAAGATGGCATGTGAGACTTTTAAAATCTATCACATCATTACGATGGGAAATATGCGACGCTTGAATATAAAAAGCACCACGAATGCATTTGTATGTCGGCATTTTGCTTCACGTCATCGAACCATTCATCAAACATCGACGCACGCACATCGATCAACCGGCTTTCTGTCACATGTAGATAGTAAACAGAGACTCTGACGTCACATTCTGACTTTTATCACACTGCACCCCCCCCCTCCCCCGACTTTTTGCTGGTATTGCAACTCACGCATGCGTCGCATTAATTCCGGAGGACTGGGAATGCGTGGCAGCCATGATGCGTGCACGTTCTGAGCGTGAAGTATAAACAAGCCCTTAGGTTGATGCTATGTCACATTAGATGATGTTGGTAGAGATTTTCAGTCGTGGTCTTCATTTACGTAATCTAAGTGAGTCGAAGGCAGTCAGCAGAGGCTTCCTGTGAAGCCGGTGGCATAATGTGATGTACCCAGCGACTCATTCCAAATGTCCACGACCCACCCTTTATTATTATTATTTGTTTCATTATTATACTTTCTACACTTCTGACTTTGTACTTTTAGTGTTTTGCACATTTTACAGTAGAAAGATCAGATTAAATAAAAATGTAATTTTTCAAGCCCAAAAATTTAACACTAAGGAGGCTGCAGCACGCATTATAACAAAACATGTTTCTTATATTTTAAAAATGTTGGAAGATTTAGGTGTTTTCTAAATATGCAGGACACTGAGAAATTCATTCATGCACTTATTTCTAGTAGGACTGATTACTGCAATGCAGAATTCACTGGATGTTCAAATTGTTCTTTATACAGCTTCCAGTTAATCCAAAATGCTGCTGCAAGAGTCATTACAAGAACTAGAAAATAGGAACACATAACTGCAGCTCTTAAATCCTTACAGTGGCTCCCAGTTAACTTTAGGGCAGATTTCAAAATCCTCCATTTAATATTTAAAGCCTTAAATAGCCAAAGTCCAGCTTACTTATCTGAACTTATCACGACTTAAAACCAGAATGTACATTAAGATCTTAAGATGCTGGTCTGCTTAGGATTGCAAGGATTAATAAAATAACAGGGGGAGTTCGAGCTTTTAGTTACAGGGCCCCTAAACTGTGGAGTGGTCTGCCTGCTACTATAAGAGATACCCCTTCACTCTCAGGCTGAAGACTCACTACTTTAATTTAGCACACCCTGACTAGAGCTGCTGATTAACTGCAGACTGCATCTCCGTTGTTAGTCATTAGCACTTAAACATAAGTAACATGATCGTTATAATTTATTACTAACCCTCAACTATTCTGTTTCTCTTCTCAGTGCTCAAATGTGGCACTGGTGCCACTGCCCACCTGCCAAGTTGTATGCCTGCCTAAGGAAAGTCAACTGATGGAGGATCACAGGAATTGTCGGGTAGAGGGGTCCTTTGATCGGATTGGCTGGCCCAGCGCTGACTCAGCTGTGGAATGGCCAATAGGGGGAGGCAGCTTGATGGCTGAGGTCTCCAGTACTCTGGACAAATTGGAATCCTATTATGGGATATCATCTACTGTTGAATTCTGCTCTGTACATGTAATATTACTATTGTATTGTATTGAGGATTACGTGTGTTCTGTTCTGTGTATTGTATTTTATTTACTCCACGTTTTTGACACCCACTGCACGCCCAACCTACCTGGAAAGTGGTCTCTCTCTTTGAACTGCCTTTCCCAAGGTTTCTTCCATTTTTTTCCCTACGATGGTTTTTTGGGGATTTTTGTTTTGTCTTTTTAGAGAGTCAAGGCTGGGGGGGCTGTCAAAAGACAGGGTCTGTTAATGCCCATTGCAGCACCCCTTGTGTGATTTTGGGTTCTACAAAAATAAATGGTATTGTATTGTATGTCGGCCTGCCGGGTTATGATGGCACAGAGGTGTAGCGGCCTTTGAGGGATATGCTTCTTTGGCAGTGAACTGCAAAATAAAAACAGCAGAGTATCATAAGAGAAGTGTAACGTAATTATTACACATAGGCCATTATTCAGGCCAGTATTGTTATGACGGTAGATAGGTGGGCCTTTAAACCGGATTTTGGGGACCTGCCCTCCACTACAGTTGATTAAGTGATGTTACACCGTGGCACTCGCTTCTTCATGGGGGACCCCAACCCCGGTCATTGATTGGAAGTCCTAGCTTCGTAGCATTTCACAGGGGGCAGTCCCACCCTAAAACCCCCAATTTAAACTCATCAATCATGTGTTGTATCTTTGTGCCACTTAATGTTTCATGGGGAACCAGATACTGCCCTCCTAATCTGGAATTTCAAATTAGGAATACTTGAACCCTGTAATACAGGGTTTTGTGCTGTCTGAGCCATGTTTAATTGTCTTAATATAATTAATATTTTGTCTTCTAACTCTCCTGAGGATCAGACAATTGCAGAAAATTCCAACCAGTGTGGATTGAGGTTAAGTTACGGGGCGAGTGCGTAGTGTAAGACGTGACAGACGTGAAGCCCCTAAAGTGGGCTGTAGCAGATTTGAAACCACAATCCCCTCCTTCTGTTCAAATCCACAATACACAATGAGTTCAAAACAAAGATTTAATACATGAGAGAAGATTTAAATGAGTGGCGGTGTCGCCTTTAATAGAAGGCAGTTTGAGATGGTGGCATATAACTAGCAAATGAGCTCTTTGGTAATTCCTTGTGTTAATTTTGCAATGCTTCATGAAAGAAAAGAAAATAAGCAATCCATTTGCATTTGTATTTTGTAAACACTCAACAACAGAGGCATCATACTTGGTTAAATCTGACAGTTTCATCGTAGGCTGAGTTACACATTCGGAGATTAGCTCAAAAACAACCTTTCAATGTCACTCTTTTTCCAGTTTGGTCCTTATTAACACAAAGAAGCAATTAAAAACTGGACACACACGAGTGGAGAAGGGAAAATAACATTTCTAACCACCGTTTATGGAAAAGTGGCATTTTATACAGACAAAGGAAAGGGAAATCGGCCGATTGGGAGCATTAAATAGGAAGAAACGTTATCAAATTTCAGGGGCGTTTTTTTATGTTTTCTTCCTCCTGGGTCTTCTTACATTGAGCCACACATGCGATCAGACACTGATGGACATTGGCCTCGGAGCTCAGCTTGTGTCTCTGTGGAAGCTCTCCTTGGCTTTTTGTCTGCCATT
>JANRMT010062837.1:101399149-101415448 GCA_026402145.1 Polypterus bichir lapradei
GAGGCACGTATAAAAATAAACAAAAAGGTTTTTAATTTTTCTTCAGCTGTTGGGCACATCTTCCCTGTGTCCCCCAGGCCCAAAACAGTCCCAAAACAACACCAAAGAAAACACCAAAAACACTCAAAAATCATTCCTCTTCCTTCACTCCTCCCAGGCAGCTTTGTCCTCCTCCTCCTCCTCCCAACTCTGGCACCCGGAGTGGTGACTGTCAGCTCCTTTTATAGCCCACCCGGAAGTGCTGCAGGTGCTCGTCGACCTACTTCCGGCTGTACCTCCAGGTGTGGCTGCATTCCCACCCACACGGGCTCGTTATGGCCGTGCAGCTCCCCCGGTGGTGGCCACGGACCCCAACAGGAATGAGCTCCGATGTTCCACAAGAGTGGCACCGATGCAACCCAGGGGGTTCTGGGAGAACGTAGTGTGCATCCTATGACTGCTCCCCTGGATCCGGTGTCAAAGGGGCATGGGTCCTGGCCATCTGCCACTATATATATATATATATATAGTAATGGAAACCAGGGGCGTCAGTGGCCCCAAACCCCCAACACGAACACACACAGAGTCCAAATAGAGGTTGGTTTATTGCCCCAGATTCCTTTTCACAATACCACAAAGTAGCACAAGTGATCTCTATCTCTCTCTCTCTCCAATCCACAATTCCTCTCTCCACAATCCTATTACTACCGCACTGCCCTCCGCCAGTTCAGTGTTGCCTTCCTTCCTCCCAGGTCCAACTCGCCTGCACAAGGGAGTGCGGTCCCTTTTATAAGAGGACCCGGGATGACTTCTGGCACCAGGGTGACTGCCCAATGGAAGTGCTTCTGAGTCATACAGAACTCCTATTTTAGGGAGCGCATCTCCCTGCAGTGCCCCCTTGCAGTACCCAGGGACCCCAGCAGGGCTGTGTTGCCAGACTACACTTCCTAGCATGTCCTACTGGTTCCAGACTGGGCACCAATATTCAGGGCCGCTGCCATCTAGCATCTTGGGGGGATAAAGAGTCCCCAACGACGTCTTCTTTTGGTGGGCCGTCCATCCATCTCCTCCAGTCATTACTTCCGGTTCTGGCTCCTTCCTTTCTCTTGGATTGGGATGTCCATCTGCCTGTCCAGGTAAGGAACCCCCTTCTCGGGTTGGGATACCCGTCCAACCCCTGTGGCATTTATTCTATATATATATATATATATATATATATATATATATATATATATATAAACCCCAAACCCAAATTCTACCCTTAAACAAAACACACCCAAATAATGGACATGTAGGACCCTAAACCTAAATAAATTAATAATAAACAAAGTCCAGCCCTTACCCCTATCCCTTATCTTAAAGTTTGTATTTGTAGGTCTCTGAGGTTAACTTTGGGTTTAATTTTTTTATTACATATATTCCCAACCCCCTCACCCTACATCCTAACCTTAAAGTCACTATTATTAGGCCCTAATGTTAATTCATTTTCTTTAGGATCCTTGATGTTAATTTCTTCCCTAGTATTGTGACCATGAGGTTTAAATTTGTCCTGTGTTTGGTTTCCTTGATGTTAAAAAATGATCTTTGTTTATTTAACCCTAATGTTAAGATTTTGTTATAGGCCATAATAGTGATTAAAAGGAATGAGACCGTCAACCCCATCCCCAACCCTAAATCTAAAAATCACTAGATAACAACTCTGAGGTTAATATAGACTTTTAATAAGATCCCTGAGAGTAAAAATAGATATTGTACAGGGACCCTAATGTTGAACATGGTATACGGGAAACAATAAATAATAAAGTTTAGCCCCTATCCCTTACCTTAAAGTTTGTATTTGTGGGTCCCTGAGGATAAGTTTGGGATTTCTATTTATTTACCTATTTATTCGCTTTTTAAACCCCAACTGAATTTATTAAAAATATATATAAAGATCATTACCTTATTTATATATTTATTTTTAAATGTGTATTTAATTAAACATTCCTTTAGATATTTGTAAAATCTTTTTAGGGGGAATGGGAGGGGTTAAACTATTTTTAGAACCCGACTCATTTTAGTCTCTTTTAAGACCATAGGCATTATTTTAGGTAAAGTTTTCTGGAATTTTACAAAGGGTATTTAAAGAGTTATTTATTTATTCATTCACTTATTTATTTATTTTAGGGAAACAGCCCGCTAGTATAAGACCTTTTATAAAATTGTATTTATTAAATTTGACCATGTGTGCCAGAACATACCAGTATTGGCCTAATCCCCTACCCTATTCCTAACCACAACATGCCTGAATAATGGACCTGTAGGACCCAAACCTAAGATAAACCCCAAACCCAAACCTAAACCCTACCCTTAACCAAAAAACATACCCAAACAATGGACTTGTAGGACCATAAACCTAAGATCCACCCCAAACCCTAAGCTTAACTAAAACATACCCAAATAGTGGACCTGCAAGACCCTAAATCACCCAAACCCAAACCCTACCCTTAACCAAAACACACCCAAAATGGACCTGCAGGACCCTAAACCGAAGATCAACTCCAAACCCAAATCCTAAACTTAAAATAGCCTTCCAAAAGTAATTCATAGCCTAAACTTAAAAACTCCAACCCCAACTCAGACCCCATAGACAAACCTAATGACCTCTCAAACCAAAGTAGAAACCTTGAAAAATAAGGAGAGAAGATAATCAGAGATAAGTTAGACATAAAAGTTAAAAAAGCACTTTCCAACAAGTTTAAACATGAGGGAACCTCACTAAGAAAATATCCCAAAAAAATGAGCCAATGGCCCATACATTTCTAGGTAGTCGTCAGACCAAAAAAAAAACAGCTAAAATTGGAGCTCATGGGAACCCCGTTCTTTCCATAACCTAACTAAAACAGATTTGAACATTCTTATCATAAACTTATTGTCTAGAATCCGTTTTAACACTTTATAGCATGAGAAATACATCATTATAAAATCACATTCCCCTGCAGAAACGAACAAAAATGAGTTCTCCATAGTTTCACACCCCAGATTCATAACAAGGAAGAGGCCCAGTGTGAGATGTACACTTCACAAATGTAAAACTTTATCACTATAGAAAACCCAGGGGGTCTCCAGGACTCTAACCTTGTGTTTGACTTTCTCTTTCTACAATTTTAATCTCCTCCGCTGTCATCCTGCCATAGTTCATCAATAAATGAATGGACAGATACAGGTATTGTTGTTTTCCATTTATGTTGTGGTCGTCTGAGGGAGTGACAGTCTTGACAAAATAAATGTTGGGGCGCCAACCCGTCCGTCTCTGTTTTACTGCAAATGTAAAACAAAAAAACAAAGCTCAATGGTGTTAAAAAGGAACAAAAGCCTCCAGTTAAAGTGGGGCCAAATAATTTAAAGGAGTTATAAAGGAGCTCTCCGCCTCTCTCTCTCTTACTCTTTTTCTGGTTGCTCAGTCGTGAAGTGACGCATCCTACTGGCTGGTTGAGCTTTAATGACCCCGGAAGGGGCGGAGTCAGTTGCACTCAGTCGATGGTTTCTCAGTACTGTGGAAGAAAAGGAAGACAAGATTGTTAGCAGCAGCGCCCCATCTTGGTCTGGAATGAAACTACATACCTGGAAGGAACTTGAAGTGCCACCCTCTGACGTGCATGCATGACAATGTTTAATCGGTTCCAACCACTTGTTTTAATAAATCTGCAATTATATGTGTACCAGTTCCATATTTAATAATTAGGATCATCTGTACTTGCATTGTAACTCAGTGAAGAGTACTATACAAAAAATAAGTCGTAATTTTATAGTAAAGCACATTTCTTACAAAAAGTATATGTGGTTTTAGGGTTTTATAAGGGGGTACCCAAAAATAACTGAAATTGAAAAAAAAATTGTTTTAATAATTTTTACTTATGAAACTTTAGTCTCCTTCAAAGTACTCTCCATGTGAATGAATGCACTTGTCCCAATAGTTTTCCCATTGGGCCTGCAGCGATTTGTCTTTTGACTTCCTAAACGGTACAAAAGCTTTCTTTTGAGTTCTTTTTTTTCATATGCGGGAACAAGAAAAAGACGCACGGAGCAAAGATCAGGCGAATAGGGAAAGGTGGCAAGAACTCCCAAGACACACAAGTCAATTTGGAAATCTCTTCAATAGTCCAACGACGATCTCCATAAATTGCATTGCAAACTTTTTCAAGATTTTCATCATTCCTAATTGTGGAGTGTCGGCCAGATCTTGGTTGGTCTTCAAGTGACATTTCTCCTCAAAAACCACTCATAGTCCTGTGTTTTTCTTAAAGCTTCCTCTTTAAAAGCAGTTTCAAGCATTACTACAGTTTCAGCAGCTGTTTCCCAGTTGTCTCCACACATACTGCTTAGAATTAAGGCCAAAAAGTTCTATCTTGGTCTCATCAGACACCTGAAGGACTCTGAGATGGTGAGAAATAAGATTCTCTGGTCTGATGAGACCAAGATAGAACTTTTTGGCCTTAATTCTAAGCGGTATGTGGAGACAACCAGGCACTGCTCATCACTTGTCCAATACAGTCCCCACAGTGAAGCATGGCGGTGGTAGCATCATGCTGTGGGGGTGTTTTTCAGCTGCAGGGACAGGACGACTGGTTGCAATCGAGGGAAAGATGAATGCGGCCAAGTACAGGGATATCCTGGACAAAAACCTTCTCCAGAGTGCTAAGGACCTCAGACTGGGCCGAAGGTTTACCTTCCAACAAGACAAGGACCCTAAGCACACAGCTAAAATAACGAAGGAGTGGCTTCACAACAACTCTGTGACTGTTCTTGAATGGCCCAGCCAGAGCCCTGACTTAAACCCAATTGAGCATCTCTGGAGAGACCTAAAAATGGCTGTCCACCAACGTTTACCATCCAACCTGACAGAACTGGAGAGGATCTGCAAGGAGGAATGGCAGAGGATCCCCAAATCCAGGTGTGAAAAACTTGTTGCATCTTTCCTAAGAAGACTCATGGCTGTATTAGCTCAAAAGGGAGCTTCTACTAAATACTGAGCAAAGGGTCTGAATACTTAGGACCAGGTGATATTTCAGTTTTTCTTTTTTAATAAATCTGCAACAATTTCAAAAATTCTTTTTTTTTGTCTGTCAATATGGGGTGCTGTGTGTACATTAATGAGGGAAAAAATTAATTTAAATGATTTTAGCAAATGGCTGCAATATAACAAAGAGTGAAAAATTGAAGGGGGTCTGAATACTTTCCGTACCCACTGTAAGTTGAGATTGTGCACCAGGTACAGATTCGGGTTATTTTTGGGTAACCCCTTGTGTATATTCAACAACAATTCTGGCTACTCATTTCTAGTTATAATTGCCTCTGAATGATAGCAGTAATCAGTCAGTCATCGTCCAACCCGTTATATCCTAACACAGGGTTATGGGGGTCTGCTGGAGCCAGTCCCAGCCAGCACAGGGCGCAAGATAGGAACAAACCCCGGGCAGGGCGCCAGCACACCTCAGGGCACACACACACACACACACACACAATCACACACCAGGGACAATTTAGGATCGCCAATGCACTTAACCTGCATGTCTTTGGACTGTGGAAGGAAACCGGGGTACCCGAAGGCAACCCACACAGACACGGGGAGTACATGCAAACTCCATGCAGGGAGGACCCAGGAAGCAAACCCAGGTCTCCTTACGATAGCAGTAATTATTTTGTACATATTTCTGAATGACCCCAAAGTCATTTTGTTTTGCCTCTGGGCACCACCATGTTATGAGCCCCATTGGTGTGATGCCGCTCTTGGTTGCCGGGAGTTGTGGTTTCAGACACCGCCATGTCTGATGTCGTTAGTGCATATAGTTGCACGATGGATCATTCAGTGTGAATTTCCCCTTGGGATTAATAATCTATCTATCTATCTATTATATAGTGCCTTTCTTATCTATCTATCTATTTATCTGTGATTAAGAAAGAATACAAAGAGCTTTTGAAACCTTGATTTTCAATACCATTAGCTTTCCCTTTTGACTTTGACTTACAGTCCCATAGAGGCAAAAAATCAAAAAATAGATCACCTGGGTTGTTCTTGTCCGTTCTGGGAAATGGACATCTGAGACGGAACTCCATTATTATTTTTCCATTTTTTTATCATCCCGAGAAATCTTGTACTTACTGAACCCGAGGGGCTTCAATTACAGCATATGCAGGTATATACAGGGTAGAGTATAAAGATCTCCCACATTTCAAGGGAGAACTGTGCAAGCTGTAGTGGGGGGTAGAGAGGTGGGGTCTCATTCGATAGGTTAGGCTATACTGTTTTCAGTATCCATCATGAGTTGGAACGGTGAACATCGGGGCTTTGTTGTTCAAGCGTATTATGAGAACAACCGTTCTGTGATAGTGATGCAGAGAGCGTTTCGTACACGCTTCACGCTCTCGGTTGAAAGGCATTCGTACCAGATTTGAAAATGATTTTGCTATGAATTTCTAACGTGTGAGCAACTGGGTCCACACTGAAAAGAAAATCACTTGGCAGATATAGGACATAACATGTGTGGTTTCAACAGGATGAGGCTACGGCTCAGACCGCATGAAGTTCGCTCAGAGTGTTGAGGGAAATGTTCCCTGGGCATTTGATCTCTTGTACCAGATTTAGGGGGGCTGGTACAGTCACCAGAATTACGCCCATGTGACTTTTTTCTTTGGGGATACCTAAAGGAAAAGATTTTCAAGCATCGTCCTCAATCTCTTGAGGATTTGAAGAAAAGGATCAGGCAGGAAATCAACGCCATTCTGCCTGAGATGACCCGGCCGCAATTTGTCTGATATAATATATACACTTTTTTTTATTAGATAGCTTTATTCATTTTTTATACCCCCTCAAAATGTGGGAGATCTTTATGCCCCACCCTGTATAAGCATGACTGGCAGGAAGAAGGCTCAGAAAGAAACGGAAAACAGAGCTAAAGCTTCATGGAAGTCTAAACAGGCCTCAAGTTCAAGATATCACCTGGCAGAGGCTGACCTGGAACACACAGGCAAAAGAATGGCTATCTTGGGACCTGACACCGCAACATCACCTCCAACTGAGAGCGAAAGTGGAAGTGAGTTGGGCCAGGAGACCTTGTCAATTCCAGAAGGTTCATTGAAACTGAAAAATTAGGGTTATTTTCCACGCTGTCAACTACCCACCGCGAGCCAGCGGCACCGACTCTGACTGGGCTTTCTACTCCACCTGCGGAGCTCAGAAAAGACCAAAACGAACAGTCGGAGCCAAAGGTAACACTCACCGCCATAACTACCACACTCGGTGGGGACACAAATGAGGTAAAGAAGATCCCAAAGGATATAAGGAAAGATATAAAGAACATACACATAACAAATAAGAAGCTGTTTCAGGATATTAAGACTTGGAGAAACATTTAGCTAATCGCTTTGAGGCAACAATTACAGATATGCTAGAAAAAATTAAGGAAAAAAACAAGATCACCTTAATATCTTTTCAGTTTCTCCGAGACAACAATGAGATCAGAAAGAAATAAAATGGAGATGCGCTCCTTTGTCTCCTGAGACACAATACCCCGGTGGTCTCCCAAATGTCTCCTTTTGAGGTCCAGCAAAGTCACACAAGGGGCTCACATTTTCCAAGTAGTGTCTTGACATTTAAGTGTCTTTATTGTGTGCTCAGTAATATCTGGTGAAATGTGGTAATAAAACACTTTACTACGATTAAACCTGCAGTCCTTGCTTCTGCATAATATGACTACTTGGTCTAACTTATTTTGCAGTGCTCCAATTAGATCATAGTCATTCTGGAAGATAAGGCAAACAGTACTAAATTAGACTTCAAGCCCTGAGGTTATGCGTTTTAATCCCACTGCTGACACCATCTAACTAGGAGCAAGTCACTTCACCTGTCTGGGCTACAATTAGTAAAACAAAGGAAATGTAACCAATCATATCTCAGATGTTATAATTCACCTTGGATAAAGGCATCAGGCCAATAATAAGTAAACAATATGGAATCCTGAAATGGGTTATAAGAAAACCGGAAAGAGATCTCACGAAATATCACACGCTTTTCAAACCAAATTCTCAGTTATGACTCCTTTTACCTCAGTTGCATCTCACGTCTCCTTTTTCTTTAAACCTATTCCTCCTAAGGAATTTTAGGAGGAACATCCATGACAAAGTTGATTCTGAAATAAAATATAAATGAGAATCTCTCAACAGCAATCAAAGATCATCCTTTGAGCAGTGACATGTTCCCATGGGGTTTTTATTTAGGCTTTGGTGACAGAATGTATGTCTTTTTGCTACTGACTCATTTATGGTCTCTTGACCGCATTTCATTTTTTTGTCCACTTACTGTTCATTTCTTCTACTCTTATGGAATTTTTGGTTAATATATAATCTTTACAAACTATGACAAGCATATACTTAAATGAAGTTGTAACAATGAATTATTAAAACAGAAGGAAAAGGACTGAAGCTAACTAAAGGGTTAACTAAATGTGGCTGAAAGCTTCAGCATATGAATTGTGCATCATCTCAGAGAAACCACCAGCTTGATTTTCCAATGTTAAAATGCAGTAAATGAGTGATGACCATCCCTCTAGAAAGAGAGAATACACTAATGGGAAAGCCCAAAGACTCCCTTTAATGAAGAGGCACAAAGTCAATAGAAAAGTCAGCAGGACTCCCCTTTCACTTCAAGTAAATGGCAGAGTCTACAAGAGTCTGGAAATACTGGTGGCAGCAGATGATTGGATGAAATAATAAAGCTATGCATATTATGAGATTTTTGACCTCTTGTAAGATCCTCTCTAACGGGGCAACACGGCAAAACACGAGTGACACATCGGTCGAGGGTTGCTTATCCATCACTGAGGAAACCACAGGTTTACAGCACCACAGTGGCAACTGCAAGCTCACCGTCTCCTCGCCCAACACATCTGTCACCCGATGGGTGATGTAGGGGACATTATAACTTGGCCACTGACCTGGCCCCGGCCCTGCCCATTTGTTGTGTGTGTGGGTAGTAGAGTGGAAGCTCCCGTTGTAATAAATGACCTTGCTGTTCCTGTGTCGAGTTGAATAAAGTTGGTTTTCCTGAAGTCCTCAGACTCAGACTCAGCCTCATCCTTTGGGTGCAAGGCAGCAACTCACGCGTCACAATATTAAGAGTCAGATGACGTGATGTATTATACGAGGTGATGAGGTAGTAGAAAAGCATAAAAGCAAGTGAACTGTTTAATTAATTGTGCATATCTTTGTGCAAATAAAGAATTGTTTTGCATTCAATTCTGGTCTCCGTGAACGACTTCCTTGAAAATACAGGAAAGCTTTTTCCACCACACTCTCAGCCTTCAGGCAGAAGACACAGAAGTTACAGCAAATTAAATCATTCTTACAGAATCTGCATTTGAAAAAAGGTCATTCATGCCCAATGAACCACAAAGTGGTGAGAAGACACAACCCTATGGAGGAGGAGTGCAATCCTTTAGCTTCATCACCTGCTTCCTGTCAGAAGGGATTTTTCATTCGTATGGGCTGACAGATTGAGGCACAAAAGAAACTCAATTTCAGGGTTGGACATCATAAAATGACTTTGCTACACCAACAACAACATTTATTTATAGAGCACGTTTTCATACAAATAGTGTAGCTCAAAGTGCTTTACAAGAGAACGAAAGAAATAAGAAAAATATAAAAATAAGATTAGACATTACTAAGTAGCAAAGAATAAAGTAAGGTCCAAAGGCCAGGAGGACAGAAAAAAAAAAAAAAAAAAACTCCAGAGGGCTGGAGAAAAAAAAAATCTGCAGGGGTTCCGAGGTTAAGAGACCACCAACTCCCCTTTAATGCTCTAAATCAGTCCTTATGGTTTTCAGGCTTCACGTTAGAAGAATTAGCTGATGCTGGTCATGCGGAGGTGGCACGGTGGTGCAGTGGGTAGCGCTGCTGCCTCGCAGTTAAGAGACCCAGGTTCGCTTCCCGGGTCCTCCCTGTGTGGAGTTTGCATGTTCTCCCCTTGTTTGTGTGGGTTTCCTCTGGGTACTCCGGTTTCCCGCCACAGTCCAAAGACATGCAGGTTAGGTGCATTGGCAATCATAAAATTGTCCCGTGAGTGTGAGTGCGTGGCCTGCGGTGGGCTGGCACCCTGCCCGGGTTTGTTTATTGCCTTGTGCCCTGTGTTGGCTGGGATTGGCTCCAGCAGAACCCCGTGACCCCGTAGTTAGGATATAGCAGGTTGGATAATGGATGGATGGATGGATGGTCATGTGGACATCTGGCCTTCAATCCATCAATGTAGGGTCTGCATGGTGCCCTGATCAGGTGGTGGGGGTGCAGGTCACCACCACAGAAAAACTAGAAAAAGGGGTTAGTAGGGGTTAGTATGGATTGTGGAGCCATGAAAAAAAAGATAATTCAGTGCATGTGCAGAATATCAGGGTTACACTAAAATGAAGCTATGAGAGCGGCAAGTTACAATAACGGGTTTTTAGCAGTTTTTTAAAGTGCTCCACGATATTAGCCTGGCAAATTTCTATCGGTCAGCCATTCAGATTTGACGTGCATAACAGCAGAAGGCCACCTCACCACTTCTTTTAAGTTTTGCTCTTGGAATTCTAAGCAGACCCTCATTTGAAGATCTAAGGTTACGATTTGGAGAGTAAGGTGAGAGGCATTCTGAGATATCAGATGGAGCAGATGATTGAAGGCTTTGTAAACCATCAGCAGTATTTTAAAGTCAATTCTAAATGGCACAGGTAACCAGTGTAGTGATGCTAGGACTGGTGTGATGTGCTCGGATTTTCTTTTCCTCATTAAGATTCTGGCAGCTCCATTCTGCACTCATTGTAACCGATTGATGTCTCTTTTGGGTGGTCCTGAGAGGAGTGCGTTACAGTAATCTAGTCAACTAAAAACAAAAGTGTCACCTAATTTTTCAGCATCTTGAAAAGTTATAAGAGATCTAACTTTTTTGCTAGATTTCTTAATTGAAAAAAATGCTGCCTTGGTAATCTGATTAATATGATATTTAAAACTGAGGTCAGAGTCAATAATCACCCCTAAATTCTTTACCTCTGTCTTGACTTTTAAGCCAAATGGATCAAATTTATTTCTAATACCCTAACTATATCCATTTTTGCCAATCCCTAAGATTTCTGTTTTCTCCATGTTTAGTTTGAGAAAATGACTCCTCATCCATTCAGAAACACAAGTAAGACATTGTATCAATGAGTCAAGAGAGTCGGGGTCATCAGGTGCTATTGATAAATACAGTTGTGTGTCGTCAGGATAGCTGTGGCAGCTCACATTACGCCTTGAGATCATCTGACCTCATGGTTATGTACTGTAAAAACGAGTTTTTAGAGAGAAATCCCTAAAGCACCATTTTTTGTGTGTGTGTTTTAGTCAGTTCATACTGGTGTAAACAAAAGTTTTCAATCATATAAATACTTTCTTTTAAAAATCTGAAGTGTTGCACTCACTACTCTCCAGCCATTTGCAGCTCCTTTATTACATAAGCAGAGTCCTCTTCTTCTTGTTAGGGGTCACCACAGCAGATCATCTCCTTCCATATCTTTCTGTCCTCGTCATCTTGCTCTGTCACACCTGCATGTCCTCTCTCACCACATCCATCAACCTCCTCTTAGGTCTTCCTCTTCTCCTCTTGCCAGGCAGCTCTATCCTTAGCACCCTTCTCTCAATATAATCAACATCTCTCCTCTGCACATGTCCAAACCAACGCAATCTCGCCTCTCTGACTTTGTCTCCCAACCGTCCCAACCTGAGTTGCCCCTCTAATATCCTCATTTCTAATCTTGTCTATCCTCACCACACACAATGCAAATCTTATTATCTTTAACTCTGCCACCTCCAGCTCTGTCCCCTGTGCCACCGTCTCCAGCCCATATAACATAGCTGGTCTCATTACCGTCCTGTAGACCTTCCCTTTCACTCTTACTGGTACTCGTCTGTCACAAATCACTCCTGACACTCTTCTCCACTCACTCCAACCTGCCTGCACTCTCTTTTTCACCTCTCTTCCACAATCCCCATTGCTCTGTACTGTTGATCACAAATATTTAAACTCATCCACCTTTGCCAACTCTAGTAACAGCCGTTTATTTTTTGGGCATGTAATTTAGAAGCAATAAGGCCACAAAACCCCTTAGTGGTTAAATTAAGTCCATTGACATTCCATATTAATTGAGGACAATGTGTATAGTTGTCGTCTCTTCCCTTTTAAAGTGTTTCCTCCCTTCCATTTTACTGAGATATGAATTGACTGCTAGTACATTATTTACAGCACCCAACACAAAAGTGTCAGTAACACTTCGGGTAACTTTGCTTTGACTGTGGTCATCTAATAGCATCGATTTGGGAGAGACGTAACTGAGCTCAGTTTAAGCAGTCTGAAGTGTAATCCAGTTTCAGATCTGTTAATGTTACAGCTCATTTAATTGCACAAATTCTAATTTGTCAATTGGATAACTGCACATTACTCTTTTAGAAAGAAGCTGATTCCATTTAGGTAATTAAAGTGGAGTAGGCTGGTATGATTTAAAGCATCCGTGTGAACTTTAAACAGATTTATCAAATCTTTATTCTAATTCATCCTTAAAAATTTCCCTTATGAGTTTTGTAAATTTATTATTAGGCAGCCAATCAGGTATTTTTTTTTTCTTTCCCTAAATTGTTTTTACGCCTCTCTGTTTGGGTGGCATGGTGGCGCAGTGGTAGCACTGCTGCCTCGCAGTAAGGAGACCTAGGTTCGCTTCCAGGGTCCTCCCCGTATCTGTGTGAGTTTCCTCCGGGTGCTGTGGTTTCCTCCCACAGTCCAAAGACATGCAGGTTAGGTGCGTTGGAGATCCTAAATTGTCCTTGGTGTGTGTGTGTGTGCCCTGCATTGGGCTGGCACCCTGCCCGGTGATTTTTTCCTGCCTGGTGCCCTGTACTGGCTGGGATTGGCTCCAGCAGACCCCCGTGATCCTGTGTTAGGATATAGCAGGTCGGACAATGACTGACTGACTGACCTCTCTGTTTTCTTTCATAGGCCCATAGAAAAAAGTTACTGCTCAATGAGGTCGATAACTGCTCAAAGGTGGCACTTTCATGAGGTCAATTACTGCTCAGAGGTCAATCTTGGATGGTTGTTACGAGTTTTTAGAGGTTCTACATCTGGACAAATTGCGTCTCACTCTCAAAGTTCAAAGAATACATTCTGTAGAGTCCAAAAACACGATCAAGACCATGGAGTAGAAGCTGGCAGAATTGGTTTGGGTGTTACAGCACCCTCTGCCAGATGGAAGTGGGGCAAAAACGCTGTGGGACAAGTTGAAGTGGTCCTTCACAACCCTACAGGCTTTCAAACGCTTCATAATGACATCTTTAACGGAGGGCAGATAGGGCTCAATGATTTCTTTCAGCTATGTGCACTATCCATCGATAGGACCTGTCACACACGTGCGATTGGGAGACAGTTTTACGGGCTCAAATAAGTGCATTTACCCTCTAGACCAGGGACTGGGCGCTGCCCTCTAACTCTTTATCCTCTCTTCCTGCAGATCCATGACCTAGCAATCACTTCCGGTCCTCAGACATCAACCTCAATATCACGTTTTCTGGTCATCAAGATCCCGCCTCCTCCTGATGTCACTTCCTGTTCCAGAATGCCATTTGCTCACGACGTCATTTCCCTTTTAAACGACCTCCATTTTGTGGTTGTCAGTTCTGTTTTGGACTCCAGTCTGTAAAGACCTCATTGCATTTCCAATACTCTAGAGCAGTGTTTCCCAAACTTGGTCCTGGGGACCCCCTGTGGCTGCAGGTTTTTGTTCTAACAAACTTCCATTCTTCATTGCACTCTTAGCCTAATTAAGTGAGTTATTATTTCCCAGTTTCTGTGTTTTGGTGTCAATTATAAAATTTGGTAGATTTGTATTAAACTGTAATAAGAAGTTATATGGCGGATATGTAGGGTTCTTTTAAGTTGTTAACAGTATTTTCAACCTAATTTTCATTCTGCCTTTCCAGGTGTTCTGGTTATTTAGTCGATTATTTACTAATTAGCGGGTCTGACACTGAAGTCATTCCAGCTTTCATCACCCTGGGTGTCTGCTATGCTGGTTGTTAATTACCACTATTAGGATTAAATGAAGCGAGCAAACTACACAGGAAAAAGAGGAAAATAATAGTTAAAAAACAAAAGAGAGTTAAGCATTTACAGCTTTAGAAAAAAAATAGAAATATTTCTAAATCCATCCATCCATTATCCAACCCGCTATATCCTAACTACAGGGTCACTGGGGTTTGCTGGAGCTGATCCCAGACAACACTGGGCGCAAGGCAGGAAACAAACCCCGGGCAGGGCGCCAGCCCACCGCAGGGCATACACACACACCAAGCACAATTTAGAATTGCCAATGCACCTAACCTGCATGTCTTTGGACTGTGGGAGGAAACCCAGGCAGACATGGTGAGAATATGCAAACTCCATGCAGGGAGGACCCGGGAAGTAAACCTGGGGCTCCTTACTGCAAGGCAGCAGCACTACCCACTGCGCCACCGTGCCGCCCTATTTCTAAATCTTCTTATATAATACGCTACCGTGGCTGTCCGTTTGTCTGTCCAGGATTTTAAATCGCAACCCATTTGAATTATTGACCTGAAATTTGGTACACATATACTACGTGACGTCTACTATCTGCTTTTGGGGGGATGATTGACCTCTGAGGTTATTCTTCTTTTTATTTTTATTTTATTTTATTGTAAAATCAACTCTCAGCAGCAGGGCGGCCATGCGGTGCATGTGTACGGGCGCCGTTCTCATCCCTAATACCTTCACCATCACTTCCCCTACCTCTTCATATCTTAAATCATTCTTGAGGCAGATTGAAGACTTAAGTGTCAGCTTAAGTGAAAAATTTACGAAAATGTACTAAACAATTGTAACTCAAACACTGACGTAATCAGTTTTAACGCAAAAAGATGCCGACATAAGAAGAGAAGAAGCGAGGTGAGAAGAGAGGTGCTGCAAAGAGGAATGGGCGAATCTGTCCAAGGATAGGTGTGCCAAGCTTGTGGCATCATATTCAAAAAGACTTGAGGCTGTAATTGCTGCCAATGGTGCATCGACAAAGTATTGAGCAAAGGCTGTGAATACTTATGTACATGGGATTTCTCAGTTTTTTTATTTTTAATAAATTTGCAAAAACCTCAAGTAAACTTTTTTCACATTGTCATTATGGGGTGATGTGTGTAGAATTCTGAGGAAAAAAATGAATTTAATCCATTTTGGAATAAGGCTGTGACATAACATAATGTGGAAAAAGTGATGCGCTGTGAATACTTTCCGGATGCACTGTATATACCGTATAAATATATATATATATATATATAGTAAAAGAACACAACGACAAGCATAAAGGTTTGGGGTTTTCCGGCCCCGTATACTGTAGAAATATCAAATATATGAAGAAATTCATCCACAACGGTCAATGCGTGCATACATCAGACTTGACCGCCCAAAGATGGCGGAGGAGGAACATTTATGGAGGAGGGACCGGAAGAAGAGAGGTATGCTGGATAGGAGCCGAGTTGAATGATGGGATTGCTGACATCACAGGTAGTATACTGAGGAAGGGCGGAAGTAACGTGGTGCGGGTAGTGGTGCAGGCAGATTCATGGCGGCGGTGCGTCTTTCTTTATGTGGGAAATGAAGAGAGAAAGGTTAGTACCCCTCCACTCCCTCCTGGCATATGATTTCGCGATATCATTTGGGTCCGTCTGCGGCCCCCCACTCGCACATGCGTGACAATATATATATACTAGCCATGTGCGCCCAACTACGTTGCACGTGTTAAAGTTGTCTGTGAAGGGCTCCCTGTTTAAACGTGGCTGCCAGTCGTGAACTGGGCCCTTCGTCGCACAGCATTATGATTTTTTATAAGGGAAACAAAATTACAAAAGAAAACCCTTGGATATTGATTCGATAGTAACGGCCTACTCGGAATCACTGTCCGAATCATAATTATGTGGTGGTGTAGGAGCATTTCTGCTTCTGTCTGTTCACAGTCCGTCTCGTTTTCACGATGCTGTCATTTCCTCTCACGATCTCTTCTCAACCTTTCTCCAATCTCGCAGGTTGCTTTGTGGCAGTCCAAAGAGTAAGGCAATATACACGGAGCAATGGTTATAAAAGGAGGACACATAGGTATCCAGGCTCTTTAAAGCATAAATAGGGATCACTTCACTGACATGTGAGCAAGCCACGGTACAACTGTGAGACGCGCAGCACTCGCCGGCTACAACGTAACAATAATAATTTCCGGAACGTGC
>JANRMT010062837.1:101428222-101439728 GCA_026402145.1 Polypterus bichir lapradei
GATAGATAGATAGATAGATAGATAGATAGATAGATAGATAGATAGATAGATAGATAGATAGATAGATAGATACCTTATTAAACCCAAGGGGAAATTCTCACACTCCAGCAGCAGCATACTAATACAGAACGATATTAAATTAAAGAGTGATAACAATGCAGGTATAACAGACAATAACTTTGTATAATGTTAATGTTTACCCCTCCGGGTGGAATTGAAGAGCTCCGTGTCTACAATAGAGCCTGCCTTCCTCACCAGTTTGTCCAGGCGTGAGGCGTCCCTCTTCTTTATGCTGCCTCCCCAGCACACCACCACATAGACCGTCTGATAGAACATCTGCAGCATCTTATTGCAGATGTTGAAGGACGCCAGCCTTCTAAGGAAGTAACATCGGCTCTGTCCTCTCTTGCACAGAGCATCAGTATTGGCCGTCCAGTCCAATTTATCATCCAGCTGCACTCCCAGGTATTTATAGGTCTGCACTCTCTTTAGGGTTTCAAGTCCAAAAGCCTTAACCAATACAAAGCACTGCCTGCTTACTAAGTTAAAGTTTGTATGCTCACAAAGATAATGGGCTACAAATAGAAAATCCAAGTACACGGCACTTGATATGCTGTGGGAATCGAATCAATGAAAACAAATTTGGCTCAATGCTTGTCCAGCTTTCCAGTTGTATAAGTCTAGGATTTTGAGATGACGCAACTCAGGAGTGCTTCTCATTACATTGGCCAACAGAATACTGAAATAAATTTGCCAGTGTTGTTACCAGTATTTTTCTGTGGCTTCAATGTAATATTTAGAACAAAAAAATTATTAGATAATCTGTGGAAATGCAATTGCTGCTAATCATATTCCTAACATTTTTACTTAATTGGATGAACCCTCATAACATTTCAGATATAATTGGTTGCAATGCTTCTGATTTTCCAATATCAGCAGAGACAGGTGAAGTGGGTTGCTTCTGGCTACACATTGGTGTCAGCAGTGGGATTTAATCCTACAACCTTTAGCGTTTCAATTCCAAATACTTTAACCACTATAAGAAAGTGCCTGACCAGTAAGTAAAAGGTCCTATGCTCACAAACAAGAGATCCAACAGATAGCCAATCCAAGTACATGGAACTTGATATGCTGTGGGAATCGAATACATTTAAGTGATTTTTGGATCAATGATTTGCCAGCTTTCCAGTTTTATAAGTCTAGGATTTTGAGATGACTCAACTCTGCAGTGTTTCTCATTACACGGGCCAACAGAATACTAAAAGAAACCTACCAGTGCTTTTACCGGCATTCAATACTTTAGAGCACAAAATCATTTGACAAACTCTGGAAGTGCAATTGCTGCTAACCATATATTCATAAAGTTTTTGTTTTCTTAATTGGGTGACCCCTCATAACATTTCAGATACAATTGGTTGCACTGCTTCTAATTTTCCAATTGGAGAACAGACAGGTAAAGTGAGTTGCTCCTGGCTTAACATTGGTGTCAGCAGTGGGATCTGAATCTACAACCTTTAGAGTTTCAAGTACAAACCTGTTAACCACTAAAACAAACTGCCTGCTTACAAAGTTAAAGTTTGTTTGTTCACAATCCAGATACCCAATCCAAGTACAATGCAACTTTATATGCTGTGGGAATCGAATACATTTAAGCAGTTTTTGGTTCAATCATTGTCCAGCTTTCCAGTTATATAAGTCTAGGGCTTTGAGATGATGCAACTTGGCAGTGTTTTGCATTAGAGAGGCCAACAGAATACTGAAAGACATCTACCAGTGCTTTTACTAACATTATTCTGAAAGCTTCAATGCTATATTTACAACAAAAAATCATTTGACAAATTGTGGAAGAAAAAATGCTGCTAATCATATTCATGCAGGTTTTACCTAATTGGCTGACACCCTATAACAATTCAGATACAATTGATTACATTGCTTCTGATTTTCCAATTGGAGCACAGACAGATCAAGTGAGTTGCTCCTGGCTACACACTGGTGTCAGCAGTGGGATCTGAATCTACAACCTTTAGGGTTTCAATTCCAAAAGCCTTAACCAGTACAACACACTGCCTGCCCACTAAGTTAAAGTTTGCAAATGTCAATGTCAAATTTATTTATATAGCACATTTAAAACAGCATAGGAATGCTGTGGCCAAAGTGCTTTATAATAATAGAATAAAAGAAAAACATGCAATTAACATGAATAACATACATAGAAATAAAGTAAATGAGCATAAATAAATAGAAGTAATGTTATATAATCACAATGAGGAAACCATCAGTATTACTGAAGGTCAAGGAATGCAAGTGAATAGAAATGAGTCTTTAATCTCGTTTTGAATTGTCGGCGACTTCTTTATGTGACGAGGTAAAGAGTCCCACAGATGAGGTGCCACAGCTGTCCCCCTTAGTTTGACACTCGGTACGAGGGACAACAAGAGGCGACTGACCAGAAGATCTAAGCACTCTCGATGGCTGGTGTAAAGCACACAATTCAGATAAATAGGCAGCAGCGAGCCCATGTAAAGATTTAAAAACTAGCAGCAAGATTTTAAAATCAATTCAAAAGCTGACAGGCAGCAGCCAGTGTAAAGAAGCTAACATTGGAGAAACAGAATTAGACTTTCATACCCCAACCAGAAAGCAAGCGGCAGCATTCTGGACCAACTGTAACCTGCGGATCAGAGATTTGCTAATCCCAGAATACAGCGAGTTGCAGTAATCGAGGCGAGAGAAGATAAAGGCATGAGTAGCTTTCTCAAGATCCCTAGAAGATAAAAAAAGTCTTGATCTTACCTAACAGACGAAGCTGGAAAAAGCAACTCTTAACTACAGAATGAACTTGATTCTCAAAAGAGAGGTTACTATCAAAGGTAACACCAAGATTGCGGATTTGAGGTTTGCAAAGGACAGAAGAGCCAAGCATTTTTGCTTGGCTCTTCTCTACATTCATAATGGCTAACACGGTACATCACCCTAGTACTACAGACAAAGGACAGAGAAAGAGCCGAGGAGTCCAGGACCAATTTGGGCTTTAGCTTTAGCTATAAGCACCTCCATTTTATTTTGATTCAGATCAAGAAAAATATTAGCCATCCAGGATCTTAGTTCAGAAAGACAGTTGTGCACTTGACTCATTGCAGAGTTGCAGACGGGAATATAAACCTGAGTATCATCAGCATCGCAGTGAAAAGAAATGTAACATTTCCTAAAAATCGCTCCAATAGGATGAAGGTAGATAGAGAATAAGACAGGACCCCTGAGGAACACCACATTTAGGAGGAGCAGTAGACGAGAAAGAGGAATTTAAAGTCACTGAAAAGTGTCTACCAGTTAGATATGACCTGGCACTTGATTTGATGTGGGAATCGAGTTAAATTAAAAGTGTCTACAAAAATGTTTGGACTGCCGTCAATTATTTTTTAGATAAATAAATCCAAGCAAAATAAAAGCGTGCTGTTTGTCTGATCATGCCAAATGTGATCTCCGATTAATTTGTTGCCTGGACATTTTGGGACTCCTCTCATTTCTCTTGCAGCTTCATTTCTAAAACTCTTGGATAATAAGCTTGAATAACTCAAAGTGCACACGTGTGAGCCAGCTCAATCGTTCAGCGCTCAGCGTCACTTACGATCTGCGACACACATCTTCTCTTATTTCACTTCCACGGGAAAATTTTGTGGAGACAAATTTCACTTCATATTTTTTTTTTTGGGTCACGGATAGAAAATGCTAAGCAGCCATAACATGGAAGGCGCGCTGTATATTTAACGCACTGAGGCAGGATGATGTGCGGCTATAGGGGGGGACTGAAGCTGTCAGCGACGTGAAAAAAACAAAAAAAAAAACAACAACAACAACCTTGGCCAGATTGTTTGTAAGCCTCGTGGAAAATTAGAAAGCCACTAGAATGTGACACAGCTTTAATGGGACATGGCTGAATGGCTTTTTGTTTAGTCTGAAACGCTGCACCGGGAGAGAATGTTTTGGCGTGCATCGCTGATCGGCCAGCCTCAATTACACGACGGGATCTGCTGTGGATACAATCAGTCACTCGGGGGACAAAACAATTAGGAGAGGCTGAGGCCTCGGAGAGACAGCTATGGCGGTCCTGTCACTGTACATATTTATCTTTTTCGTTGTGTCATGATTTACAGCCGATTCACAATAGGTTGTGATTCAGAGGGATTTTCAGAAGGATTTTCGGCAGGCTGTATAGGTAGTGAAGGTCTCCCTGGAGATGTAGGAAGTTGGATACAGGGGGTCCTCGGGTTACGACACAGTTCCGTTCCTACAACAGTGATGTAACCCGAATTTTGGTGTAAGTTGAAACACACTCTAGCCTAAGTCACTTACTTATCTTCACACATTTCCAAAATCATAATCTAGAACATCCATCCATCCATTATCCAACCCGCTGAATCCGAACACAGGGTCACGGGGGTCTGCTGGAGCCAATCCCAGGGCACAAGGCAGAAACCGATCCTGGGCAGGGTGCCAACCCACCACAGGACACACACAAACACCATGGCCAATTTATAATCGCCAATCCACCTAACCTGCATGTCTTTGGACGAAACCGGAGCACCCAGAGGAAACCCACGCAGACACGGGGAGAACATGCAAACTCCACGCAGGGAGGACCCGGGAAGCAAACCCGGGTCTCCTAACTGCGAGGCAGCAGCGCTACCACTACGCCACCGTGCCGCCCTAATCTAGAACATAAAAACACAAAATCTAAGCCTCAGAAAAAGGAAAAAGGCATAAATATACTGTACTGTAGTAACTGAAAAAATGAGTGTAAAAAAATCCTTACCTTTATTCCTTCACATGTCTCAATTTTTTTAAAGTTTTTATGGGAGTGAGCATTATAAACTCGAAACGTTGTATGTCGAGACGTTGCAACCTGAGGACCCCCTGTATTATTATTCTTATTCTTATAATTATTATTATTATTATTATTATGGATAAAGTACCTCACTAAAGTTATTTTTTCATTCTTCTTTTTGGTGATTAGCAGCTCTCGGCATCACTTACGGATGCGGACAATTCCTCACCTGTGCACTTCAGTACAGAAACGCCTGCAGCACGTCGCGTCAGAGAACCACAGAGGCCACACTAAGGCCGGGGTTATACTTCACGCGACGCGACGCATGCTGCAGCGGACGCTCCTGCTACGCAAGCATTGTAGTATTTATACTTGCGCGTATACTTTACGTAAATCTGGAGGAATCCACTAGGTGGCAGTGCGAGATATAATACAATACAATACAATACAATCCAATTTTTTTTTTTTGTGTAGCCCAAAATCACACAAGGAGTGCCGCAATGGGCTTTAACAGGCCCTGCTTCTTGACAGCCCCCCAGCCTTGACTCTCTAAGAAGACAAGGAAAAACTCCCAAAAAAAAACCTTGTAGGGAAAAAATGGGAGAAACCTCGGGAAAGGCAGTTCAAAGAGAGACCCCTTTCCAGGTAGGTTGGACGTGAAATGGGTGCCAAAAAGAAGGGGGTCAATACAATTCAATACAATACACAGAACAGAACAAATCCTTAATACAGCATAAAAAAAAACATTTCAGAAGTACGGAGTAGAATTTAACAGTAGATGATATCCCAAAATATGATTTGGATTTGTTTAGAGTCCTGGAGACCTCATTCATCAAGCGGACTACCCCATTTGGCCATTTCACAGCTGAAATAGCACTGGTCCACGGTGAGAACAGGTTCAACAACAACAACATATATTTATATAGCACATTTTCATACAAAAAGTAGCTCAAAGTGCTTTACATAATGAAGAATAGAAAAATAAAAGACACAGTAAGAAAATAAAATAAGTCAACATTAATTAACATAGAATAAGAGTAAGGTCCGATGGCCAAGGTGGACAGAAAAAAAAAAAAAAAAACTCCAGACGGCTGGTGAAAAAAATAAAATCTGTAGGGATTCCAGACCATTAGACCGCCCAGTCCCCTCTGGGCATTCTACCTCACATAAATGAAACAGTCCTCTTTGGATTTAGGGTTCTCATGGAAGGGCTTGATGATGATGGTCACGTAGACTTCTGGCTTTTAATCCATCCATCATTGTTGGAGCATCATGAGGCTTTGAGTAAGTGGTGGTGGCGCAGGCCGCAACCCCAAAGAAACCGGAAAAAGAAACAGAAGAGAGAGTAGGGGTCAGTACGGATTTTAGAGCCACCATGAATAGTTATTATGATGAATTGAACATACAGAGTATCAGGATTAAGTTAAAGTGAAGTTAGGAGAAGGCCATGTTAAAGTAATATGTTTTCAGCAGTGTTTTAAAGTGCTCTACTGTATTAGCCTGGCGAATTCCTATTGGCAGGCTATTCCAGATTTTAGGTGCACCACTTCTTTTAAGTTTTGTTCTTGGAATTCTAAGGAGACCCTCATTTGAGGATCTGAGGTTACGATTTGGAATATAAGGTGTCAGACACTCCGATATATAAGATGGGGCGAGATTATTTAAGGCTTTATAAACCATAAGCAGAATTTTAAAGTCAATCTTGAATGACACAGGTAACCTAATTCTGTGTTGTGAATTGCATAGAACACCCGTTAAATTCCGATGACACCTTTCTGCGATATCTCTAAAAAGAAGGTTTAATGATCAAATCCATCAGTCCAGGGATGTGTCCATCCCAGCTAGCATTGGGCACGAGTGAGAAACAATCCCTGGACGAGGGCTCAGCTTATCGCAAGGTGAATACAAGAACACACACACACACTAGCATCATTTTAGCGGCACCAAATCTGCATATCTTTGGAAGGAAACTGGAGCAGAGTGTGGAATCCAAGCAGGGAATACCAGCGACGTGACTCTCTGGGAGACAGCAGTGCTACCGTGTCACCCCCATGTGTGTAATTATTAACAGTGTTCTTTATTTAAATGAAATTAACGATTTATCTGTATAATGTAACTTACATACTTTAATGCAATTCATCATGAAAGTGATATCAAGTATAAATCTAAAGATTCTAAATGTGCAGAGAGTTTGAATATCATACATTTTTCTAGGCGATCTATTCCTGCTTGCAGTAGCGATTAATAACTGGGATGACGTTTACGCCGGTCTGCTTTAATGATAAAGTAAACTACGAGGTTATAAGTGGAAATCACAAAATACACGTTTTCACCATGTTCTTAATTTTTTTTCTCAGTGGCTCAAATACAGCGCTGTACATTATGCTGCTGTTGTGAAGTTGCATAAAAAAAGAAAAGACGGCACAAAAGACGGTATGTGAAGACTTTTATTATTATTATTATTATTATTATTATTATTATTATTATTATTATTATTACAGGCAGTCAACGGGTTACATACAAGTTAGGAACTGTAAGTTTGTATTTAAGTTGAATTTGAATGAAAGTCGCAACTTATTATTTTAATAAATGCTATTGTTGACCGACTGTAACCAAGTGCTCTGCCAGTGAATGCTGGAGTGTCACCTTTCTCTGATCTTTTTATTATTTCTACCTTATTTTCCATGATGATGGTTTTTCTCTTCTTTGCTGTATCACCAGCACTTGCATCAGATTTGTGTTTCAGAGACATTCTTGAACGGTGAAGACCAAAGGTTAAGATGAGCTCTTCTGCACAGCACTGTCTACGCCATCACAGCAGGAAGGCACCCGTCGTCAACACGTCTGACGAGAGACAACGTCCTGCTATGTGTGTAGCAGTACAAGCAGGCTTGCTATTGAGAATGAATGGGGGCGGCGAGGGGCGGTTCACCACCAGCCCACTTCACAGTCACCTCCACTACAGTATGCTGCCTGCAGCGTCCGCCCACCGAGATGAACACGGTGCGGCCAAAGGCGGGTAGTGGATCGCCCCCATTCAATAGGCAGCCATCCAATGCACACTACAATTCTACCCCCTGCCACCCTGTTCACCCTCAATCGGGTCACCGCTTGCAGCATTACCAGCCGCCCACCGAGAACGAACGGGACAGCCGTGGTGTGATGGGCAGGCAGTGAAACCGCTTGCCACCGGGAGCCGCCCGAGAGACACTACACTGCACGAGCAGCGAAATCGCCCTCTCCACCCTGCGTCGCAGCTGCGGCCTCATTCGTAAGTCATAGGTCAGATGTCCGTAACCTGGGGACTACCTGTATTTAATAATTGCCATTGTTAGTGTATAAATGGATATAAATAATTGTATTTAAACAATTCGCCAAAATCTCTTGTATGTAAACGATACAGTTTTAAACGTTATTGTTTTTTCATCAGAAAACCCGGTTTCCACATCTACCTGTATTAGTTTAAATGGCACTTTTGCCACTCGCAATATGGCGTACGCACTGACGTATCGTGTCGACTGGGCAACACAGTGAATGCGGTGTCTATCTATATATGTCTATGGGAAAAAGGTTTACTCGTTGTCGATGCGTGATGCGATTCCAAGAGGTACGCCGTTTACTTGTCAGGTGGGAAAAAGAGGTATAAGCATTCCATATGAAATCCCCTCGGTCATGACTTTTGCCTGTTGGCAGCCCTCTAATGTGTGACACTCTAAATAAATACAGATAATTAACAAGGGTGTGCCTCTCCGGCATTTGAAAAGTAGAACAATAAACCACGCGTATGTAGAGTCGCTCCCATGAATGGACACGCAGAGAAGAGGACGCCTCTGCTTTCACCGCAAAAATGCTAACTGCAGTCAAGTCTGGTGTGTTTTAAACTTTTCATCTGTATCTCATTTTTAACTCTCGACCGTTGTTAGATCTTTAATCATCTCACCGGTGGTATATAATTCGAATCTGAAAGTCATGCAAACCTCTGACCTAGCAAGTGTCAGGATGAAAGATGGCCTGCACCGTGAAACTGGAAAGCATTTTTCAAATGGCAAAACGGAAAACTTATAGGAGAGGACTTCTGCGAGGTGGTTATAAAACACTTCGAAACATTTCACTTAGGTTTATCTTGAAAGATCCAGCGCCTCTATAACATATTAGAGCAGCCTTAGGAATTTTAATGCATAGAAGCCAAATAGAGTAAAATGGCTAGGAATTCACAGTTATAGGATAAATGGCTTCTACCCAGCTGGGTTACCTTCGTACCGAGTTTTACTGCTCTTCTAATTACTCACTACCAGCGTTAGGAATTTATTGGTCCTTTTTAGGTCCTCAGTCTTTCAACTTATCTTCCACAAGGACGCATTTAACAAAATCACAGAAACATTTAAACAAATACAGGATTGAAATTTCAATTAATTCTACTCAGGTGTCCTTTCTGGCATAACTAAACAATACCCATCCCATCATGCTTTGGGGCATTCCTGACAATGCTGTGCAGAGACAGCTGTTAGTTCATTCAATGCAATACAATACAATACAATTTATTTGTGTAAAGCCCAAAATCACACAAGAAGTGCCGCAATGGGCTTTAACAGGCCCTGCCTCTGGATAACCCCCCAGCCTTGACTCTCCAAGAAGACAAGAAAAAACTCCCATAAACAAAATCCTGGTAGGGAAAACCAAAATGGAAGAAACCTTGGGAAAGGCAGTTCAAAGAGAGACCCCTTCTTAGGTAGGTTAGGCGTGCAGTGGCGTCAAAAAAAAGGGGGTCAATACAATACAATACACAGAACAGAACACAAGTAATCCTCAATACAGTATAACATTAAAATAAAAATATTAGATAGATAGATAGATAGATACTTTATTAATCCCAAGGGGAAATTCACATTACAAGTACAGAGAAGAATTTAGCAGTGGATGATATCACATAATATGATCCAATCCAATGAAACGACCCCGCTACCCGATGATTCCTTTAATCCTCCAACAGAGATGACTTTACGTTAGGCAGGCAGACCAACTTGGCAGGTGGGCAGTGGCATCAAGTGCCACATTTGAGCACCAAGAAGAGAAACAGAATAGGTGAGGGTTAGTAACAAATTATAACTATCATGTTACTTATGGTTGCACGGTGGCGCAGTGGTAGCGCTGCTGCCTCGCAGTTAGGAGACCCGAGTTCGCTTCCCAGGTCCTCCCAGCGTTGAGTTTGTATGTTCTCCCCGTGTCTGCATGGGTTTCCTCCCACAGTCCAAAGACATGCAGGTTAGGTGGACTGGCGATCCTAAATTATGCTTGGTGTGTGTGTGCCCTGCCTGGGGTTTGTTTCCTGCCTTGCACCCTGTGTTGGCTGGGATTGGCTCCAGCAGACCTCCCGTGACCCTGTAGTTAGGATATAGATGGTTGGATGTTGCTTATGTTTTAGTGCTGATGACTGACAACAGATATACATTCTGTACAGTTAATCAGCAGCTCTAGTCAGGGTGTGCTAAACTGAAGTAGTGAGTCTTCAGCCTGAGAGAGAAGGAGCATCTCTTATAGTAGCAGGCAGACCACTCCACAGTTTAGGGGCTGTGTAACTAAAAGCTCGACCTCCCCCTGTTATTTTATTAATTCTTGGAATCATAAGCAGACCGGCATTTTGAGATCTTAATGTGCGCTCTCGTTTGTAAGTCATAATAAGTTCAGACAAGTAAGCTGGAGTTTGGCCATTTAAGGCTTTATATGTTAAAAGGAGGATTTTGAAATCTGCCCTAAACTTAACCGGGAGCCAATGTAAGGATTTAAGAACTGGAGTGATGTGTTTGTATTTTCTTGTTTTTGTAATTCAAGGTATTGTTGCTTTATTCTGGAATGCAGTGAAAACCATGTGTGGCTCATCACACAGTTGGTGAAATGTGCAGAGATGGCACATTACAGGCTACAATGACACGGCAGACAGTGCCACACACGTCCGCTTGGGAGGCAGCTAAAGGGCTTGAATGAGAGTAATCCAGAGCCAGAGTAGGAGATGGCGGAGTGCATCACTTTTCTGCAGATCATTCACGGGAAATTCTGCCTGGCCCTGATGACGTCAATTCAAACCCCTTTGATGTCATTTTTATGCCCAAGCCTATGGGTGAAGACCCTTCCGGTTCTGGCCCCTTTGAGGTCACTTCTCTATACCGGCCTCAAAAGCCGCCACCTTTCCTCTATCCCCTCAGTTCTGTTCTGGACTCCAATCTGTACACATCGGTACAAATATTTAACTATCTTGCAGCCAGGAAAAAAAATATGTGGATGGCTTCCCCAAACCTGTCTGTGGCTCTTTTTAATTTTTCTGACAACAGAAATGACCAAAGAAAGCATCAGGTGTAAAAAAGCAACAAATATCCAGACAGCGTATTGCCGCACCCACCACATGACAGACCACCTGGGGATCTTAAATTGGAGCCAAGCACAGCAGTGCGACAACCGTATTAAATCAAGATGATGGTGTGGGATGGCGCCACGCTGCCAGTTGCATCCCAGGATCCTCTTGAACTGTTGGTACTGTACCTGAGGGATGAGCCAGTGGATAAGGACGCAACACATATAACAAGGGGTAATTGCATTAAGTACTACAGTGCTTTAGATAGATAGATAGATAGATAGATAGATAGATAGATAGATAGATAGATAGATAGATAGATAGATAGATAGATA
>JANRMT010062837.1:101463375-101478889 GCA_026402145.1 Polypterus bichir lapradei
GATAGATAGATAGATAGATAGATAGATAGATAGATAGATAGATAGATGGCTCCTTCCATAGGATACCCAGATGTGCTCCAGGTGTTTGATGATGTGGCAGAAGAGCTGCTCTCCAGGGCTCAGCAGTAATTGTACCACCATCTGGCGGCACCCGTGGATCCCAATAGGGCTGTACCAAACTTCAACTCCCATGAAGCCCTGCGGGCGCCACTGCAATCCGGGGGGCTGCCATCTGTCGTTCCGGGGGAGGTATTGTTCTCGCCACACTTGCTTCTCTAGTGCTCCCAGTGTGGTGGCGTCCCAGCCCAGCAAGAACCCCGGCCATCCCCCACACTCCCTCAGCTGAGCCATGTGAGACAAAGTGTCCCGTCCTGCGAGGGTTTATTCTCTCCAGGATGTGGAGTCGATGCTGTTTTGTCCACAGGTCCTCCCTGAAACACAATGAGAGGAAAAGGACAGGGAGGCGCTGCCCTGATGCCATCCCCTGGCGTCTACTGCCATTTTAAATGGACAGCCCTCCCAGCCATGACCCAGATTGTGACCTTCATGACAGTGCCACTCCCTGAAAGGGCTCAGGTGCCAGCCACACTGTTAGGAAACCCGACCTTCTTTCCCCAGGTCTTCCTCTTATTCTGGGGCACAACAACAGTCTGGGTCTTCTTATGGGAAGAAAAGAAACCCTTCACCATCTGCACCCCTTTGGTCTTCATTCCCAGCTGAACAGTATGGTTCTGTCCTTACAATCCAAAACACCACAAGCCTGACTTCTTCTTCTTACTTTCATCTCCACTCCCTTTCAGGTAAGCTGCATCTTCTGCCTCCCGGACTCTCGCTCCCCATCAGTAGTGGCTAGCGCCCCTTTAACAGGTCCTGGGAGTGTCCCGAGTGGTACATCAGCATCACCTGGAAATACTCCCAGGTGTGATGGAAATACTCCTCAGCTCCCTCTGGTGGCCGTCAGGGGAACCAACAGGGCTGCATGGAAGCCTTGCTCCCAATCTGCGCTGGTGACACCACTGTCCTCCAGTATCCCAGGGATGGTAACGCCTTGTAACGGTGCTACTGGGTATTAAAACTGCAGTCCCTGCAGTGGCTCTGATTGGTCTTCTGCTGAGGGTGCAGGGGCTGTTGGGGTCAAAGGAGGCCAGCACAGCTTTTCAAAAAGGGGGCCAGTGATACCAAAGGGATTAAGTGTTTTGAGTTCCTGTCTGTCTACCGTCCGTTGGGTTTCCTATGCTTAGTGATTTTGTCCTGGATCGTTTCTTGGTTGGCGTCTGGATTGTCTGTTACGTGAGGACTGTCTGGGGATTCATGGCCATCCTGCGAAGAAAGGAGCGCCCCTGAACCCATCCACCCATCTTCACCATTTCAGGATATACCGGTAGGACTGTCTTTACATTCCCATTTGAACATGCGGATCACTGAACTATTTTCCTTCATCGTTACATGTCATCTGTTGCCATTTTTCATGGACTTTATTGTGTGTGGTTTTTGTTTGTGCTTGGTTGTATTTAATGTATAATCGCCGTAAGGGGAACACGGGTGGTATCGTTGTTTCATTTTTAGTGTTAATACATTCTTTATTTGCTGATTTATTTCCGTTGGCTTTTTGTCTCCGTTTGTGAGTGCGTGAAGGTCGGGCCAAGGCTGGGAGCGTTCCTGGAATCTCCATTATAAAACTTAAATAAATCACCATCTCTTCGACGGTGTGAATCTTAGCGGCACTGTACCGCTACAACCTTCTCTATACTCCCCCTCCCGATCTCTACACCGCTCCAGACGTATCTTCCATTGATGGAAACAGTGCTGGAAGTCTTCTTGCTTGAGGCTCTTCAACAGGCTTAGCCGTTTCTATCTTCACTTCATCAAGTCAAGTCAAGTTGGGAAGCATGCACTGGTACAGCGTGTTGCCGCACCCAGCACATGACAAAACAACTTTGGATCCCGGTTGGCAACCCCGTCAGGCAGACACGCGGTCCAGACCCACCCTCCGGAAATGAGCCTCTATCTGCCACAGCCAGGTGTTACGTGGGCGACCCCTTGGCCTGGTCCAGCCACTCGGGTCCTCAACAATGAGGATCTTACGAGCCGGATCACCCTCGGGTAATGATGAATGTCACTGCTGAGGTAAGTAAACCTCTCAATGAGGTCGACACTCTCTCCACAGACAGACACACTGCTGATGGCCGTGCCCAAGAGGTCATTAAATGCCTGGCTCTTTGGTTTTTATCAGGAGTGCCACACACCCCTTAATGGTGACCTCATGACCCCCATGCTCTCCTAATCCATCTACTAACTTCATATAAAGAGTCACCAGAGTCATGAATGTCACTGCCGAGGTAAGTAAACCTCTCAATGAGGTCGACACTCTCTCCGCAGACAGACACACTGCTGATGGCCGTGCCCAAGAGGTCCTTAAAGGCCTGGATCACTTCATCCATTGAAAAAAAAATGTGTTCCCTTCAGGTCACTTTTGATTTTCGGGAAGAAGTAAAAAAATCACAGGGAGCTAAATCGGGCGAATAGGGAGGATGACCGAGGATAGCGATGTTTTTGCCAGTCAAAAACTGCTTTACGATAAAAGCAGTACGATCAGTTTGAAACAATCTGATTCACCGTTTTGATGTTTTCATCCATCTGAGAAGAGCGTGGGTGACCTGGGCGTTGAACGTCTTCCACATTTTCTTGTCCTTGCTTGAAACATTTGTGCCACTCAAAAACTTGTGTGCGAGACTAACTCACAGCCCTTTACAGGTGCTCTCTCTCTCCTCAGGTCTTTTCATCCTACTGGCAACTTAGCCAAACAGCCGGGGCTGATCATCACAATTATTGTACGGCCAAAAGTTTGTGGACACCTGACCATCACACCTATATGAGCCTGATGAGGAAGAGGCAACAAAAGAGATGAAAAATGACCAGGAGGTGTAACAAAAGTGGGAGATATCTAAGAAAGTATAGGAACGTAGGGTGACGTGGTATGGACATGTGATGAGGGGAGACAAGGAATACGTCTGCAGGAGAGGGATGGGAACGGAAGTCCAGGGAACGAGAAAGTGAGGGACGCCAAAGCAGACTTGGATGGAGACAAGAAGATTTGAAGGAACAGGGTCTGACTGGGGTGGAGGTGCAGGACCGAGGTGCATGGAGAAGGCTGGTCAAGCATAGCAAACCCACACAGAAGAAGAAGAAAAAGAAGAAGTTAATTCTGATGAATGGTGGAGGGTTTTGAAAATGTGTGCCTTAATATGAGCTGCAGCCTCCTTCAAGTTGAAGCCAGCTCAGCAGGTTTACCGGCAATTGATGACGTTTTTACAGCCTGTAATGAAAATAATGAAGCAATGTTTGGTTTTACAGCTGAGATGGTGTGGGCAGTCATTGAGCTTGTTAATTTTACAGAATGCCATCATGTTCCATGTGAAGGGCAGCCACGTTGAGATTGATTATTAATAAAGAACTAAAAGCAGCACCTGTCACCGAGAGAGAAAAGTCGAACGACCTGTCATAGAATCCGTCCTGACAGCTGAATTTTAATGCAGTCATTCTTCAGCCTGTAGTTGCAGATTAGTGAGTGACAAAATCTTCAGCTGACAGACCGTGATGGATTTGCCCAAGAGAATGTGAACATTTATCATTCTCATCGGGAATTAGAAGTAAGTGAGCAGCTCTGTGCCTTGTTGATTCCTTGATTTAAACAAAAATCATACACTTCAAGCTATAAGAGTATCTTCTAATTTTAAATCCCTCTAGAAAGTATTCGCCCCCTTGGAAGTATTCATGTTATTTTTTTAAAACATTGAGTCACAGTGGATTTCATTTGGGGCAGCACGGTGGCGCAGTGGGTAGTGCTGCTGCCTCGAAGTTAGGAGACCTGGGTTCGCTTTCCGGGTCCTCCCTGTGTGGAGTTTGCATGTTCTTCCCACGTCTGCATGGGTTTCCTCCCACAGTCCATAGACATGCAGGTTTGGTGCATTGGCGATCCTAAATTGTGTGTGCCCTGCGGTGGGCTGGCGCCCTGCCCGGGGGTTTGTTTCTTGACTTGCGCCCTGTGTTGGCTGGGATTGTCTCCAGCAGACCCCCATGACTCTGTAGTTAGGATATAGAGGGATGGATGGATTTCATTTGCCTTTTTTGACCCAGATAAACAGGAAAAGGCCTCTTTAGTGTCAACGTGAAACAGATCTCAAATTACAGTTACACCACATAAAACACAAAATAATTCACTCCCTTTTAGAATTCCTCACTGGTGCCGCTAATTGGTTTTTAGAAGTCCCAAAATTGATTCAATGGTGCTCACCTATGAGGGCTTTCAGTTGATTGTTGCATAAATGCACCTGAATGTGGAAGGTCCACAATGTGGGGAGTCAGTGTGGTGGCCTAACCGACTACTCCAAGGGACTTCATGAAAGCACAAGTCAGGAAATGGAGACAAGAAAATATCCAAGTCACTGAAGTCCAGTTACACCCATCGTTAAGAAATAGAAAGAGTATAATACAACTGTTTATCTACCTAGACCACCAAAATATGAGTGACTGCACAAGAAGAAGAAGACAAATACAATACAATACAATACAATTTACAGTGGTGTGAAAAACTATTTGCCCCCTTCCTGATTTCTGATTCTTTTGCATGTTTGTCACACAAAATGTTTCTGATCATCAAACACATGTAACCATTAGTCAAATATAACACAAGTAAACACAAAATGCAGTTTTTAAATGATGGTTTTTATTATTTAAGGAGAAAAAAAATCCAAACCTACATGGCCCTGTGTGAAAAAGTAATTGCCCCCTTGTTAAAAAATAACTTCTTTATAGACAATAACTTCTTGCCTAAGATTAAATCTTGCAAATACGATGCTATTGTTATTTCTGACCATGCACCTATGATCTTGGAGCTAAAATTACTAAGCCCCATGCACTCACCCCGCAGATGGCGCCTCAACCCGCTTCTATTAGCTGATGAGAATTGTACTGAATTTATATCCAAACAAATCAAATTCTTTCTAGAGACAAATACATCCCCCGAGATCTCTGCAGGGATACTCTGGGAAACTCTTAAGGCCTTCTTAAGAGGACAGATTATCTCATATCTTTCCCACAGAAATAAATCCGAGGCCAAGAAAGTAGCAGATATAAAAAGCGAAATTACTAAAATAGATGAAGAACATGCCAGACTACCAAGCGAGACTCTACATAGGAGAAGGCAGGCTCTACATTCGGAATTAAACCTCTTGACAACTAAAGAAACTGAACAACTAATTTACAAATCCAGACATCATTACTATGAACATGGGGAGAAAGCTAATAAGCTTTTAGCTCAACAAATTCACAAGCAAGAAGTGCGCAACGCAATCTCGGTAATCACTAGTACGAACGGAGATAAAATCGTCGAACACCAAAATATAATGCACACTTTCAGAGACTACTATAAATCCCTATATACTACTGAGTTTAAGGAAGACAATACACAATCTAATGCATTTCTGGATACATTACAGATACCACAAATAGACGCTTTTAGTGCGGAGGAACTTGATAAACCTCTGATGTTATCAGAATTACTAGATGCTATAAAATCACTCCAAGGCGGGAAAGCAGCAGGCCCTGATGGTTACCCTGCAGAATTTTACAAGAAATTCTCCGCTCAGCTAGCCTCCCTCTTATTAGCAACATTTACAGAAGCCAGAGATAACCAATCTCTTCCACAAACCTTTCGCCAAGCACTAATCACTGTCTTTCCAAAACAAAATAAGGACTTATTACAATGTGCATCATACAGACCAATTTCACTTCTGAATAACGACGTTAAAATACTCTCTAAAATCTTAGCCAGAAGGGTGGAGAAAGTGCTCCCCTCGATAATATCACAAGACCAAACTGGATTTATTAGGGGCCGGCACTTATCTTCCAATCTTCGACGCCTGTTTAATGTAATATACTCACCAACTAAATCAAACACCCCAGAAATATTATTATCATTAGATGCAGAAAAAGCATTCGACATGATTGAATGGAAATACCTTTTTACTATATTGGAGAAGTTTGGGTTTGGCCCAAACATCTGTGCATGGATTAAATTACTGTATACTAACCCAGAAGCTTCAGTTTGCATCAACAACATTTGCTCAGACTACTTTAAACTAGAACGTGGCACTAGACAAGGATGCCCCTTGTCACCGCTGCTGTTTGCGATTGCCATTGAACCACTGGCAATACATTGTCGAAATACTGATCAGATAAAGGGGATTAGCAGAGAAGGACTGGAACAGAAAATCTCATTATATGCAGATGACATGGTACTGTATATATCAGACCCAGAAAATTCTGTACCTGCAGTTTTAGCAGCACTCACAGAATTTCAAAAGATCTCTGGTCTCAGAATTAATCTGAATAAAAGTGTACTCGTTCCAGTGAACTCTCAAGCATATAATATTAGATTAGATACCCTACCTTTTATCATTGCAGAACAGTTTAAATACCTAGGGGTAAACATCACAAGTAAACATAAAGCTCTATATCAACAAAATTTCGCCGTTTGCATGGAAAAAATTAAACAAGACTTGCATAGATGGTCAACCCTTCATCTCACACTAGCTGGAAGAATTAACACTGTTAAGATGAATATTCTTCCTAAGCTCCTTTTTTATTTCAAAACATCCCAATATACATTAATAAATCATTTTTTAGGCAATTAGATTCGACAATAACCTCATTTATTTGGAATTCAAAACATCCACGCATCAAAAGAGCGACCCTACAAAGACAAAAGGCAGAAGGCGGCATGGCTCTACCTAACTTCCAGTTTTATTACTGGGCAGCAAATATACAGGCGATAAGAACCTGGACACAAATAGAAGAACATACACAGGCTTGGTCCGCAATAGAATTAAATTCCTGCAGTACTTCTTTGTATTCCTTGCTCTGTGCTCCAATAAACACACGTTATCGGCAATACACTAATAACCCAATTGTGCTCCACTCACTTAGAATCTGGAACCAACGTAAAAAGCATTTTAAGACGGAGAAGCTTCTATCTGTGGCACCTCTGCAAGAGAACCACCTCTTTCAACCCTCACAAACATATGCAGTTTTTAATATTTGGAAAAAATTTGGAATTAACTTGCTTAGAGATCTTTATATAGACAACGTCTTTGCATCCTATGAGCAATTACATTCCAAATTTAACATTCCAGCTACACATTTCTTTCACTATCTTCAAATCAGAAACTTTGTTAAACAAAACCTCCCAGATTTTCCTCATCTTGCACCCTCATCCATGCTGGAAAAAATATTGCTCAATCTCAAGGATTTAGACTCCATCTCTACAATATATAAAATCATTTTACAATCCCTCCCTTTTAAAGATCCAAGAGGACACTGGGAAAAAGATCTTTCAATTAATATATCAGAAAAGGAGTGGAAAGTAGCAATGCAGAGAATTCACTCGAGCTCCATATGCGCAAAGCATACAATTATACAACTCAAAATTATATATCGAGCACATCTGTCTCGACTAAAACTCTCCAAAATGTTCCCAGGGCATGATCCAACCTGCGAACGTTGTAACCAAGTCCCAGCCTCACTAGGTAACATGTTCTGGTCCTGCACCAAATTAACATTATTCTGGACAAACATTTTTAAATACCTTTCAGATAGCCTTGGACTTACAATCCCTCCAAACCCATTAACAGCTGTGTTTGGTGTTCTTCCAGATGGGTTTAAAGCGGAGGAAGACAAACAAATTGTGATTGCATTCACTACACTTTTGGCACGTAGACTTATTCTCATAAACTGGAAGAACCCAAACTCTCCTCTTTTAAGTCAGTGGGAAACCGATGTGTTATATTATTTGAAGTTGGAAAAAATCAAATACTCAGTCAGAGGATCCGTACAGACTTTTTTCAAAACATGGCAGGATCTAATCAGTAATATTTTAAAATAAGTTCAAAAGGCACAGAGAATTTATTAACTTAGGTATGTCTCCAAGCATTAAATCTTGCTCTCTCTCTCAGGGGTGGGGATCGATCTGTTCTTAATTTTTCTCTTTGTAAAAACTTGATTGCTTTGTATGGATTGTAATAAAATTAATAAAAAAAAATAAATAAATAACCTTACTGTGGTGTATCACACCTGAGTTCAATTTCCGTAGCCACCCCCAGGCCTGATTACTGCCACACCTGTTTCAATCAAGAAATCACTTAAATAGGAGCTGCCTGACACAGAGAAGTAGACCAAAAGCACCTCAAAAGCTAGACATCATGCCAAGATCCAAAGAAATTCAGGAACAAATGAGAACAGAAGTAATTGAGATCTATCAGTCTGATAAAGGTTATAAAGCCAATTTCTAAAGCTTTGGGACTCCAGCGAACCACAGTGAGAGCCATTATCCACAAATGGCAAAAACATGGAACAGTGGTGAACCTTCCCAGGAGTGGCCGGCCGACCAGAATTACCCCAAGAGCGCAGAGACGACTCATCCGAGAGGTCACAAAAGACCCCAGGACAACGTCTAAAGAACTGCAGGCCTCACTTGCCTCAATTAAGGTCAGTGTTCACGACTCCACCATAAGAAAGAGACTGGGCAAAAACGGCCTGCATGGCAGATTTCCAAGACGCAAACCACTGTTAAGTAAAAAGAACATTAGGGCTCGTCTCAATTTTGCTAAGAAACATCTCAATGATTGCCAAGACTTTTGGGAAAATACCTTGTGGACTGATGAGACAAAAGTTGAACTTTTTGGAAGGCAAATGTCCCGTTACATCTGGCGTAAAAGGAACACAGCATTTCAGAAAAAGAACATCATACCAACAGTAAAATATGGTGGTGGTAGTGTGATGGTCTGGGGTTGTTTTGCTGCTTCAGGACCTGGAAGGCTTGCTGTGATAGATGGAACCATGAATTCTACTGTCTACCAAAAAATCTTGAAGGAGAATGTCCAGCCATCTGTTCGTCAACTCAAGCTGAAGCGATCTTGGGTGCTGCAACAGGACAATGACCCAAAACACACCAGCAAATCCACCTCTGAATGGCTGAAGAAAAACAAAATGAAGACTTTGGAGTGGCCTAGTCAAAGTCCTGAACTGAATCCAATTGAGATGCTATGGCATGACCTTAAAAAGGCGGTTCATGCTAGAAAACCCTCAAATAAAGCTGAATTACAACAATTCTGCAAAGATGAGTGGGCCAAAATTCCTCCAGAGCGCTGGAAAAGACTCATTGCAAGTTATCGCAAACGCTTGATTGCAGTTATTGCTGCTAAGGGTGGCCCAACCAGTTATTAGGTTCAGGGGGCAATTACTTTTTCACACAGGGCCATGTAGGTTTGGATTTTTTTTCTCCCTAAATAATAAAAACCATCATTTAAAAACTGCATTTTGTGTTTACTTGTGTTATATTTGACTAATGGTTACATGTGTTTGATGATCAGAAACATTTTGTGTGACAAACATGCAAAAGAATAAGAAATCAGGAAGGGGGCAAATAGTTTTTCACACCACTGTATTTCTGTATAGCCCAAAATCACACAAGGAGGGCCACAGTGGGCTTTAACAGGCCCTGCCTTTTGAAAGTCCCCCAGCCTTGACTCTTTAAGAAGACAAGGAAAAACTCCCAAAAAAAAAAAAAATGGAAGAAATCTTGGGAAAGAGAGACCCCTTTCCAGGTAGGTTGGGTGTGTAGTGGGTGTCAACAAAAACAGGGGGATCACTAGAATACAATACACAGAAGAGAACACAAGTAATCCTCAATACAATACAATAGTGCACATTCAGGGCCGGAGTGATAGGTGTCAGCCCCCCCGGGTTACAGCGGTGTCTCGGACTCCCGCAGAGCTCCATGGGAGTTGGAGTTTGGTGCTGCCCTGTCGGGTTCCGAGACACAAGGGGGCTGCCATCTGTCGCTCCTGTCCCAAATGGGCACCTCCAGGGAGTGTTGTGCGAACTGCTGTGCCCTTTGATGCAGCACTTCCTCTACAGTCGGGTTTGCCAAAGGGGAGTGGAGGCAGACTGAGAGAGAGAGAGAAAGAGAGAGAGGAATACAAAGAAAAAGAAAGAAGAGAAGTGTATTTTTTGCCGTGCACTGTGCTTGAACTGTGCTGTGCAAGTGGGAAACAGGGAAAAAAAATAAATAAAAAGTGTGTGCTGAACTTGTATCTTGCGCTTGTCTGCGTCGGGTTTGGGTGACAGGAGCGCCCTCTGTAGGCCACGAATGTTTATGCTGCAAATTTCTCTTTAGATAATCCTCAAATTCTTATTAAAAACTTCTTATATTTGTTTATACATAATAGACACTAGGGGTCACCGTTGCTTCTTTAAACCCAAAAAACAGATACTCAGGACACAGGGTAAAAACACTGAGAAGTATTTTTATTTCTTCTCTTCTCTAAAACAGTCCTCTAAGCACCACAGCCACAATAAACAGGCAAATAAACCCAATAATCAATACAATTCACTCTCTGTCTTTTCTCCTCCGAACATCCTAGCAAGCTTTGCCCACCTCCACCCGACTCCGGCTCAATTGCTGGATTCACAGCAGTCCTTGACCCGGAAGTGCTTCTGTCCTTCCGCCCACATGACTTGTCTACACTTCCGGGTCAGATGGAGAGCTTGCATTTTCTTCAGCCGGGAAGTACTTTGGGGCTTCCGTCCCAGTGACTTGGGAGTACTTATGGGCTATGCAGAAAGTAGAAATTCCCAGGTCCTCCTGCAGCATCTCCTGGCAGCACCCATGGATCCCGAACTACAGATCCCATGGTCCCCTGCGAGAAGTCCGGGGCACCGCTATGCTGCAGGGAAAATACCATCTAATATTTTGGGGTAGGCAGTGTCCCAGAGTAGCTGCCTTCCCCCATTCTTCTATTCTTTGGGCGTCCCGGCCGGGTTGAGCTGCCGGCCATCCCTCTCAACATATTAGTTATTTTAATCATTATAATTAGAAAAGACAATTCAGGGATGCTGGTCTTAAAGGCAAAGTTTCAAAGGATATGTGAAATTATCAAATATGAAGAAATGTTTAAAGTGGGCAAAAGAACGCAGACATTGGAAAGAAGATGACTGGAAAAAGCTGGAGTTGTCTTCTCTCAGTGGATTACACTGGGATTTGATGTGTGCGCCTGTTAGGAAAATGTCACTGCGGAAAGGTTGATCTTTGGTGGCTTAGGATTCTTTGAAGCGATTCTCATCTCTGTTTCATTTAAGAATCAACTTTGTCACAGACGATTCTCCTAAAATTCCTCAGAAGAAATAGATTTCGACAAAAAGGACACATGAGATGCAACTGAGGTAAAAGGAGTCAAAGATGAGAATTTGGTTAAAAAAGTTTGCAATAAGGGTGGCATGGTGGCGCAGTGGTAGCGCTGCTGCCTCGCAGTAAGGAGACCTGGGTTCGCTTCCCGGGTCCTCCCTGCGTGGAGTTTGCATGTTCTCCCCGTGTCTGCGTGGGTTTTCTCCGGGCACTCTGGTTTCCTCCCACAGTCCAGACACATGCAGGTTAGGTGGATTGGCGATTCTAAATTGGCCCTAGTGTGTGTTTGTGTGTGTCCTGCAGTGGGTTGGCACCCTGCCCAGGACTGGTTCCTGCCTGGTGCCCTGTGTTGGCTGGGATTGGCTCCAGCAGACCCCCGTGACCCTGTGTTCAGATTCAGCAGGTTGGGAAATGGATGGATGGAAGTTTGCAATAGTTTGTGAGATCTCTTTCTGGTCTTGTTGTAATCTCTGTCAAGATATATATATTTTACTAATTATTGGACTGAAGCCTTTATTTAAGATGATTTACATCATGTGTGATACGATTGGTTACATTTCTTTTGTTTTTCTAATTGTAGCATAGGGAGATGAAGTGACTTGCTCATGGTCAGATGGTGTCAGCGGTGGGATTGAAACACATAACCTCAGGGCTTAGTGTCTAATGTTATATAGACTCATTTTTTCAGTAAAAATGACAATTTGGTTTAAAAACCTTGTGATATTTTATGTCATCTCTTTCTAGTCTTACTTAACCTTTTTGAAGACTTCATATTTTTACTAATTGTTGGACCAATACCTTTATTTGAGGTGACTTACATTATCTGAGATATGATTGGTGACATTTCCTTTGTTTTTCTAATTGTAGGACAGGCAGGTGAAGTGACTTGCTTGTAGTTAGATGGTGTCAGCAGTGGGATTTAAACATATAAACTCAGTCCAATGTCATGCTGCCTGCCTTATCTTCCAGAATACAATGATCTAATTGCAGAAGAGAAATATAAATGAGACTATCTAGTAGTATTATTCACAAGGAAGGACTATACACTCACCTAAAGGATTATTAGGAACTCCATACTAATACGGTGTTTGCCCCTCTTTCGCCTTCAGAACTGCCTTAATTCTACGTGGCATTGATTCAACAAGGTGCTGAAAGGATTATTTAGAAATGTTGGCCCATATCGATAGGATAGCATCTTACAGTTGATGGAGATTTGTGGGATGCACATCCAGGGCACGAAGCTCCCGTTCCACCACATCCCAAAGATGCTCTATTGGGTTGAAATCTGGTGACTGTGGGGGCCATTTTAGTACAGTGAACTCATTGTCATGTTCAAGAAACCAATTTGAAATGATTCGAGCTTTGTGACATGGTGCATTATCCTGCTGGAAGTAGCCATCAGAGGATGGGTACATGGTGGTCATGAAGGGATGGACATGGTCAGAAACAATGCTCAGGTAGCCCGTGGCATTTAAACGATGCCCAATTGGCACTAAGGGGCCTAAAGTGTTCCAAGAAAACATCCCCCACACCATTACACCACCACCACCAGCCTGCACAGTGGTAACAAGGCATGATGGATCCATGTTCTCATTCTGTTTACGCCAAATTCTGACTCTACCATTTGAATGTCTCAACAGAAATCGAGACTCATCAGACCAGGCAACATTTTTCCAGTCTTCAACTGTCCAATTTTGGTGAGCTCGTGCAAATTGTAGCCTCTTTTTCCTATTTGTAGTGGAGATGAGTGGTACCCGGTGGGGTCTTCTGCTGTTGTAGCCCATCCGCCTCAAGGTTGTGCGTGTTGTGGCTTCACAAATGCTTTGCTGCATACCTCGGTTGTAACGAGTGGTTATTTCAGTCAAAGTTGGTCTTCTATCAGCTTGAATCAGTCGGCCCATTCTCCTCTGACCTCTAGCATCAACAAGGCATTTTCGCCCACAGGACTGCCGCATACTGGATGTTTTTCCCTTTTCACACCATTCTTTGTAAACCCTAGAAACGGTTGTGCGTGAAAATCCCAGTAACTGAGCAGATTGTGAAATACTCAGACCGGCCCGTCTGGCACCAACAACCATGCCACGCTCAAAATTGCTTAAATCACCTTTCTTTCCCATTCTGACATTCAGTTTGGAGTTCAGGAGATTGTCTTGACCAGGACCACACCCCTAAATGCATTGAAGCAACTGCCATGTGATTGGTTGATTAGATAATTGCATTAATGAGAAATTGAACAGGTGTTCCTAATAATCCTTTAGGTGAGTGTAGTTTTGTAATCTCAGTAAAGTGTTTTTATTACTGCAGACAGCTGTCCATACATTTCACTGGATATTACTGAGTTCATGATGTAGATGTTTTCAAGTTGCAAAGAAAAAATGTCAATACACTAATTGGAAAAATCTGAGCCCCTTGTGTAACTTTGCTGAGATCTCAACTCAGGAGGAGACCCTTGGGAGACCACCGAGGTATTCAGCCTCAAGAGAAACATCCAAGAAGTATGAGACAAAAGAACGTGTCTCCATTTTTATTCATTTCTGATCTCGTTGCCCAGCAGAAACAAAAAAGATATGAAGGAGATCCCATCCATCCATTCATTATCCAACCCGCTATATCCTAACTACAGGGTCACCGGGGTCTTCTGGAGCCAATCCCAGCCAACACAGGGTGCAAGGCAGGAATCAAACCCCGGGCAGGGCACCAGCCCACAAAAGGGCACACACACACACACACACACACACACACACACCAAGCACACACTAGGGACAATTTAGATCCCTTTTTTGATTTTTTTTTGTCACTCCTATGGGAAGTGTCTACCTCTGAAATGATGAAGTGCTGCCGAGTATTGGCATCAGTATACAAGGGAGTGTGTCTGATATGTCTACAGGGTAAGGTTACCGGAAGAAAAATTCCAACCCGCATTTTATGATATCGCCATGAAATAGCAACCCCCCCCACAGCAGCACCTTTAACGCCCATAATGACAATCAATCTGATGTCTAAATTTAGACAGCAAATCAGCTCGGGCTGTCACCCTCGCTGTCTAATCACTCACTGCAAAGGCACATTGCAAGAGAGGTCACCCCGCTCAGATAAGATCAAAGTCCCATCAGTTACATACATTAGGTGGAATTTGTCTTACACACAAAAAAAAAATCAATTTCCAATGCTTTTTTTTTTTTTTTACTTCTTCTTACCTGTTATCTTCAGTTTAAATAAATAAAACGATTTTTATTTTCTAATGACAAGTGGTGCATCAAGGAACGCTTTCAATTTCATTTTAAGCGCAATGGTGGTTTACTTACATTATCTGTATTGCATGCAGATCAGAGGATCACCTTCCAGGGATGTGTAACACCACCGCTGGGCCAAGAGGGGGCGCAGTCGCTAACGGTGCTGTCTCTTCTATCATCTGCAGTGAGGGCAGCTGACTCTGCCCTATAAGACCCAGATGTCCCTGGAAAGGAGGCGCTTCATTTGGACCCGATGTGATATAGTGGGTCTATGGCTCGAAAGGCATGGCCAGTTTTTAAATAAATAATCGTGGCTTAAAGAGAGGGTGTTCTAGTGTGGCCCAAGTGGTTCCCTGGCGTGGGTGTTTCCACACTGAATTGCACAAGCATGGGATCGCCCGTGTCCGTAATTGATTTCGGAAGCTGCTAATCATCCACATACTCATTATACGAGGTGAGACACAAAAATAACCGGATTGGTAAAAAAAAAAAAATTTACAGCATTGCAGTGGGCTGGTGCCCTGCCCGGGGATTTGTTCCTGTCTTGTGCCCTGTGCTGGCTGGGATTGGCTGCAGCAGACCCCTGTGACCCTGTGTTTGGATATAGTGGGTTGGATAACAGATGGATGGAGGGTGTGCTTGGTGTGTGTGCCCTGTGGTGGGCTGGCGCCCTGCCCGGGATTTGTTTCCTGCCTTGCACCCTGTGCTGGCTGGGATTGGCTGCAGCAGACCCCCGTGACCCTGTGTTAGGATATAGCGGGTTGGATAACGAATGGATGGAGGGTGTGCTTGGTGTGTGTGCCCTGTGGTGGGCTGGCGCCCTGCCCGGGATTTGTTTCCTGCCTTGTGTCCTGTGCTGGCTGGGATTGGCTCCAGCAGACCCCTGTGACCCTGTGTTAGGATATAGCGGGTTGGATAACGAATGGATGGAGGGTGTGCTTGGTGTGTGTGCCCTGCGGTGGGCTGGCGCCCTGCCCAGGATTTGTTTCCTGCCTTGCGACCTGTGCTGGCTGGGATTGGCTCCAGCAGACCCCTCTGA
>JANRMT010062837.1:101485410-101497209 GCA_026402145.1 Polypterus bichir lapradei
CGAATCCGAAAGATACTCATTGGGCTGCAGGGAGGGGGAGGGACTTATCAGGCTGCGGGGAGGTCCCTCCTGTGAAGTCTTTAGTGGGTTGGGATACTCAGTTCACACATCTTTGGAATGGACAACCTGGAGAAAAAAAATAACAACAAAAAACACTCATATGGATGAAGAAAATAAATGAACACCATCCACTCATGCATCCATCCTCGTCTGCTTATCCAAAATCGGGTCGCAGGGGCAGCAGCTTGAGCAGAGATGCCCAGACTTCCCTCTCCCCGGCCACTTCTTCTAGCTCTTCTGGGAGAATCCCAAGGCATTCCCAGGCCAGCTGGGAGACATAGTCCCTCCAGCGTGTCCTGGGTCTTCCCCGGGGCCTCCTCCCAGTTGGACGTGCCCGGAACACCTCACCAGGGAGGCGTCCAGGAGGCATCCTGATCAGATGCCCAAGCCACCTCATCTGACTCCTCTCGATGCGGAGGAGCAGCGGCTCTACTCTGAGCTTCTCACCCTATCTTTAAGGGAAAGCCCAGACACCCTGCGGAGGAAACTCATTTCAGCCGCTTGTATTCACAATCTCGTTCTTTCGGTCACTACCCATAGCTCATGCCCATAGGTGAGGGTAGGAACGTAGATTGACTGGTAAATTGAGAGCTTTGCCTTATGGCTCAGCTCCTTTTTCACCACGAGAGCCCGCATCACTGTGGACGCCACACCGATCCGCCTGTCGATCTCACGCTCCATTCTTCCATCACTCGTGAACAAGACCCCGAGATACTTGAACTCCTCCACTTGGGGCAGGATCTCTCCCCCAACCCTAAGGGGGCACTCCACCCTATTCCGGCTGAGGACAATGGTCTCGGATTTGGAGGTGCTGATTCCCATCCCAGCTGCTTCACACTCAGCTGCGAACCGATCCAGAGAGAGCTGAAGATCACGGCCTGATGAAGCAAACAAGACAACATCATCTGCAAAAAGCAGTGACCCAATCCTAAAATAAATAAATAAATAAAATAAATGAACACACTGCAGAAAAACAAGGATTGAAGAGGCAAGGCTGTGGAGCCGTGAGACAACAGTGAGTCACCACGAAGCCCAAAGATTTTAGAAATACATGTTATTGAGGCTTAACTGAATGTTGAGTAATTTATTAGAAATAAAGCCGAATACACAATGTAATAAGACTGACATTGTCCTCCATAATGTTTATGACAAAGACACATTTCTCCTTGATTTCCCCATCTGCTTCAAAGTTTAAAGTTACAAATCACACAATTCAGACCTTTTGATTAAAGTGCATACTGCAGACTTTTATTTGCATTCATTTCAGTCACACCACACTTTTATTACACGGTCCCCCCATTTTAGGGCACCATAACGTTTGGGTCCATTGGCGTCACAGGTGTTTGTGATTCCTCAGGTGGGTTTCACGGCTTCATAAAACATCTCGGCTCACTTCTACCCTTTGGAGCCTGTAGATACCATTGTTCAACATGTCAAAGAAGCCATCAGGAGGCTGGAGAACAAGAACAAAACCATCAGAGACGTCAGTGACACCTTAGGATGACTAAAATCAATTGCCTGGAATATCATGAAGAAGAAAGAACACACTGGTGGGCTCAGTCATAACAAAGGGACTGGTAGGCCAAGGAAGACCTCCACTGCTGAGGACAGAAGATTCCTCACTATGGTCAAGAAAAAGCCCCCAACACCTCTCTGACAGACCAGAAACAGACATCATGGGGCCTATGTGTGTGTGTCAGAGACGACTATCAGCAGAAGATGTCATGAACAGAAACACAGAGGACACACTGCAAGACGGAGACCACAAAAACAGGATGGCCAGATTCCAGTTTGTGAAATAAGAGCCTGCAGAATTCTGGGAAAAGGTCTTGTGGACAGAGGAGACAAAGATGGACCTCATCAGAGTGACGGCAAAGAGCAAAGTGCGGAAATGAAAAGGAGCTGAACGAGACCCAAAGCAGACCACCTCATCTGTTAAACATGGGGGGTGTTATGGCTTGGGCATGTATGGCTGCCACAGGTCCTGGCACACTTCTCTTCATTGATGATGGAACTGCTGATGGCACAATGAATTCTGAGGTGCGTAGAAACATCTGATCTGCTCAAGTTCCAGTAAAGACCTCCAAACTCAGTGGACGGGGCTTCATCCTACAACAAGATAAAGAGCCAAACACACTGCTGAGGTGACACAGGAAGTTATCAAAGCTAAGAAATGGAAAATTCTTGAATGGCCAAGCCAGTCACCCTATTTCAATCCAGTTGAGAAAACTTAAGGGGACAAGCCCGCCAAAACAAGCAGGAGCTGAAGATGGTGTCACTAGAGGCTTGACAGAGCAGCACCAGAGAACAACAACAACAATATTTATTTTTATAGCACGTTTTCATACAAAAAGTAACGCAAAGTGCTTTACATAATGAAGAATAGAAAAATAAAAGACACAGTAAGAAAATAAGTCAACATTAATTAAGATAGAATAAGAGTAAGGTCCGATGGCCAGGGTGAACAGAAAAAACAAAAACAGAAAAAAAACTCCAGACGGCTGGAGAAAAAAATACAATCTGTAGGGATTCCAGACCACAGGACCGCCCAGTCCCCTCTGGGCATTCTACCTAACATAAATGGAACAGTCCTCTTTGGATTTAGGGTTCTCATGGAAGGAGTTGATGATGATGGTCACGTAGACTTCTGGCTTTTAATCCATCCATCATTGTTGGAGCATCATGATGCTTTGAGTAGGTGGAGGTGGCGCAGGCCACCACCACAAAGAAACCGGAAAAAGAAACAGAAGTGAGAGTAGGGGTCAGTACGGATTTTAGAGCCACCATGAATAGTTATTATACTGAATTGAACATACAGAGTATCAGGATTAAGTTAAAGTGAAGTTATGAGAAGGCCATGTTAAAGTAATGTGTTTTCAGCAGTGTTTTAAAGTGCTCCACCGTATTAGCCTGGCAAATTCCTATTGGCAGGCTATTCCAGATTTGAGGTGCATAGCAGCAGAAGGCCGCCTCACCACTTCTTTTAAGTTTTGTTCTTGGAATTCTAAGGAGACACTCATTTGAGGATCTGAGGTTACGATTTGGAATATAAGGTGTCAGACATTCCGATATATAAGATGGGGCGAGATTATTTAAGGGTTTGTAAACCATAAGCAGTATTTTAAAGTCAATCCTGAATGACACAGGTAACCAGTGTAGCGACATTAAAACTGGAGAGATGTGTTCAGATTTTCTTTTCCTAGTTAGGATTCTAGCAGCTGCATTCTGCACTAGTTGCAGACGATTTATGTCTTTTTTGGGTAGTCCTGAGAGGAGTGCGTTACAGTAATCTAGTCGACTGAAAACAAACGCGTGAACTAATTTCTCAGCATCTTTCAGTGATATAAGAGGTCTAACTTTAGCTATGTTTCTTAAGTGAAAAAATGCTGTCCTAGTGATCTGATTAATATGCGATTTTAAAATTCAGATTACAGTCAACAATTACCCCTAAGCTTTTTACCACCGTCTTGACTTTTAATTCTAATGTATCCAGTTTATTTCTAATAGCCTCATTGTATCCATTATTGCCAATCACTAAGATTTCAGTTTTCTCTTTATTTAACTTGAGAAAGTTACTATTCATCCATTCTGAAATACCAGTCAGACATTGTGCTAGTGAATCAAGAGAATCGGGGTCATCAGGTGCTATTGATGAATACAGCTGTGTGTCATCAGCATAGCTGTGGTAGCTCACGTTGTGCCCTGAGATAATCTGACCTAACGGAAGCATGTAGATTGAGAAGAGCAGCGGACCCAGGATAGAGCCTTGTGGAACACCATATCGGATATCATGTGTCTTTGAGTTGTAATTACCATAACTAACAAAGAATTTTCTCCCTGTCAGGTAGGATTCAAACCAATTTAAGACACTGCCAGAGAGGCCCACCCATTGACTAAGGCGATTTCTAAGAATATTGTGATAAATGGTGTCAAATGCAGCACTCAGATCTAAGAGGATGAGAACAGATAAATGGCCTCTGTCTGCAGTCACCCGCAAATCATTTACTACTTTAACGAGTGCAGTTTCTGTGCTGTGATTTGTTCTAAAAGAAGACCCTCAGTACCTGCCTGATGTCTGTGAATCTCTGACTTCAAGCAGTCATTTCATGTGAGGGACATGTGACCTAAATATGACACCGGCCATTGCTGTGCCCCAAGCATTATGATGACCTGAAATGAGGGGACCGTGCTGACAAAGTGTTGTGTGACCCAAATGTCTGCAGATCCCCTTAAATGAAAGTCTGCAGTGAGCTCTTTAATCACAAGGTCTGAATTGTCTGATTTGTAGTTTGCAACTGTGGAGCAGAGGAGGACATCAAAGAAAAATGTGTCCTTGTCCCAAACATTATGGAGGGCGCTGTATTTTGTGAGTGTCACCTGCAATAATTACATCCATCCATCCATCCATCCATTATCCAACCTGCTATATCCTAACTACAGGTTCAAGGGTGTCTGCTGGAACCAATCCCAGCCAACACAGGGCACAAGGCAGGAAACAAACCCAGAAAAGGGTGCCAGCCCACCGCAGGCAATAATTACAGCAACTTTTAAATATGAAGAGCATTAAACGGGTAGACTGTGCCTGAAGTGAAGGAACATTTTGGTGTGATTATTGTTTTATTTGTTAGCTGGTAATTTCAAATCTCAGTTAGAGCTGAATAGGGCAACAGTTATTGACCTCGGATTGCAGCAGGGAGTGATCCTGGGTTTTGGAATTGCTTACTTATTGAGTCAGGCTTGAAGGTGATGATATAATTGTCCTTTTCTGTCTCTAGGTCATTTCAGAACGGCCATGGATGACTGGTTGGCACCACAGAGTGAATCTTCGGCCTCTTTTATAATCCAGCGGGTCATAGCTTCATTGATAAAGGGTTTAATGATTCTGTCAATATCTCATTTAGGCTGAGCTGCAACAAAGCCAGAAGGAATTGTGTCCCACGCTGGCTTTTCCCAGTGAACGACGCAGACTGAGATTTTCATACTTTGCGGGCACCTTGCTGGTTTGGAAGAAGGACTTTCTTTTGTGGTATTTCTGTAGCGTCCTGTGAATCATGACACATTTAGGTAAAGCATCTCATCTGAGCTAATCCATTGACTAGCTAGCAATCAGACAGCCATGCGTCTTTCAGTTTGCTCCATAAAATAATCCAGAAATGCAGAAATTGGGCTACCAGCTATTATGGACATACACCTTGTTACATATGTGAGCATAGGAGCCAGGCAAAGGGATTAACACGAGAATCGCTGAAAAATATTGTAATCCTGGGCCACCTTAAATTCCTTTGCACCTCTCCATTAGCGTCTTTTGTGTTGCAAATGTGTCGATCAGCACAAGCAGCAAGCAGCCTGCTATCCCACCCACCCCACCGCCACAGTTCAAGTCATACAAAAAGTTCTCAGAGCTCAAGTCTGTTCATCTGGGTGTGAGGAGCCAGGAGTTGTGGAGGCTAAATAACAGTGACGTGCGGTGAGGTTCATTGCTGGAGACTCCTTCAGAGTCTGATTTACAAATATATGAACCCCAAAGAGTCGCTTATTGACTATTCAACTGCCAGCCAGCATGCACATTGACTACTGGTTATGTTTCATATGTCATCAGCATTCTTTACACACACACTGGTAAGGCGCATATTTGGCTAAGAAAGAACGTTACGTTTATAGCGGTGAGAGAGCGAGAGCGGAGAGAGCGCATTTGCTCCTCACCCTCCATGTGTTCTAAATTTGCCGTTGCAATTCCACAATTCATACTCATTCAATGCAAATGAAAGTATAGGGTGGTGTACAAATAAATGGATTTCAATTTTCACCTTAATTGAAATATTTAGTTGTTTTAAAAAGCTTTTAATTCTGATGTTTTAATCAATTTTAATACAGACTGTTCAACAAAAGGATAACAAAAAATACAAAAGAATATTTTATTTAAAGCCAAAATTTAGTTTTTAAATATTGGATTATTCTTTTTTTCTTAGTTTGATCCCATTTCTTATAAAATTGAAAACCGTTTATGGTCTTTACCATTATTTGTAAATGACGTCTATGCGCCTATCCTTCTCCATGAAAATCTCCATCACTTTTTTGTTAAAGTCTCTCCTTATTTTCCTTTAGTTTTAAAAATCTTGATCTTCCATTTTAGCAGTCAGTCGGAACAAAAAATGAAAATAAAATGTGGACCGCTGCCGTGCACTTGACTTTCGGATGTCGCTAACTTATTGGTGCCTCTGAGTAGAAGAACAGCAGACACAAGCACCTGTTGGGCTCATATGCGCCCCCTTCAGGGAGGCACAGTACTGTCTGCCTCACCTTGTGCCTTCTCACTGCGGTTTAATGTCTCACACATTCATTAAATATATTAGCCAGACTGTAGAAAGTCAGGGTGTGTAATAAACGTGTCTACAGACATTATATTGATGACAAACAGAGAGACCGCGACAGGCACACGACAATCACATGCATCAACCCAGAGTGTGAGGAAGAGCGCAGTCCGCTCGTTACTGCCGCGCCTCTCGTTTCTCCTCTGCATTTGAAAAGGAAATGCACTAATTCAGCGATTTTGACTATAAAAATGATCAAAGTGATTAGAATCATACAGAAAACAAATTTATAGCACAGACCATTGGACACATTTATTTTATACAATCCAATACAATGTAGAGCCCAAAATCACACAAGAAGTGCCACAATGAGCTTTAACAGGCCGCTGCCTTTTGACAGCCCCCCCAGGCCTTGACTCTTGAAGAAGACAAGGAACCGCCCGCCCCCCCCCCCCCCAAGTAGGAGAAAAAAAATGGAAGAAACCTCAGGAAAGGCATTTCAAAATTAGAGACCCCTTCCCAGGTAGGTTTGGAGTGCAGTGGTAGTCAAAGGAAAGGGGGTTAGTACAACACAATACACAGAATAAAACACGAGTAATCCTCAATACAGAATTCAACAGTAGATGATATCCCATAATATGATTTGAATTTGTTTAGAGTTCTGGAGACCTTGGCCATCAAGCTGCCTCCCCCTATTGGCCATTCCACAGTTGAGACAGCGCTGGGCCAGCCAATCCGATGAAAGGACCCCTCTACCCGACAATTCCTGCAATCCTCCATCAGAGATGACTTTACCATAGGCAGTCAGAACAACTTGGCAGGTGGGCCGTGGCACCAAGCGCCACATTTGACCACCGAGTACCATATAATATGCTTCTCCTGACCACATATCCCTGGTAAATAATATATCGTTATTTGGAACACATGCATTTCATGCGTGGTCTGTGTCTACAATGATCTGTGTAAATGTACGAAGACAGGAAATGTGAGAAATGCAAGAAATGTTGAACACATAACTAAAACAGAAACTTTTTTCATGTTATAGTACTAACAACAAAATAATGACGTGAAGCATATAAAGTGTGAAGACTGAAGTCCAAATATCAAATAAACACTTTCACAAAAGGTACACGTATAACAAAACAAGTGCGCTTTTATTCAAGATTATAACCAAAGAAAAAGAAATTATGTTAGCATATAACACTGACATGACTGCTTGGGTGGTGCAGCGTTAAGAACTGCTGACTAGTAATCAAGAGGTTGCAGGTTCGATTCCGGCTCCTTCCTGCATTTCACTGTTTTGAGCAGTGAGCTGCTCTTATTGTTACTATTATACAATATGTGATCGTGGACTCTAGGTGGCGCTATTGCTCACCTTTTCCCCAACACACTGGACACAGGTTAAAAGTACTAAGAATATTTTTTTACTTTGTTTTCTATAGTGCCCCAAAGCACCTCCACCACAACAAACAGGCAATGACTATAATCACAATACAATACCTATAACAATTCTCTCCTCCCAGCAGCTCTATCACACTCCCTCCCAACTCCGGCTCCTTTTGCTGGGTCTCCACTAGTCCTTTATATTGTCGTTGACCCGGAAGTGCTTCTGTCCTTCCGTCCGTGTGATTCCTCAGCACTTCCCCGGTCAGATGGAGACTTGTATTTTCTTCAGCCCGGAAGTACTTCTGTCCTTCCGTCCCCATGACTTGGGAGTACTTCCGGGCTATATGGGAAACAGAAGTTCCCATGTCCTGTGAAGACGAACTCTGTCTCCCATAGTGCCCTGCAGGAATCTGGGGGACCGCTAAGCTGCAGGGAAGTCACCATCTAGCGTCCTGGAGGTGTCGTCCGGGTTGAGCTGCCGGCCGTCCATCACAAATAAATATATACATAACTCATAGAGTGCAGAGTAGCTGGAACAACTGGAACAAGGTATCGGGAGTGTGGTGGGATCAAAGGAATGCCCATAGGAACAAAAAATCAAAAATGAGATCCTTCTTTTTGTTACGCTAGCTTTACAGGTCTTCAATGGTGGCGACCTGTCCTGCTCCACCTGTTCAAAACCGTCCCCCAGAGTTATGTCACTCGATCACTTTGACCTCCTTTGTAAGTCACTTTGCATAGTGTCCAAACAAATGACATCAAAACTGGTCTCTTCTTTTCATACGATTTTGTGTGTTTCTTACAAATATAGACGGAGTGGTGGCTCTGAGGCTAGGGATCTGCACTGATAATCAGAAGGCTGCCAGTTCGAATCCCGTAAATGCCGAAAAGTGACTCTACTTCATTGGGCCCTTGAGCAAGGCCCTTAAATTGTAATTGCTCCATCCTGGGTGTATGATGTTAATCTACAAAGTAGGCCATCCAACCTGCAGGGAAAAACCTGAGGGTTGGTGGCAGAATTGGCACTCGAGCCACCATAAAAACACCTCACATTGGTTCCATTCCATCTAAACTAGAAGGGTGATGGCTGCACTCGGGTCATAATCTGGGATTCTGAGTTGGTTCACCGTGTGGTGGGTGCAGCAATGTGCCGTATCAGCGCCTGCTCCTAACCTCTTACTAATTTGATAAAGAAAACAACAAACCTTGTGGAGAACTTGAGTCTGTTAGTTTTTTTTTTTTTTTTTTTGGACCCCCCTCACATGGCCCCTCACAAAGCGGAATTCCAGAGACATCGATTTAGAAAATGCGGACAGAATTGAGAGATTAAGCAAGCCAAAGATATCACCGGCGCAGATGCCAGCCGTCCAATAATACATTTTTATGGGGCATTAATTATGTGCCCCCCCCACCTCACCCCTGTACACTGCAGAGTGTTTACGGTTTAACGAGGTGCCAACAGCCGCTGCCAATGAGCTGAATCCGTTCCAGGAGAAACTTCTATAAAATTGATATTGGGACTAGCATATGATGTGATGGATTTTACGAGGGGTTTATGCCACGCGTTATTTACATACAGTATATTCCTGATCTTGCCCGTTATTATTATGAACATCACTCATCCTCTTGTTTATCGCTCCATTCATCCTTTTTATTAATTGCTTATCTTGTTCTGAGCGGTGAGAGAAGGAGCTCAGCCTGGCTGCCGTCATAAATGGCTACAGGGAATGCGGGATAGCGTTTCCAAACCATAATCTATTATTATTGCTATTAATATTATTCTCCATCAATCCGTTGTCAAACCACTCAATGCTCTCCTGCATCGCAGGGGTCAGCGCCAATCCCGGCGGTCTCGGGTGTAAAACAGAAGCCTACGTGTGGAGTCAGGGGGGCTTAAACTGCACGTCCTGTTTTAAACTTTGAGGTCGCATGTTTTGAAGGATCGCTCCGGGCAGTAAGATTTAGATAAACTGCCCATCTGTTTTTAAGGTTACCACAGGATCTGCCAGATGTCTCGAGGGTTCAGCACACAGGACCAGTTTTCCTCTTATTTCACAATGCCGGCTTAATATACTGAAGGAGACTTGGAGCTGACTTGTACACACCGTTGGCTTCAAAAGTGCTTAGTAAAATAAAAAGCTTTGACAGATGGGGGTCTTTATTAGATTACTAGCTGTCCCCCGTGTAGTAGTGAAACTGGACAAACTGTAAATATTAATTCAAAAATCAAAAAAAATGTAATCATTTGTATGGAGAAGAATTTATATTGAAAGCTTTCATTTCCGAGGGCCTCTTGATACACAGTATTTTTGGTTTTGCTATCAGGGGCGAGAATGTAGCTGTGATCTCTTTGCCAAAAATTTTAAAAAGTTGGCAAGGTATCTCTTGTCAAACATCAAACACTGGCCCAGTATCTGATCGAGTTCAGCTCTGACAGGAGAGCATCTCCTGCATGGGGAGAAAAGCACATGGCTGTGACATCTCTGGCAATGAGCAGCTACACCTTAAAACACAGATAGCTGAGTTCTCTACCTCAAAAACGTCAAAACATTACTCCTTAACAATCTCTAGATGATAATGTCTGCTGAACAACCAGGTATTGCTAGGTAAGAGGAGGCGAGGTGCGCTCCAACACGTGGCGCGAGGTTGAGCGACTCAAATGGAGGCTGGCATGTGACTGAGGAGGGCCCCACTCCTGAGGTCCTGCCTCCCACCTTTCTATACTGTTTATATCGCCTCGTGTGTGAATTTCTATGAGTGCATCTCTTTTGTTTGTAAGTTGTTGTGTATTATTTTGGTTTTGTAATATATTGGCAAGCTTGGTGTGTTTTTCTGCATTCTTTAAAGTACAAATTTGTCTGTTGGGACTGGGAGGCGTGGTAGATATTAACGTCTTAATTAAAGAAAGCAACTAACAGGACAAATCAGTAATCAGGCAGGACGAAAGCTGTTCATTGTATCTTTTAATTACTCCTCAACAAAACGCCTTAGAGAGAGCGTTCTTCAAAAGCAGCCTGGTCAGAATGATCAGAGAAACAGAGAATAGAGGTTCATTTTATAAATGAGTGAATTCACATACAGTGTCAATCACGGCAAACATTTACTCTGGTGGGTTCGGTGGTTTACACCCAAATTACTTCTATAAAAGAAAAATCTACTATAATATATTCTGGTTCTTTTTATAACTTTCAGTTGAAATTGCTGTGCATATAACAACTGTCCATTCTGGTTGTTTACGAGACATCTGCTCATTTCTTAGTCATTCTTAGTCATCTTTCAGTAAATTTTGTTGTTCACTTGTTCTTTATCTGGTTTCCTGATACGCCTGCAAAACTTTCTGACATTCATTATCCCTTTAAGCTATTTCTTTAAGATGAAGTCTACGTTACCCTAAAATTATTCTTCCACAGATGGCACCCTGCCATTGGCATTAAGTGGAGACTTGTGGACTCTGCCATGTTGTGTCATTAAGGCTGACTCCATAATCCTTCATTAATCTTTCACACTGCTGTTTTTATTTCATTAGGGTATGGCAGAGCAAATAAAGACAATTAATGACTAAAAAACAATCATGTCTGATAATAGATAGCTATTTATCACAATGTAAGTGAAAACACAAACAATTTGTATTAATGCTTATAGCATTTTGCTGATTTATAGCAATAATAGGCTGTTCACTGCAAGTTCAGTACATTTACATCAAGTCAAACATTAAATGAACTGTTAAACTGTAATATCTATCTATCTATTTATTATATAGTGCCTTTCATATCTATCTATCTATCTATCTATCTAATATATAGTGCCTTTCACATCTCTCTATGTATCTATTATATAGTGCCTTTCATATCTATCTATCTACTGTATCTATTATATAGTGCCTTTCACATCTATCTATCTATCTATCTATATATCTATCTATCTATCTGTCTATTATATAGTGCCTTTCACATCTATCTATCTATCTATTATAAAGTGCCTTTTATATCTATCTATCTATTATATAGTGCCTTTCACATCTCTCTATGTATCTATTATATAG
>JANRMT010062837.1:101501080-101519960 GCA_026402145.1 Polypterus bichir lapradei
ATATAATATAATATAATATAATATAATATAATATAATATAATAAGGGAGATTCACTTGAAAGAGGCCCCAAATATTCTGTAATAACTCTCTCTAGGACGAAACAATCTGAACAAAACAACGTGCAATGTACTCCTCAGTATGTGGGGCTTTGAACAAGCCGGGATGCCCCTGCATCGGAGCGATGAGGTATGCACCAGAGAGCCGTTGTGACATTTAGCCTCCGTTTGCATCTTCTGGGTGCCCACCACCTGTACCCCTTCACTTAGTCACTCGACTTCTCATCAGGATGGTGGTGTGGTGGTGCACCTCCTCATGGTGTGAACCTATTGGTTCACCAATTTGTTTAAGCATTGTCAGACTCTACTGGATGATGGTGACTTAATGTGAGGTGACTTCCAGCAAGATGGAGCAACGTGTCACACATCGGCAAGGAGCATGGCAGAAACTGAGTCCTTCTTCGGCAACAGGGTCATTTCAAAGGGGATTTGGCCACCACGACCGCCAGATCTGACACCAACAGACTTCTTCCTTTTGGGGTCTGCTGAAAGGAAAAGTCTATCAGAAGAAGCCTCGCACTGTGGAAGATTTGAAGGAAATCATCCAATGTGAAATTGCTGCTATTCCCCCCCCACCACCCCCCGAGATGTTTGCCGATAACGTTCAGGAAGACAGAGCGCCTCGTTGAAATGTGTCTGGCAGAAAACAGAAACCACTTCTGGCATTGCATGTAATGCAATCGATTACATGTACAGTACAGGCCAAAAGTTTGGCGACACCTCCTCATTCAATGTGTTTTCTTTATTTTCATGACCATTTACAGCACTCCATCACTCTCCTTCTTGGTCAAATAGCCTTTACACAGCCTGGAGGTGTGTTTGGGGTCATTGTCCTGTTGAAAAATAAATGATCGTCCAACTAACCTGACTTCTGCACAACACAACTGCTGCTCCCAACCCCATTGATAAAGCAAGAAATTCCACTAAATAACCCTGATAAGGCACACCTGTGAAGTGAAAACCATTTCAGGTGACTACCTGTTGAAGCTCATCGAGAGAATGCCAAGAGTGTGCAAAGCAGTAATCAGAGCAAAGGGTGGCTATTTTGAAGAAACTAGAATATAAAACATGCTTTCAGTTATTTCACCTTTTTTTGTTAAGTACATAACTCCACATGTGTTCATTCATAGTTTTGATGCCTTCAGTCATGAAAATAAAGAAAACACATTGAATGAGGAGGTGTATCCAAACTTTTGGCCTGTACTGTATGTCAAGGTATATAACGTAGTTTTTAGTTCAGATTGCTTCATCCTAATGGGAGTTACAACAGAATATTCGGGGCCCGTTTCGAGTGAATCTCCCTCGTATAATATACTATAATCTCTCTCTATATAAAATCCAATGTCTGTCTATCTGTCTGGCTGTCCGCTTTTCACGAGAGAACTACTTCATGGATTTAGATTGGGTTTTTTTCTATAATTTGGTTGAACATTCCGATTGAATTTGTGACTTCTCTCATTGCGCTAAGAATCCTAGTTCGCTTGCAGAAGCGATGTGTTCGCACTAATCTGAGACAGAGGCTGCGGGCCGAGGAGAGGGGGAAGCGTGACATCGTAGTGGGGAGCTGGGCAGAGCCCTCCTCACTCATGTGCCAGGTTCCGTTCGGATTGGTCTACCTCTGCCTACATGTTGGAGTGTTCCTCGCCTCGGCTTAGCTAGCGATACCTGTCTGTTTATTGATTTTTAAAGTTTGTCCTGTTTTACTACTACACAGGCAGAGCCACGGGGGACAGCTAGTATAATATAATATGTACATACGTTGAGGTATCATGTAAGATGTGACATGAATAATGCACACCAAGCAGTAATAAGCTGGCACGTAGAATGTACAATATGTAGTATCTGATTGGTACGTAGGTACCAAACGTACTGACCTAATAAAACTTGTAGGTTGATAGATACTGGGAGACCAGACATACTTACTTACCTAAAAAACTCTTGCATACTCATATGGATTATTAGTTGCAAGTTTTTGTGTTTTTTTTTTTATAGAAAACACTGTCAGACACGTGCGTTTAGGAGACAGCTAAAGGGCCTGGGGAACTGTAATACTACACCACAGCAGGGGGTGGCAGGGTGTGCTGACTGTCTCTCTCAGGTTCTTGCAGACCATTCCCGGGAAATCTCACCAGGTTCCGGCGCCTCTGATGATGTCACTTCCAGCTCCGGCCACCTCTGATGATGTCATTTCCGGTTCCGGACTAGATGACATCATTTCCTTCCCAAGCCCTTAAAACCGCCATCTTACCTCCGAATGATCAGTTCTGTTTTGGACTCAGTCTTGTGAACATCTCTGTTCAAATATCTAAAAACTTTTTGCAGCTGGGAAATAATATACAGTACGGGTGGCTGCCCCAAACCTTTATGATGTCTGCAGACTCATTCTTATTACAACACAAATAACCTCACTTGAAGTATTACACCTATTTCTAAGCTCCCATTTCCCGAAACATTGTGGAGCAAACCTCTGATGCAGTACGGACACCTGGCCGGAAATCTCTGCTTTGTTTCATGTCGTTAGTGCTGTTATTGGCGCGCTTGCTGAAATGAAGGCGTGTCGTATTCATTGGGACTCCAATTGTGAAACTCTACAGGCTCCTTCAAGTTGACTTGGGAGAGATTTATCAAATAACTTCCCTTTCTGATTGCTCTTATGGCATCCTACTGATTGTGGGAACAATACACTGGAGCTGAGAAGCCCCTTCTATCCGTACTGCCAAGGATTCTGCCAACACAGTAGCTTGTACAGTACGTCCCGATAAGTCAATGTGTTGATGGGTGTGTCATGAAGGTCATGTCCGCATGTTCTCCGTGACATTCAGGCTACTTTTTAAGGTGCCACCTGGCATTGTGTAAGCCACACTGGCCTCTTAAGCGGGACTGATCCAAATGGAGGCGTTTATAATCATTTCTTGATGATAGACTGCTTTTCCACCCCAGTGTCACTTTTTCTGTTTCTTTCATCTTTGCAATTAAGAATGGAGGACCTCAGCTCATTGCACTGTACATACATTTTGACGTCTGTGGGCCTAAATGCTTTCACTGCTCGGCTAAACTTACTAAAAATATGCTCAGTATATATAATATTTCCTCTCGGTCAATGGCTGACTCTCCTTAAAAGCCTATACAAAACATACATCTTTCAAAATGATCTATTATCATTGCTGTCCTCGGTTCAGTAATTGATAAATGACAGTAAGAAATCTTGTCTCTAAAGTGCAGGCAATTTTTCTTTATATGACTCAATGGAGGATACAATTGATTTGATGAATGATTATTTATTATACAAAATCTGGTTTGATTTATTTGGTCAATAATAAATGCAATTTTAAAGCTTCCAATACCAATTTCAATTATTCATTCCTTACACTTATAAAAAAAAATTCATAATGGATGGATGAATGGATTATGTCAGAATTTAATGAATTTATGTTGTTTGTTAGTGTAGTCCAAATTAACTGAAGTTTTTATTTTGCACTCCATGTTTTGTCCCATGACAAGCTTTATTTTTTATTTTCATAGTTTGTTCAGTGGTGCTCCCTACAGGCCACAAAGCAAAAATACAAAAACAGACAGTTGCATGAAGTAAATACAGCAAAATCTTGATTATCCGTCACTCAATTAACCATCAGGGCCAAAATATAAATAAAAATCAGCCCATTGTGTACGCCAGCACCTACCTATTACTGTCCTACTAGTGCCGTGTGGTACGCTGTGAGCTCAGCACATTGGAACTCCTCTCCCTTGTGCCAGCACATTGTGTTCTTCCCCAGCACCACAGTGTCAGTTACGTACCTTCTGTTTTAATAGCGTTTCATAAAGTTTTCCCTTTTGTTATAACTAGGGGGCTCTGCCCACTGCTCACTTCACTCGCCAACCCCCGGACGGGCACTACATACTAACCACTTCACGGCTCTGCCACTCACGTATGCGGAAGCGGATGTACAATTTAAACAGGTTGTTATTTTCATGGGAATTGTTACATATGCATAATAGAACTAACTATTTTACATTACAGCGAGTAATTAACCAAAGTAAAAAACAGTAAAACGTAATAAATTGAAAGAAAATTATGTTTCATGTTATGTTAGAGGTATTCGTTGCGTTATAAGTTTTCATTCTGTTTGGCTTTGAAATTAACATTTAAATACTTTTGAAACTTAAATATAGTGGTAGTGAAAATTACTGGGGGTGAAATGTGTTGGCGGCAAAATGTGGGGGGGCAACTTATCCGGATGCCGCCACTTGTATAGGCATTTTAACAAAAAAAGCATACCCTCTTCCCTTATACCTCACTTTTAAAACAGTTGTTCAAACAAATTGCTTAAATGGTTTGCAGCCTGGGAAAGGAAGACATGCCAGTAGATATTAGGCAACATCAAAAAAAACTTTATTATTTGGGAGAAAGATTGATTAAAGAGTTTGAGCAAAATTCAATTATCATATTCACAGACAGCCAATCAGGTTTATGCAACAATAATGTGCTGTGAAACCCCCGGCATGAAATTTTATAATAAATATGCCTCGTCCGAAAGCCACGTCAGAAGAGAAACAGCGACGATGGAAGAATGACATCAAAAGAGAAAGCAAAGACACGTTTAAACAGTTTTCATCCAGTTAACAGTATTTCATGAACATCGATTGCTAAATCAGCACCGCCCTGGGACTTTCATCCTTGACATCTTTAATTCCTTTCAGTAAGCTTTTTTTAAGACTATATATCCAGACATTACAATCAATCTTAATTTCTATTACTTACTAGGGGGCATTGACCCCTGCTCAATTCGCTCGCCAATTCCCGGGCTGACGCTACTCACTAGCCACTTTGCGGTTCAGCCACTCGCGAATGGGAAAGCGGATGTACAATTTAAACAGATTGTCATTTTCATGGGAATTGTTACATATGCATAATAGAACTAACAATTTTACAGTGAGTAATAAACCATAGTAAAAAATAGTAAAAAATAGTAAAGTAAGTTATGTTTCGTGTTGTGTCAGAGTTATTCGTTGTGTTATACGATTTCATTCTGTTTGGATTTGAAATTAACACACAAATACTTTTTAAACTAATACTTTTACTGTAAAACTTCAGTTAAAACTATTTTTTGAGTTAACTTTCCATCAATATCACATTGAATTTTGATTCCATTTTTTGACTTTTGTCATTGTGACAACCCAATTTATAACTGCCCATGAGTGAATATCATTTATTTCTCTCTAATAAATAAACCGACTTTTTTGAATGTTTGTCCCTGTGATTTGTTAATTGTCTTAGTAAAAGCTATTCTAACAGGAAACTGCAAACGTTTTAATACGAATGGCATATCAAGATCTCCTTTGGTGTCCAATGTTATCCCTGAAGATGGACTACATTACCTTTTTTGTCGCCTGGTAAAATTTTACATGTCAGAATTGTTCGACCAATTTTCATTACAACTAATCTTGTCCTATTGCATAGCCCATCACTCAGACATAAATTACACAATAACATTACGATACATCCTTCTTTCAACAATAATTAGGGCAGTGGAAGACCTGATGGTGTTAACGGTTGCAGATATTCTTCGTGATATTGTTAGTTGATGTTTTCATCTTCCGCACCATCACCACCAACTGTTTCAGCAGAATCTATTGATACACATTTAACCAATTTGCCGTGTAACCGATCAACAGTTTTCACATTAACTCGTTTGACTTCATTTCTCGGTGCTAGGATTGCCCATGAACTCATTTCTTCTGTTGATAACCCATCAGAATGAACTTCTTCGTTAAGATTTGGACATAATAAGTCTTCTTTTATTAGGAACGTCAAGTGAGGAAAGCATAAAAATGTATAAGAAATGGAACCAATCGTATGTCAGATGTTGTAAGTCACCTTAGATAAAGGCATCAGTCCAGTAATTAATAAAAATATGAAGTCTGAAAGGAGATTAAGCAAGACTAGAAAGGGATCTTACAAAATATCACATGGTTTTTGAATCGAAATCTCATTTTTTTCTGAAAAAAGTAATTTATATGACATTGGACTTCAAGCCCTGAGGTTACATGTTTCAATCCCACTGCTGATACCATCTAACTTTAAGCAAGTCACTTCACTGGCTTGTGCTACAATTAGAAAAATGAAAGAAATGTCACCAATCGTATCTCAGATGTTGTAAGTCACCTCAGATAAAGGCATCAGTCCAGTAATATGTAAAAATATAAAGTCTTGAAATAAATTTAAGTAAGACTGGAAAGGGATCTGACAAAATATCACGTTTTTTTGGACCAAATTCGCATTTTTTTATGACAAAAGTTGTCTATATGACAATAGGCACTAAGTCCTGAGGTTATGTGTTTTAATCTCACTGCTGACACCATCTAACTATGACCAAGTCACTTCACCTGCCTGTACTACAATTAGAAAAACAAAAGAAATGGAACTAGTCATATCTCAGATGTTGTTAGTCACCTCAGATAAAGGCATCAGTCCAATAACAAGCAACAGAGTGTAACTGCAGACTGCGGTACCTACGAGGTCAGTGATGTAATGCCCCAATATCATGAAATGCCCTCAACGTCAGTCACGTAACACCCATCACATTAGACTATGATTAACATTAGGGCCCCATTACACTATGGTTAAGATTAGGGTTGTAGGAAGGTTATCTGTGTCAAAGGGTGTTTTGTGACTGATGTTGTGGGCATTACCTGGTCTATGTCATAGGTATAGCAAGCTGCAGCTAGACCCTTCTAAAAACAAGTAAAAATATGAAGTCTTTAAGAAGATTACAGCAAGACCAGAAAGAGTTCTCACAAAATATCACGTTTTCAAACCAAATTCTCAATTTTGACTGCTTTTACCTCAGCTGCATCTCATGGCTCCTTTTTGTCTAAAACTATTAAGGAATTTTAGAAGAAACACCTGTGACAAAGTTGATTCTGGAATGAAACATCAATGAGAATTCCTATTAAGCCTCCTGAGCCATCAAAGATCAACCGTTGAACAGTAAAAGGCATACCCACAGTCTCACGAGGTTTGACTTTAATTACTTATTTCTCTTGAGAGACGGTGTCAAACATCTTTTTGGAATGCCTCAAGAAATGCCGTTCTCATTCCTTATCCATTCCATCTTCAAAGAAGTCAATGTGTTCAGCTTGACAGGCGTGACCTTTCCAGTCATTGTACTGGGTGTCCTCCAGGACGCCATTTTAAATTAAGTCCGACTCTTGTGTCTCTGATGCTGACTATCCCATCATCTCTTACAATAATCATTTGAACTATTTAATAGTTATGGAAATAAAAGCATTTCCTCCTTTTAATTCGGAATCATGAATTATTCTCATATCTCAAACATTTGCTTTGTTTTAATTCCAAGTAAAGTGGATTCAGGAAGTCTTCAGACCCCTTCGCTTATTTTCACATTTTATTGTGTTGTACATGACATTTCAATGAATACATTTACTATCTTTGCCCATCAATCCACACTCAATAATCCATAATGACCAAGAGAACACATGCTTTCGGAAAGTCCAATTTCTCCAGGATGGCACATCAATTCGTGGCATTGCCAGAAGGTTTGCTGTGTCTCCCACCACAGTCTCAAGGGCATGGAGGAGAATTCAGGAGACAGACAGGCATTTCATCTAGGAGAGCTGGACAGGACCCCTCGTAGAAGGTCCTTAACCCATCAGCAGGACCCACCGGTATCTGCTCCTTTGGGCAAGGAGGAACAGGATGAGCACTGGCAGAGCCTACAAAATGACCTCCAGCATGCAGGCAGGCCAGTGGTGTGAATGTCTCTGACCAAACAATCAGAAACAGACTTCATGAGGGTGGCCTGAGGGCCCAACATCCTCTAGTGGGCACCGTGGAGCTCAATTGGCATTTGACATAGAATACCAGAATTGGCAGGTCCACCACTGGCGGGCGCCCTGTGCTTTTCATAGATGAGAGCAGGTTCATCCTGAGCACATGTGACAGATTTGAAAGGGTCTGGAGAAGCCGTGGAGAATGTTATGCTGCCTGTAACATCGTTCAGCATGACCGGTTGGTGGTGGGTCAGTGATGGTCTGAGGAGGCATATCCTTGGACGCACCTTGACTGCCATTAGGTATCAGGATGAACTCCTTGGACTTATTGTCAGACGCTATGCTAGTGCAGTGGCTCGTGGGTTCCTCCTGGTGCACAACAATGCCCGGCCTCATGTGGCAAGAGATTGAAGGAAATGATACCATTGACTGGCCCCCACGCTCAATCACCTGACCTCAATCCAATAGAACACCTCTGGGTTGGACATTATGTTTCAGTCCATCTGACAGCTCAGATTGTCAAGGAGCTCAGTGATGCCCTGGTCCCAATCTGGGAGGAGATCCTCCAGGACACCATCCGTTGTCTCTTTAGGATGTTGTCTGGTTGGGGGGGCATACATACTACTAAGTACGATTTGGAGTTGCTGCAATAAAATTCCAGCCAAATGAACTCGTCTGCCTGCCTGCCACATCATTTCTTCCCTTTGATTTTTGGGGTGTCTTTGAATTCAGCCCTCTGTAGGTTCATCATTTTCATTTCTATCCTTTCCTTCCTCGCACATCACCTTATCAGTCCATATCAGTAGAGATAGCTAGCAGGATTTTTTTCCCAATGAGATCTGATGTGTTTCCTTTCATTTCCAACACTGTTTTATTTCCAACATCTGTCTGTCTGCCCGTCTGCTTTTCATGAGAGAACTACTTAACGGATTTAGATCAGGGTTTCTTCTCTCATCATGCCAATTATCATAGTTCACTTGTGGTAACGATTTATTTGCAGAAGAGAGAGTTTGTGGACCAAGGGGGGGTGGACCCTCCTCCTCATTTATGCACCAGCCTCTGTTGGAGTCGCTCTGCCTCTCGCCACATGTTGGAGTGCACCTTGCCTCTGCTTAGCTAGCAACATCTGTTTGTTCAGCAGACATTATCATCTAGAGATTGTTAAGGAGTAACGTTTGATGTTTTTGAGAGAGAGATCAGAGCTACGTGTGCTTTAGAGGGTAGCTGCTGATTGCTAGAGAGATCACGGCCACATGCTTTTCTCCCCATGCAGCGGGATACTCTCTAGTCAGAGCTGAACACGATATCTGGTATAGTACCAATGTTTGATGTTGGAGCGACCTACCTTCCGCTTGGCCAGAATTTAAAAAATGTTTCATTGATTTTAAAAGTTTGTCTTATTTCATTAATATGTGGGCAGAGCCATGGGGGATAGCTCATTAATAATAAAAACTGAAATGTCTCATTCCTAGAAGTATTCGCACCCCTTGCTGTTGCACTCCAAACTTAGCTTGATAAACTTTGCAGTCTGGATCATATGGTACTTCCTTACTGCTCCAGGTGCTCCATAAATAATTTTCCTTTATTACTTCAATCACTCTATATATAAAGACAAAGTATAGAAAGATGCAAACAAGTCTGTATTTATTTAAGAACAATAATCTCTCTATTATATGAAAAAAAATCCTGCGAAACAAAGACTTTTTTCAAGAGATATTTTCAAGTCGCGCAAGACAAGACTTTGGCCATGAGATTTTTTTCAAGTCACGCCCTCCTCGCAACCATATTCAACCTCGCCTGCGGCCCTCTCACCTCTCATTGGTGTGAATACTTTTGTCATAAACAGTTCCTGCGCTCTCAGCTCTTATGTGAATTTCCCCTTGGGATCTATCTATCTATTTATCTATCTATCTTACAAATTTTAAGGTTTTTGTCACTTTAAGTTCCCAATTAAAGAACACATATTATGTCCAAATCTTATTGAAGAATTATCACGAAGGGTTATCAACAGAAAAAATGAGTACACGGGCAATCCTAGCAATGAGAAACAATGAAGTCAAACAAATTAATGCGAAAAATGTCGATGGGTTACATGGCAAATTGGTTAAATACGTATCAATAGACTACACTGAAACAGTTGGTGGTGATCGTGCGAAAGATGAAAACATCAACTTACAATTTCACGAAGAATATCTACAACCGTTAACACCGTCTGGTCTTCCACCAGCCGAATTACTGTTGAAAGAAGGATGTATCTATGAAAGGTAATGTAGTACATCTCCCCATGGATAGCATTAGACACCAAAGGAGATCTTGATATGCCATTCATATTAAAACTTTAACAGTTTCCCATTAGAATTGCTTTTGCTATGATAATTAACAAATCTCAGAGACAAATATTTGTATAAGTCATTTTATTTAACAGAGAGAAAGAAACGAAATCCAGTCACGGGCAGTTATACGTTGCGTTGTCACGATGAAAGTCCAAACACAGAATCAAAATTCAATGTGATATTGATTAAAATTGAATTAAAAAAATTATTTTTACTGAAGTTTTACAGTAAAAGTGTAAGTTTAAAAAGTAATTCTGTGTTAATTTCAAATCCAAACAGAATGAAATCCTACAACACAACGAATAACTTGTATGCTACACGAAACATAACTTACTTTCAATTTTTTACTATTTTTTAATTAATTGGTTAATTACTCACTGTAATGTAAAATAGTTGGTTCTGTTATGCATATTTAACAATTCCCATGAAAATGACAATCTGTTTAAATTGTACATCCGCTTTCCCATACACGAGCGGCTGAACCGCAAAGGATTGGTGAGCGAATCGAGCAGGGGGCAGAGCCCCCTAGTAAATAATAGAAATTAAGATTGATTGTAATGTCTGGATATATAGTCTTAAAAAAAGCTTACTGAAAGGAATTAAAGATGTCAAGGATTAAAGTCCCAGGGCGGTGCTGATTTAGCAATCGATGTTCATGAAATACTGTTAGCTGGATGAAAACTGGTCACACGTGTCTTTGTTTTCTCTTCTGACGTCGCTCTTCCATCGTCGCTGTTTCTCTTCTGACGTGGCTTTCGGACAAGGCATATTTATTATAAAATTTTATGCCGGGGGTTTCACAGCACATGATTGTTGCATAAACTTGATTGGCTGGCTGTGAATATGATGAGTGAATTTTGCTCAAACTCTTTAATCAATCTTTTTCCCAAATAATAAAGTTTTTTTGATGTTGCCTAATACCTACTGGCATGTCTTCCTTTCACAGGCTGCAAACTATTTAAGCAATTTGTTTGAACAACTGCTTTAAAAGTGAGGTATAAGGGTAGAGGATATGCTTTTTTTGTTTAAATGCCTGTACAAGTGGCGGAGTCCAGATAAGTTGCCCCCCACATTTCGCCCCCAACACATTTCGCCCCCGGTAATTTTCACCAAAACTATATTTTGCCCTGGTATTTTTGTACATATCTATAATTGCAATTAAAAATTGAATAAACCTTACCCACTATATCCTCACTACAGGGTCATGGGGGTCTGCTGGAGCCAATCCCAGCCAACACAGGGCGCAAGGCAGGAAACAAACCCCAGGCAGGGCGCCAGCCCACCACAGGGCACACACACCCACTAGGGACAATTTAGAATCGCCAATCCACCTAACCTGCATGTCTTTGGACTGTGGGAGGAAACCGTAGCACCCAGAGGAAACCCACACAGACACGGGGAGAACTTGCAAACTCCACGCAGGGAGGACCTGGGAAGCAAACCTGGGTCTCCTAACTGTGAGGCAGCAAGCGCTAACCACTGCGCCACTGTGCCGCCCTTTCTCAACATTGAAAATACAAAAAATTCACTCAGGTAGTGTTCTTCTATGACTCACTGATCAACATGTTCCACTGAAAATAGTATGCATGATTGCATCTGTAAAAGGTCATGTCATATAGTCATATACTATTGTATGATTGTACTGGATTTTGCGTGGTTTTTTTACCAGCACTATGGCCGTTTTAAGACGTGCGTTTACAGTTTTTGCCATCTGATTATCGGTGGTGCGTGGCTGTGTTAAAGGACCATCAACACCTCGCAGACAGCGCAATATCAAAACTGTTGCGTCACCACTCGCTGCATCGTGTATTACTTTCTTACTGAAAGCGTTATTTTTGTATCAGTATGGCAGAAAGAATTTCGTCAATTAGAGGTAAAAGAAAATTGATAGATGATGATAACCACATTTACGTGTTTTCAAAGAAACACGTGATGCACCATTACTAACTTTTTTATCATTTTGCTACAAAAATTTTTAAATTAGGAAAGTCAGTTTGAATGCTGATATTCACTTAATTTTTTTCTAGAAACTTCCAACACTCAAAATGTCTGGGTGTGGGAATTAGAAGTTACTGGGGTGAGGGAGAAATATCATGTAGGTGAAATGTAGTGAAGTTGAAATGTGAGAGGCGAAATTTCCGTAAACCGGTTGGGGGTTTCTGCTTCTGCTCTATCCAATCAGCTGCCACTTAAACATGAAGCCCAGCCCAGCTTGCTGCCACTCAAGTGTCTGGCCCTGCCTACCAAACTGCCATTGAACTGTTTAGTCCCATCCAGCCTTCTGATTCTCTAGAACATAAGAAATTTAACAAACCAGAGGAGGCCATTCAGTCCATCAAGCCCGTCCTTTTAGCTAATAGCTAAGCTGTCCCCCATATCTCATCCAGATTCTTCTTAAAAATTTTCAAGGTTTCTGCTTCAACTCTCAAAACTCCAAAATCTCATAGAGGCAGTTTTCATTGGTGGGCAACCCCATAGTAATGCCCATGGTTTTGGAATGGGATGTGAAGTTCAGGTGTCCACAAATTTTTGCCCATACATTGTAAATGTCCCATCTGCACCAAATACTATTTAAAAAAATTGTAAATTTGGTGTACAACTCCACCCCACTGCCTTTAAGCCAGTATTATCTACATGCGTCTAATGAGCTTTATTTTCTCGTTCAGCCTACAGTTCAGATAACTATTGATCAGGCAGCTACTTTGTAAATTAAGAGTGTAAAAGCCACAAGGGTAATCCGATCCAGTCCATTTGTCATTTTGACGGGTGTGTCAATGCCATCCAAACCGAATGGGAAATGCTCGGGAGCGGTTATTGACAAGCCCACTGAGGAACGTCTGAGAGACAAGCACAACACGGACAGGACACAATGGTTTTATTGAGTTTGTCCCTTTGGTTCTGAGTGTCTAATGAAATTTATATATCTGACCTTTTTTGATGCCCACCACGAATAAAGCAAAACCCCTCTGTTCATTTTGTGAGCCGTATCTCTACGTTCTTACTTTGTGAAATCTCCTTTTCCAGCCTCACAGGAGTGGGAACTTCACCTAGAGATTTGACGCTGACACTTGACAGCAAACCAGTCCATTGCTTGGAACGTTCAACCACACACCTTTACTCACAGATTCAGGACCATAGAATTTCCAACTGGAAAATAATTTTAAACTCTGTACCCAACATATGACTATACTGTGGTTTTTATGGGGGCTGACTAAACTTCCTTGGCGTTAACCCTGAGCATGACTCGGCCATGGAATTCTATATAAATTCCATGCCTGAGAGATAACATCAGGGCTTGTTGACTTGCAATTCCATTTGTGTCACCTCCTAACGTCTTTCTTCGCTTTCCCTCTACAGATCTGGAGGAACACAGACTGACAAAGGATTTTGGGGTGCCTGCCTTATCAACCTCATAACCAACCCCACCACCATCTTTTCCTCAGTCGGGTCAGAGACGCCCATCTGTAGCAAATTTTGTATACTGCAATACATGTGGATCACCATTCAGTGCCCCAACCCTTCATCTTTGTTTCTGTTTTCTTACTGCATCCATCCATCCATCCATCCATCCATCCATTATCCAACCCACTATATCCTAACTACAGGGTCACAGGGGTCTGCCAGAGCCAATCCCAGCCAACACTGAGCGCAAGGCAGAAAACAAACACTGGGCAGGGTGCCATCCCACCACAGGGCGTGCATGCACACACACACACACCAAGCACACACTAGGGACAATTTAGACCCAGAGTCAGACTCAGGGTGATGTGTAATGATCTGCTTTACAGCGTTTGACTCGAGTAACTCTCAAGATCCTTATTCCATTTAGTGGATGAAATAACATCATTCTTCAAAACAAAAACAAGAACATTTCTATGCGTTTTGCCCCTTAAGGTGGCTCATAAATATTCATGAGTGAGGTGGCACCTTCAACCGAAACACAATGGCTTGCAAACAAGAAGCGGTAAAGCCAGTTTTAGAGCCAACTGAAAGTGAACCATCAGTTGAATCGAGAGATAAGTGAAGACACTGTGAAGTGGCCATCAGACACTGATAAAATGTTGGCATCCGCATACTCTACAGCATTTTGAAGGACCGCTACCACCACTCCCACAGCCCCTTTTCCCACTTCCATCTGGCAGAAGGTACTGTAACATCCAAACCAGTTCTGGAAGGTACTGTGACAACTTTTATCCCTTGGCTATCAGGACCCTGAACGCCGTGCTGCCCGTCTGCCCTCAGATCTGCTTTTAGCTGTTATTTATATGTAGTACACTTGCTACACTTGTTATTGCAATTTTTTTTTTTATTATTAGTTGTTGCTATTATTTATTTCTCTATTACTAATTTTTTGTATTTATGTTGTCACACACGTGTGAGTAGGAGGCAGCTAAAGGGCTTAAGTAATGGTAATAAAACATCCAATCGGGGGTGGCAGGGTGCACTGACTGTCTTTCTCAGTTCCGTGCAGACCTTTCCTGAGAAATCCTGCCAGGTTCCGGCACCTCTGAAGACATCACTTCTGGTCCAGAAGATGGCACTTCCGTTTCTAGGGCCTTCGATGATGTCACTTCCGGTACCAGTCCCTTTTGATGACAACTCTTCCTATATGGGCCTTTAAAGCCGCCATGTTACCACCAATAAATCAGTTCTGTTTTGGACTCGGTCCTATGAACAACTCTGTTATTTTCAAAAGCCTTTTGCAGCCAGGGATATTGTACGGGTGGCTGCCCGAAACCTTTTCATGATGTCTGGTCTGTATGTCTATCACAATGTATAGTACAGTACAGTATGTCTCCAGGACTTTGAACAAATCCAAATCCTATTACGTGATCTCATCTACTGTTAAATTCTGCTCTGTACTTGTAATATTGGGGCAGCACGGTGGCGCAGTGGTAGCTTCCTGGGTCCTCCCTGTGTGGAGTTTACACGTTCTGCCCGTGTCCGCATGGGTTTCCTCCCACAGTCCAAAAACATGCAGGTTAGGTTTAGCATTGGCGATCCTAAATTGTCCCTAGTGTGTGATTTTTGTGTGTGTGTGCCCTGCAGTGGGCTAGCGCCCTACTCAGGGTTTGTTCCTGCCTTGCACCCTGTGCTGGCTGGGATTGGCTCCAGCAGACTCCTGTGACCATGTGTTAGGATATAGTGGGTTCGAAAATGAGTGACATGTAATATTTCTATTGTACTATTGTATTGTATTGAGGATGACTTGTGTTCTGTTCTGTGTATTGTATTGTATTGTGTTGATCCCCCTTCTTTTTGAAACCCACTGCAAGACCAACCTACCTGGAAAGGGGTCTCTCTTTGAGCTGTCTTTCCCACGGTTTCTTCCATTTTTTTCTCCTACAAGGGTTTTTTGGGAGTTTTTTCTTGTCTTCTTAAAGAGTCAAGGCTGGGGGACTTTCAAAAGGCAGGGCCTGTTAAAGCCCATTGCAGCACTTCTTGTGTGATCTTGGGCTATACAAAAATAAATTGTATTGTATTGTATTGTATTGTATAGTATAGTATAGTAGCGTAGAGTAGAGTAGAGTAGAGTATTGTAGCGATGTTACCGACTAAGGAACTGCATATCCCAGCTGCCCCTTGGGTGTTGTACTATTGGACAGTTTTGTAGGGAGCTGAGAAGGCTGGGAAGGAGGCTGGCCATTTAAATGCAGGAACAGGCAAGACAAGGAGGGAGAAGAATTTCCATTATTTGTCTGTCTGAGCCATCGCCGTTTCACCTGTTGGGATTATACGTGGCTCTCCTGGATTACTGTCTTGAAAAGATGGCTGTTCTGTCTCGTACTCGTCTGCATTGTGCTTCGTCTGAGGGAGCGCTCCCACGCAACTCATCCTGAAACACTTCAGGAACAGTAGGACAAACTTTATATTCAGGATCTGTCAGTCTCCAAGCTTCAATTGCATCCGATACACAGGACTGGCTTATGAACGTTGCCGTGAGTGTTTCACGTTAGGTGCTTATTGTTGTGTGATGTATTTATTATCGCCGTAGAGGAAGGGGAGGGTTATCTGCTTATTTGTTGATTATATTTTCTATTTTCAATTAATATACCTCACTGTTATTTATTTGATTTGCTGTATTTCATGTCTCTGTGTGTGAGTGGAGCGAGTCGGGCCAAGGCTGGGTGCATTCCTGAGATCTCCATCAAAAAAACAAACAAATCGCCGCCCCCTACGATGGTGTGAATTTGAGTTGCACCAGACCACTACAGTAGAGCTCTTTACCTGTCTTGGACTTTTCCTGTGTTTATGTATATGTTGCAGCCGTAGTCGTGTTGAACGTTATTTTGTGCCACTGTATGCTGCAATATGGTGTATGAATGCTATGTCCATAAAGCTACTTGACTTGACTAGACAAACGAGAGGAGACCATTTGGTCCATCAAGCCCACTGGTTTAGCTAATTCCTAAGCTGTCCTCATAACTCATATCAACCTTCTGAAAGGTTGTCCAAGTTTCTGCTTCGACTCCATGTCTTGATAGTTTTTTTTTTCCCAGATTTTCACAGTTCTTTCCACATAGAAGTGCGTTCCGGGTTCAGTCCTAAATGTACCTTCCCCTTAGTTTCCACTGGTGTCCTCGAGTACATCATTCACCCTTTACCCTTTGAACCCAGCTGGCCAGTTTTCAGGTCAGCCACATAGCAGGTAGGGTATGTATACCATCCTTACCCCGCTGGCCTGAATCACGGCCTACACATAGTTGTTATGCCACACACTACTGTTACACTACTCTGTTTCCTAAATTACACAGTCTGATGCCATAGAAAAACATTCCAGAAAGGTCGCTGTACCTTTGTACCGTCATAACCCAGTTAGCCAGAATACCAACCTTCGCTATATCAGACTGCGCTCATAATACATAACTGTGTAGTTATAATGATACACTGCTTATGAAAGTTACTGTACACTGCTGGTTTTTTAGCCACAAGTCAGTTTTGTTTCACAAAGAAAACAGGACGGGTTTCAGTTGTACTTTATGGTAAAAGCAACCACAACAATAGATGCGTAGTGTGAGGTACAAGCAGATAAAGAGAGTGTCACAAAAAACAGTCCAAAGACACTGAAAAGGTTTGGGGCAGCCACTCATATATTGTGCCCTGGCTGCAAATGGGTAATTCTGATGAGATGTTCAGAGGTTTGAGTCCAAAATAGAACTGGTTTGAGTGTGGGACTATGGTGGCTTTACATGCCGGGACAGGAAGTGATGTCATCTGGACTGGGACCAGAAGTGGCGTCTTCGAGAGACGAAGGTGATGACATTGATGCCGCCAGTACTGGAAGTGACATCATCAGTAGCGTTTGTGCCGGAAGTGACGACATCAATAGCGCCGGGACTCAGATACGGCAAGTTCTGTAGTATCAGCATTCTTGTTTATCATATCATAACATTTTACCTTTATAAATCTAAATTTTTGGTTTTCAAAATTGTTGGGGAGGCAAGGGTTAGAGTACCAACGCACTGAGGATGGTAAGGGTTGAAAGAATTCTGCTGGATCCACTTTATCGATGCCTTTGAGCATTTTGAAGACCTGGATAAGGTTCCCATGCAGTAGCTTCTGCTCGAGACTAAACAGGCTTAATTCAGAGTCTGTCAGAGTACGACATGTCCTTAAGTCCCATGATGCACCTGGCCGATCTCCTTTGCTAGAAACTAAACGGCTTCAATTCTCTGAGTCTGTCAGAGTATGACATGTCATTCTGTCCCATGAGGCACCTAGTAGATCTCCTTTGTTCGAGACTAACCAGGTTTAATTCAGAGTCTGTCAGAGTACGCGACATGTCCTTAAATCCCATGATGCACCTGCTTGAAATCCTTTGTTCGAGACTAAACATGTGTAATTCAGAGTCTGTTGGAGTATTAAATCCCATGATGCTCCTGGTTGCTCTCCTCTGCACAGCTTCAAGTGCTGCAATGTCCTTCTTGATGACCAGAGCTGCACAGAGGAATCCAGATTTGCTCTCACTCGGGCAGTATTTAGTCTGAACATAATGTCATATCATGTCACTTTCTAACCCATTTAATCCAGACCAGGGTCACTGGGGGAGCTGGAATCTATCCCATGTAGCATAGGGGCCCTGGTCAGGGTACTAGTCCATCTCAGGCCAGACACACACACACATACACATACATACATACATACATACACACACACACCAGGACCAATTTAGCAGTTTACCCAACGTGCATGTGTTTTTTACAGTGGAGGAAACCGAAGCACCCAGAGAAACAGGAAGAACACAGAGTATAATGTCCCTTGATTTATATGGAACAAATATAAAGATATAAACTGTCACCATTTCTTCTTTCCTTCAAGCTTGTCTCACCTTTCCTGACTGGAAGCCAGAATGTGGCTTCAACATTTCAATTTAAGAAAAATGAAAGACCTCTAATGTTGGTTAGTAAGAGAGTAAGAGTAAGAGAAGGGGGCACAATAGGTAATGCCTGGATTGCACTTTTTTGAAAAAAAAAAACAGTTTCTAAATCATATGTACATTTTTCTTCCTAATGTAATTTCATTAATTGGCAAATGACTGAAAGTCAGAGGTGCTTGAAATATTCTAACTTTCACTACACGTATGGTTCCTCTGGTCCTGGAATCAGCCTAGTTGTTCTCCTCAGGAAGACATGAGTCTGTCGGAGTACAATGTGTCCTTAAGTCCCATGATGCACCTGGTTGATCTTCTTTGCTAGAAA
>JANRMT010062837.1:101519970-101544429 GCA_026402145.1 Polypterus bichir lapradei
GCTTGAGACTAAGCAGGTTTAATTCAGAGTCTGTTGGAGTATGACATATCCTTAACTCCCATGATGCACCTGCTTGATCTCCTTTATTCGAGGCCTGCCTGTATTGCCCTTTTTGGGAAAAAATATACAGTTTCTAAATCATATGTACATTTTTCTTCCTAATGTAACTTCAATGATTGACAAAGAACTGAAAGTCAGAAGTTCTTGGAAATCCTAACTTTCACTACACGTACGGTTCCTCTGGTCCCAGAATCACCCTAGTTGTTCTCCGCAGGAAGATATGAGTCTGCTGGAGTACGACATGTCCTTAAGTCCCATGATGCATTTGGTTGATCTCCTTTGCTAGAAACTAAACAGCTTTAATTCTCTGAGTGTGTTAGAGTATAACATGTCATTATGTCCCATGTTGCACCTGCTTGCTTTCCTTTGCTCGAGACTAAACAGGTTTGATTCAAAGTCTGTTGAAGTATGACATGTCCTTAAGCCCCATGATGCACCTGATCGCTCTCCTTTGCTTGAGACTAAGCAGGTTTAATTCAGAGTCTGTTGTAGTATGACATATCCTTAACTCCCATGATGCACCTGCTTGATCTCCTTTGTTCGAGGCCTGCCTGTATTGCCCTTTTTGGGAAAAAATATACAGTTTCTAAATCATATGTACATTTTTCTTCCTAATGTAACTTCAATGATTGGCAAAGGACTGAAAGTCAGAAGTTCTTGGAATATCCTAACTTTCACTACACGTACGGTTCCTCTGGTCCCAGAACCAGCCTAGTTGTTCTCCGCAGGAAGACATGAGTCTGCTGGAGTACGACATGTCCTTAAGCCCCATGATGCATTTGGTTGATCTCCTTTGCTAGAAACTAAACAGCTTTAATTCTCTGAGTGTGTTAGAGTATAACATGTGATTATGTCCCATGTTGCACTTAGTTGCTTTCCTTTGCTCAAGACCAAACAGGTTTGATTCAAAGTCTGTTGGAGTATGACATGTCCTTAAGTCCCATGATGCACCTGCCTGGATTGCCCTTTTCAGAAATAAAAAAAACAGGTTTCTGAATCATACGTAAATACGTAAAGGTCCTTGGAATGTCCTAATTTTCACTGCACGTACAGTTCCTCTGGTCCCGGTATCAGCCTAGTTGTTCTCCTCAGGAAGACATGAGTCTGTCGGAGTACAATGTGTCCTTAAGTCCCATGATGACCTGGTTGCTCTCCTTTGCTTGAAACTAAGCTGGTTTAATTCAAAGTCTGTTGGAGTATGACATATCCTTAACTCTCATTATGAACCTTCTTGATCTCCTTTGCACGAGACCTGCCTGGATTGCCCTTTTCGGGAATTAAAAAACAGTTTTCTGAATCATATGTAAATTTTTCTTTCTAATGTAATTTCAGTGATTGGCAAATGACTGAAAGTCAGAGGTCCTTGGAATGTCCTAACTTTCACTACACGTGCAGTTTCCCTGGTCCCGGAATCAGCCTGGTTCTTCTCCTCAGGAAGATATGAGCGGAAAACTGGAGTACCCAGAAGACATCCCAGACTTTCAAATAAATAAGAGCCGAGTGTGGGATGTGAACCTGTGAGGTAGCAACACCAACCTCAGTGCTACCGTGCTGAACCAGTTTACCCAGCAGGTGTATGTTTGAGTTTTAAACCATCTTAGAGTAGTGTAAGATAAAACCCAGGAGGCTTATGAATTACTGGGGCACCTCGAAGGCCAACCTCACATAGTTTGACAAACAAATCAAATGATCGCAGAAGAGAGCGAGTTGTCTTTTCAGGTGTGAGTCAACAGATTTGACTGGCCCAAGTGGGCATCAGAACCCCTCAAGAGGAAGCCCAGACTGGAAGAGGCGGGAGCAGAGAACCCAGAAGTGACATCACAGGTGCTGCTGGTCATCAGATCTGCCAGGGAGAGAGGAGAAAAAGTATTAGGCAACAGCGCCAACCTTTGACTCGGGGTGGAATTACCATTAGTTGAGTCCTCAAGTTGTCTCCCAAGCGCACGTGTGTGGCAGTAGCTTACGAACAACCACTTCATAAAACATAGGAAACAGATTTGCTTACTTTATAACAAAGTCTTTTGTACTTCTGTTGCTTTATTTAGTTTATTTCCCTATGGCAGGGCTCAGGCATCAACCGTCGTCAATCTTAGTTTGCCCACACCCACTTGTGTGATGTTTGTGACAGGAATTAATTTGGGTGGTAATAGTAGACCACAACACATAAGACTTTATTAATTCCACATCATGTTGTATTCTAAAGATGATAAATCTGAGTATTTTAATCAATTGAACCACACCGAATACGCTAATTAGAAAAGGGAAAAAGGGAAGAATGTGTGGGCCTGCACAATCTATCATTCTGATTTAATACTCAAAGTAATTGAATCCATTTATGATCCACACATAGTGCAGATGTTTCATTTTTCTTAGTTACTGCCCTCCTTTTGCTCTTCCTCACACTAACATGGCATACTTGAATAGGGCTACATCCGTAGGGAAGCAACCAAATTAAAATAAATTGAAAATAACATACCAAACATGAGGCAGGTGAATAATAATTCATATATCGAACTGCTACAACATCAAAACCACCGACAGCTGAAGTGAAGAACAATCATGATCTCGTTACAATGGCACCTGTCAAAGGGTGGGATAGATTAGGCCGCAAGAGGAGAGTCACTTCTTGAAGGTGATGTGTTAAGAAGCAGTAAAAATGGTCAAGCGTGAAGATCTGATCGACCCTTAAACGAAACAAACTGTGAAAGCTGGACGACTGGATCAGAGTATCTCCCTAACGAAAGATCTTGTAGGTTGTTCATGGTATACAGTGTGGTCAGTACCTACCTAAAGAGGTCCAACCGGTGAACTGTCACAAAGTCATGGCCACACAAATCTTATTGATGTGCGTGGGGAGTGAAGGTTGGCCCGTCTGCTCTGATCCCAAAGAAGGGCTACTGTAGCACAAACGAGAAAGAATCTGGGGGTGGAAAGAAATGAATTTGTGTTTTAGGAAAGGGTCACCCCAAAACCCTTCCACGATAACACAAGGGTCATCACTCTGATTGACAAAAACAGGGGTGAGTAGCAGAGAAAATGTAAACTCTGTGCAAATGGCACCCAGGCTAGGAACTGAACCTTTATGTAGAGCGTTAAGCCAGGTTCCTATAAAGAGTGTTCAGTTCTGCCATCCATAAATACATCGATCAACTACAACATTCAAAGCGCTGACAGGTGAGGTGAATCACAGGAATTATCGCATTAAAATGGCAACTGTCAAGGGGTGGGATCGATTAGGCGACAAGTGAACAGTCACTTCTTGAAGGTGACGTATTAGAAGCAAGAAAAATGGGCAACCGTATGGATCTGAGTGATTTTAACAAGGTGACGGTATGACGACGGGGTCAGAGCATCTCCAAAATGGCAGGTCTTGTTAGGTGTTGCTGGAATGCAGTGGTTAGTACCTACAAAAAGTGGTCCGGTGAAGAACAAGCAGTGAACCAGCGACAGGGTCTTTGGTGCCCAAGGCCCTACAGAAACTGCTGAAAAACATAATGCTGGCCATGAGAGGATGGTGCCAGAACACACAGTGCATTGGTCAGTACCCACCAAAAGTAATAATAATAATAATAACAATGATAATAATAGTACATTTTGTTTAATAGGCGCCTTTCTTAACACTCTAGGCCACCTTACAATGAAATTAAACAACATTAGTAAAGTACTCCATCTGGTGAACTGGCACCAAAGTCATGGGCACCCAACAACAACAACAACATTTATTTATATAGCACATTTTCATACAAAAAAATGTAGCTCAAAGTGCTTTACATAATGAAGAATAGAAAAATAAGAGACACAGTAAGAAAATAAAATAAGTCAACATTAATTAACATAGAATAAGTGTAAGGTCCAATGGCCAGGGGGGACAGAAAAAACAAAAAAAAAACTCCAGACGGCCGGAGAAAAAAAATAAAATCTGCAGGGATTCCAGGCCATGAGACCGCCCAGTCCCCTCTGGGCAATCTACCTAACATAAATGAAACAGTCCTCTTTGTATTTATGGTTTTCACGGAAGGACTTGATGATGATGATGATGATCACGTGGACTTCTGGCTTTTAGTCCATCAATGCTGGGGCATCATGGTGCTTTGAGTAAGTTGGTGGTGGCGCAGGCCGCCACCACAGAAAAACCGGAAAAAGAAACAGAAGAAAGAGTAGGGGTCAGTACGGAAGTCTCATTGATACCTGCGGAGAGTGAAGGTTCACCCGTCTGGTCCGATCTCACATAAGAGTTACTGTAGCACCAATTGCTGGTCATGAGTGAGACGAGTCAGAACACACAATGCATCACAGCGTGCTGCGTGGCCACAGACTGGTCAGAGTGCCCATGCTAATTCTAGTCTACCACCGAAAGCCCCTTCAGTGAGTATGTGAGTGTAAAAATCTGAACCATGGGGCAATGGAAGAAGGTGGTTTGTTTTCTTTTAGATCATAGAGGATGGCCCAGTCATTTACCTGAGGAAGAGATGGCAGCAGGTAGACACTATGGGAAGAAGGCAAGTAGTGATGCTCTGGGGCAATATTCTGCTGGGAAACCTTGGGTCCTGGCATTCATGCAGAGCTTACTCTGGCACATACGTCTTGTGAAAATAATCAGCTTTGACACGCAGAAAAAGATTTGGGGCAGCCACCCGTATACTTAATCCCTGGCTACAAAAAAGGGCAAATACAAGTAAAGTTGCAAACAGGTTTGAGTCCAAAACAGAACTGAGTACATGTTGGAGGGGTTGTCTTGCATTTAAAGTAGCTTGGCAGAAGTGATGTCATCTGGGCGCCAGGACTGGAAGTGAGTTCTTGGGGCGGGAACCTGAAGAGACGCCATGTTGGGTGTGGGTGGGGGGATTAAACCGGAAGTGACGTTCTTGTAGCCGGAATCAGAAGTGAGGTTCTTGTGGCCGGAATCAGAAGTGAAACCATGGGGACTGGAAGCAGACGTGACGTCTTTATGGTCGGAACCAGAAGTGAATTCTTCACGGCCGGACTCGGGCAGAATTTCCCGTATTTGAGCTGCAGGAATATCAGAGGAAAGATCAGAGTACCCCGCCGCCCTCTGGCCTAGTGTAGAATTACATCTGATAGGTCCCTCTAGCCGTCTCCTATGCGCATGTGTGTGGCGGTCTAAAAACTCTTTTGTACCTTTAACACAGTAGAAAAATGAACACTACTTCAGATTCAACAATTATTAGAGTTCAGTTGTAAGGGATTTGAGGACAATGCATGCCGTAGGTCTTGTTTTTTTGCTTCTTCTGCAGGCAGGATGAAGGGTTAGGGTTGCACTGGACTCAACCAGGCCAGGGGTGACAGCTCAGACAGAAAATATCATGATGTTAAATCATGATGAATGTGTGCAATTGAATAATGAGATAAAGTGCCCTCCACTGTAAAAATTAGTAAGGAGGATTAGAAAAAAATCGCTGTTTGCTGAAGAAGCATCATCTTGCACTGAAAAAATAAGAAACATCTGACTTTTAATTGAAACAAGTTCATTCAAAGAAAAACAAAGCCCTCGTCAAGAAATAAATATTTTTAACAAAAACACATGTGCCACAATTGTTGGCACCCTTGGAAATTAATGTGAAACAATGTAACTGAAATATATTTCCCATTTCTCGTTGTTAAGTTGATTGGAGCATATAAGAACTTTCCAGCTGAAATCAATGACTTCCTGATTAACTGGGATACAAATGTGATGAGACACAGAACCAAATTTCCTTAGCCAACCATCACCATGGCAAAGAAAAGAGAAGACTCGATCCAAATGAGGGAGAAGTGTGTTGCCCTTCATAACTCAGGGAATGATTATAGAAAATACCTCCTTGCCTAAAAATGCCCATTTCTACAGTTAGGGCAATAATAAAAAAAAAAAAAGTGGTCATCAACTGGAACGGTGACGGACTTGCCTGGAAGAGGACCCAAAGTTTATTTTACATCCATGTACAGTTAGAAGGATGGTAAGAGAGCCAATAATATCTCTAAGGATCACTGTTGGGGAATTGAAAGAAATAGTAAAATACTGGGGTTATCAAGTCTCCAGAACCACCATCAGACATGGGCATCTCCATGCCAACAGATCTGTAGCTTCCGAATTTGCGCGACTTTTAGATTTTGCGGAGATTTGGGAGTCTTTAACTGTAGGAGAAACGTCATCTTTTGTTCTGTAATCCCTGAATTGTTTATCAGAAAAGTCAATTTGCTGGTTGAGGCTTTTATTTTGGCGTACTTCCAAAACTCAATCTAATGTATTTCCCGAAAATGTACGAAAAGTTTTCATTTTAACATCAAAGTCCTTTTGTAACATTTTCCGTTTATCTTCGTTGCTCTGGAAGGATGAAAGTTTGTCGCTTAACCTTTTATATTCCTTTCTCAGGTTAAAGAACTGATTCTTGATAATTGATTCTACAATTTCACACTCAAATTCCTTTTGTTGTAAATCATTTACGTATGTCACCGCGTCAGATAATTGTTTGTATTTGTAATCCAATTCTGATTGAAGTTTAGTTGTCACTGAATTAAATGGCTTTCTGTCGTCATGGAGATGGTCCTTTGTGACGTCGTATTCAACGCGACTTTCATTTACAACGCTCGACATATGATGTTCCCTCCGCCTTCTGGATTCAGACGCCGTGACGATCCCACAAGGCACTTAAGCTCCCTTTATAATTTATACAGTCTTGCGAGGAGCACTAGCAATTCTCAAATATGTCCAGCTCTGATCAAAGACAAAGATTAAAAGTACCTGTCGAGTCTTTCCAAGTTGTCGTTGCTTTCTTTCGTCACAGTCCAGTTTCAGGCGTAGAACACGCAGGTTATTTTTAATCCAAGGCAATTTTCAAGCTTTCAATCTTAGGCAGGTTTTAAATTGTAGTGTAGCCGCCAAAGTGTAAGGCAAGATCAAGCACGGGTAAAACATGTGCCGAAAGAAATCTCTCAGTCCAAAAGTTCGTTTTAAAAGTATTTAGTGAAAGTTAAAAGCAAATAATCCACACAAGAATAAAGAAAAAATAGTTACACATGTAGAATGAAAGGCAAAGAAAAAGAAAAATGCATCTTCTCTAAATTTAGCATTTCTTGAGAAACTTTAGCTATTTCTGTACTTAAAAGTTCTTTATTTCTTCTTCTATACTCAAAGGTTCTTAATTTCATCTTCTGTACGCCTTAAGCATACGGTACACTGCTTAAATAAGCGCTGTTTTCTTAGAGCTGTTTCACACACTCAAAACACACCCGTAGGCCCGCAGGCACAGTTTAAAACCTTATGCCTTCTACACCTTACACATGGCAAGGCTGGTCACTAACTGAAGAATAATGTTTAGTCAAAGCTATTAGAAATGGCTAGAATATACAGTGGTGCTTGAAAGTTTGTGAACCCTTTAGAATTTTCTATATTTCTGCATAAATATAACCTAAAACATCATCAGATTTTCACTCAAGTCCTAAAAGTAGATAAAGAGAAACCAGTTAAACAAATGAGACAAAAATATTATACTTGGTCATTTATTTATTAAGGAAAATGATTGAATATTACATATTTGTGAGTTGCAAAAGTATGTGAACCTTTGCTTTCAGTATCTGGTGTGACCCCCCAATAACTGCAACTAAACGTTTCCGGTAACTTCTGATCATTCTTGCACACCGGCTTGGAGGAATTTGAGCCCATTCCTCCATACAGAACAGCTTCAGCTCTGGGATGTTGGTGGGTTTCCTCACATTATCTGCTCGCTTCAGGTCCTTCCACAACATTTCGATTGGATTAAGGTCAGGACATTGACTTGGCCATTCCAAAACATTCACTTTATTCTTCTTTAACCATTCTTTGGTAGAACGACTTGTGTGCTTAGGGTCGTTGTCTTGCTGCATGACCCACCTTCTCTTGAGACTCAGTTCATGGAGAGATGTCCTGACATTTTCCTTTAGAATTCTCTGATATAATTCAGAATTCATTGTTCCATCAATGAAGGCAAGCCATCCTGGCCCAGATGCAACAAAACAGGCCCAAACCCTGATACTACCACCACCATGTTTCACAGATGGGATAAGGTTCTTATGCTGGAATGCAAGTGTTTTCCTTTCTCCAAACATAACGCTTTTCATTTAACCCAAAAAGTTCTATTTTGGTCTCATCCGTCCACAAAACATTCTTCCAATAGCCTTCTGATTTGTCCACGTGATCTTTAGCAAACTGCAGAGGAGCAGCAATGTTTTTTTGGAGAGCAGTGGCTTTCTCCTTGCAACCCTGCCATGCACACCATTGTTGTTCAGTGTTCTCCTGATGGTGGACTCATGAACATGAACATTAGCCAATGTGAGAGAGGCCTTCAGTTGCTTAGAAGTTACCCTGGGGTCCTTTGTGACCTCGCCGACTATTACACGTGTGCCTTTCTCTTGGAGTGATCTTTGTGGGTCAACCACTCCTGGGGAGGGTAACAATGATCTTGAATTTCCTCCATTTGTACACAATCTGTGGATTGGTGGAGTCCAAACTCTTTAGAGATGGTTTTGTAACCTTTTCCAGCCTGATGAGCATCAACAACTCTTTTTGTGAGGTCCTCAGAAATCTCCTTTGTTCGTGCCATGATACACTTCCACAAACATGTGTTGTGAAAAGCAGACTTTGATAGATCCCTGTTCTTTAAATAACACAGGGTGCCCACTCACACCTGATTGGCATCCCATTGATTGAAAACACCGGACTCGAATTTCACCTTCAAACTAACTGATCATCCGTTAAGTTCACATACATTTGCCACTCACAAATATGTAATATGCAATCATTTTCCTCAATAAATAAATGACCAAGTATAATATTGTTGTCTCATTTGTTTAACTGGTTTCTCTTTATCTACTTTTAGAACTTGAGTGAAAATCTGATGATGTTTTAGGTCATATTTATGCAGAAATATAAAAAATTCTAAAGGGTTCACAAACTTTCAAGCACAATTGTACCAATACAATTCTACTTACGGGGATTTTAGGAACCTCCCATAGATTATGCTTTGTTATCTAGTAAAATATTCATGAATCTTATAGAATTAGGAAAATGGCTCTTACAAGATTATTTAGAAGGTATGCCAGAAAGAAGCCTTTTCTGTTAGTTATCCATAATCGTAAGCGCCTGGAGTTTGTAAAACGTTACTACAACTTTGACTAGAACTGTGTTCTATGGTCTGATGACACAAAAATTGGGTTTGGTGTAAAAAGAAGGATGGTTATAATGAAAAGAACCTTTTCCCAGCTGTGATAAATGGTGGCTGTTCTGTGATGTTGTGGGGCTGTTTTTCCTCCAAAGGCCCTGGAAACATTGTTAGGGTACCTGGCATCAATGATTCCATGAAATATCAGGAGATTGTAAATCAAAACCTGGCTGCCTCCACAAGGAAACTAAAGCTGGGTGTTCATTGGTTCTTCCTGAAGGATAATGATCCGTCCAAATCAATCCTGCAATGGTTAACTGACCATAAAAATCAAAGTTCTGCCATGGCCATCTCAGTCCCCTGACCTGAACCTTATTGAAAACCTGTGGAGTGAGCTGAAGAGGAGAGGACACGGGAGAAGGCCTAGGACCCTGGAGAGATTATCGAAAGAAGAATGGGCTCAGATGCCATGCTATATATTCTCCAGCCTTACAAAATATTACAAGACTCTGTGCTGTTATATTGGCAAGGGTGTGTGGGATGTTGTACAAAGTATTAAATGCAGGGGTGCCAACAATTGTGGTATGTGTGTTTTTACCTTTCAAGGGGTGCCAATAATAATAGAGGGCACTGTATATAATTAAACAAAAATAAGTCATCTTACCTGCGAACGTATTCTACCATAATATTTGTCATAATCGGTGTCCTATTGAGCAGGAAAAAAAAAGAAAACGAAAGACGTGTCAATTCATTTTATACACTGTTTTTATTTAATGTGAAATGCAGGAGGGTATAAACCACTAACTAATTTAACGAAAAGCCTGGATGCGCGATAACTCTGTGAGTTGGTATCCCTTGTGCAGCTTACCGATCTCCAATTGAATAAATAAATCATTTGTTGTTGCTGGACAAAGCCTGGTTTCAGATTCATGTCATGCTGCAGTCTTACAATATCTGAGAAAGATCCACATTTTCAACAGGTGGGACATGATCAGGATTACTGATGGAAATCCTAACGCAGTGTAAATGAAGAGGAAGAGTCGGCCTTTTGGTTACAAGAAGAATATCGCGCAGCTCCAAGGGGCTTAAAGCAGAAGCACACACTTAATTCACCTGCTGCTCCAGGGCGGCCGTCTTCCAGCTCAGCCCCCCAGTGCATTCACATTTTTACTTATCAGCGAGTCACTTATCCTCTAATTGACTTCATTGTATAATTAAGCAAGTCGTTATTTTCTCTCCTGTTATTCCGACTTCATAAAACCTCAGAAGTTTGAGATTTATGTTTACAACAAACTAAGATATTTTTGCATTTTTGCCACAACTTTAAAAATGTTGCTATCTTTTTTAATTGTCCTATTAGTGCATCCCTTTCCTGTTTTCCCCGTCATTTTCTTTTGTTAAAGAGGACAAAACAAAGACAAAGATTTGAGGTGACACCCGCCACCCTGAATATTGTAAAATTGTAAAGGCAAAAAGCAATTGAAGCTTAGCAGAAGAAGAAACATCCCCAAAGACGCAAGTCTCAGATCAGACTATCCAAGATGGAGACACGTCCTGTTAAATGCTAGCCAGGCAGAAAGAGGAGGGGCAGGTGGACGGACACTGGAAGTGATGTCAGATATGGTGAGGTTGTCAAACAACTGGGGCCTCATGTATAAATGGTGCGTATTCACAAAAATGTTGCGTACGAACATTTCCACGCGCAAATCACGATGTATAAAACCTAAACCTAAACACATTTTCACAGTGGCTCCAACCCTGGTGTACGCAAGTTCTCCGCTCAGTTTTGCAAACTGGTGGCACCCAGTGTCAAAGCAGTGCTACTGTTTCAGTGTGGTTTCCCCTTCTTTTTTAGATCCACATCCCTGACACGGCTTTATAAATACACTGAAATTAACCGCATATTGTTTATTAGTTTAATGCATCTGATTGTAATTAACCTGTATCAATATAATGGTCCACGGAATGGTCAAACTATTCTAAATACCATAGGTGCTTTAGTGTTGTTACTCTCACTGCACCTTCTTCTTATCCTTTCAGCAGCTCCCGATAGGGGTTGCCACAGCAGATCATCTTTTTCCATATTACTCTCACTGAACCACTCAGACTATTTATATCACTGTATCTGAGTGGGGAATCACAGCTCTACAGCAGCTGATCGGAAAGAGAATTATCGGTATACAGCATCAAGCAAACGCTGCCTCAGTCATGCTGTCTATTTGAACTGCTCCCATACAGCAAACACTTCAGAGCCTTTCCTGTACGGACCTCGCAATTCAGAAACAGTTTCATCCCAAGAACTCTAAATGCACTCAATCAGTCCATCAAGTGCTCCTTGTAGAACTGTTTGGACTTATTAGTACAATCACCTCACTGTAAACTTGTGATACAGTTATAATATTACACAACCTGCGCCACTTTAGAAAGCGCATATTTACATATGATGACAATATCATTTTTAAGATGAAATGCAGCAAAATATGTTTATTTTATTATATTATACAGATAAAACTTTAACTTCATTTAAATAATCTATACTGTTAATAAGTAAACATGCGAGGACACCGTGTCGCTGTGCTACCGAGGATTCATGGATTGTTCCTGCCTCTCGCTGTATGCTTGCTGGGGCTGGCGCAACACTGGAAGGATAGAATAATTTAACATGTACTACGAAGATATTTCAAAATTTTGAAGAATCAGCGTTCTAAGCTTACAGATGGCTTAACGTCTATTACAGAGCTGATTGTGTGCCGATTGGGTATTTGGAGAAAGAAAAGTAAGGACAGGAATTGGAGGTTAGTACGTTTGAAAGAGATAGTACTGCTGCAATAAAGTATTTCATCGAAGGTCACGCACGGCGCAGCAAGAATCTTGCGTGAGGCATGAACAATCACTGCACCACCGTTTTCCCATTTTTAATAACATGCTTTAACTCCTCTCATCATGAAAATATTTTAATTATTCAGAGAGCCGTAATATCACAAATGAAATGGATTCTGTGTCCTGTCGGCGGAAGAGAAAGCCAGTTTAAGAAGCATGTAGTGATTCACACACATTCACACTCAGTTACGATGGGATTTGAGAAACTAGTAAATTAAATGATTTAAAGATGAAGTTTATGATGTTCTACTTTAATGACAAAATAAACTATGTGAATAAAGTGGAAACTTCAAAATGAAAGTTGACATTTCATGCTTTTTTCCTACCGTGTCCCTATTTTTTTTTTCCTCTGTACCCTATTAAACTTTCATATGACACTCAGATGGTGGGCTACAACTCGCCTTTTTACTATGACTTTGATACGTGACAACTTCTTTTTTATTTTGGGCACTGTGCGACTTTGTGAACTTGAGCTTTTGAGTTTATCCGACACTCTATGTCACTCGATCAACTTCCTTTTGTTGTTCATACCACTGTTTAAACCAACAAATAGTATGTTTTTGCTTTGCTTCACTTGGTATTCGCTGAAATTCTTCTATTTCCCACCATGCTTTTGCCATTGTCTTTTCACAGAACGCTGAGCTTAAGGACTATTTATGTTGATTTGCATATTCAAAGAGGCGTAATTCTGGGAGGAGTTGGGGTGGGGTATCAGGCGCATGCACGTGCGTTACTTTTCACGCTGACCGGGATTTTTATAGCGGAAGAAAGTGGAAGTTGGCGTTCGCACAGATTTATGCATCCGGATATTTTTGTGCGTAAGCACATTTCCGCTTTTGAACGTATGCCATGCTATAGTTATTCTGAGAAATTAATTCATGCATTTATCTCTAGTAGGATTGACTACTGCAATGCGGTGTTCACTGGATGTTCAAACTGTTCTTTATATAGCCTCCAGTTAATCCAAAATGCGGCTGCAAGAATTATTACAAGAACAAGAAAATATGAACACATAACTCCAGTTCTTAAATCCTTACACTGGCTCCCGGTTAAGTTTAGGGCAGATTTCAAAATCCTCCTTTTAACATATAAAGCATTAAATGGCCAAGGTCCGGCTTACTTGTCTGAACTTATCATGACTTACAAACCTGAGCGCACATTAAGATCTCAAGATGCCGGTCTGCTTATGATTCCAAGGATTAATAAAATAACAGTGGGAGGTCGAGCTTTTAGTTACAGGGCCCCTAAACTGTGGAATGGTCTTCCTGCTTCTATAAGAGATGCCCCTTCGGTCTCAGCCTTTAAATCCCGGCTGAAGACTCACTACTTCAGTTTAGCACACCCTGACTAGAGCTGCTGACTAACTGTACAGACTGCATCTCTGTTGTTAGTCATTAGCACTAAAACATAAGTAACATGATTGTTATAATTTGTTACTAACCCTCACCTATTCTGTTTCTGTTCTCGGTACTCAAATGTGGCAATTGGTGCCACGGCCCACCTGCCAAGTTGTTTGCCTGCCTATGGTAAAGTCGTCCCTGATGGAGGATCATAGGAATCATGGGAAAGAGGGGTCCTTTCATCGGATTGGCTGACTGAGCAACGTTTCAGCCGTGGAATGGCCAAATGGGGAGGCAGCTTGACGGATGAGGTCTCCAGGACTCTAAAAATATCCAAATCTTATTATGTGATATCATCTACTGTTAAATTCTGCTCTGTACTTCTAAAATTTATATTATTATGCTGTATTAAGGATTTGTTCTGTTCTGTATACTTGTATTGAACCCCTTCTTTTGACACCCACTGCACGCCCAACCTACCTGGAAAGGGGTCTCTCTTTGAACTGCCTTTCCCAAGGTTTCTTCCATTTTTCCCTACAAGGTTTTTTTGGGAGTTTTTCTTGTCTTCTTAGAGAGTCAAGGCTGGGGGGCTGTCAAGAGGCAGGGCCTGTTAAAGCCCATTGCGGCACTTCCTGTGTGATTTTGGGCTATACAAAAATAAACTGTATTGTATTGTATTGTATAGTGTGAATTCTACGCACGGCGTTATGCATGAGGCCCCTGGTCTTTAGACAAAGGAAGAGAAGGGGCATTAGAATACAACGCCAACCTGTGGACTGGGGAGGAATTGCCACTACCAGAGACTTTAAGCTGTCCCCAAGACGCACATGTGTGACACCCATTAATTCAATTATGGTTGTGTAACACACACGGTACAAACTACAGACGTCATGGGGGGTCTGGGATTGTTGAATTAAGCCCATGTGGCGAATTCCTCAAAATACATTTTAAAAACATGTTATGGTGAGTAAGGACAATCTATACTAATAAAAGGCAAAGCCCTCAGTGACTGACTGACTGACTGACTCACTCATCACTAATTCTCCAACTTCCCGTGTAGGTAGAAGACTGAAATTTGGCAGGCTTATTCCATACAGCTTACTTACAACAGTTAAGCAGGTTTCATTTCGAAAAACGGTCGATAACAGTTGACAACGTCCGCCATGTTGAACTTTCTTATTTATGGCCCCATCTTCAATTTGGTAGGCGGCTTCCCTGCGCTAACCGAAACCGATGTACGTACTTATATCAATGGTATGACGCCACTGTCAGCCGCCATATTGAACTTTCCAACGTCACTAATTCTCCAACTTCCCGTGTAGGCAGAAGGCTGACGCCATCTTCACGAAATTTGGTAGGCAGCTTCCCTGCGCTAATCGAAACCGATGTACGTACTTATTTCGATGGTATGACGCCACTGTTGGCTGCCATATTGAACTTTCCAATGTCACTAATTCTCCAACTTCCCGTGTAGGTAGAAGGCTGAAATTTGGCAGGCTCATTCCTTACAGCTTACTTACAAAAGTTAAGCAGGTTCATTTCGAAATTCTACGCATAACGATCATAACGGTCAACAACGTCCGCCATGTTGAACTTTCTTATTTATGGCCCCATCTTCACGAAATTTGGTAGGTGGCTTCCCTGCTCTAACCGAAACCAATGTACGTACTTATTTCGGTGGTATGACGCCACTGTCAGCCGCCATATTGAACTTTCCAACGTCACTTATTCTCCAAGTTCCCGTGTAGGTAGAAGGCTGAAATTTGGCAGGCTCATTCCTTACAGCTTACTTAGAAAAGTTAAGCAGGTTTCATTTTGAAATTCTACGTGTAATGGTCATAAAGGTCAACAACATCCGCCATGTTGAACTTTCTTATTTATGGCCCCATCTTCACGAAATTTGATAGGTGGCTTCCCTGCGCTAACCAAAACCAATGTACGTACTTATTTCGGTGGTATGATGCCACTGTCGGCCGCCATATTGAACTTTTCAACAGTCTGTGTTAGTTATGGGCCCATCTTCAAGAAATTTGGTACACGTGTTTCCAACGCTAACTGAATCCTACTTATGTACATATATACGTCCATAGCCTGCAGCTCGGTCACCGTATGAGGCGGCCTTGGGTCCCCCATCCCAACACCTCCCACGTTGTTGGCTGCCTGCCTATATAAGGTCGTCCGTCGCTCCAGTCTCTACATTCCCTTCCTTGCTTCGCCACGGGATTCACATCTCCCTGCTGATAACTGCAGCCTTTTTATTTAATCCACGGCTTCTCTGCTGTTTTATTGTTCATTTATTACAATTGTAGTTATTGTGTAGGTATTTTAGACTTCCTTTACATTGTTCAGGTACCCATTTCCTTTATCGTTCCAACCGTACCCCCATTAACATGTCTATCGAGGTGATCACCATCGATCAAAGAACTGTCACTTACCGAGTGGTTTCCATGCCCGGAGATGGTGCCTGCCTTTTCCATTCTCTGTGTTACATATTGCACGGCCATATCAGGCTCACTCTTGATATCCGGAGGAACATTGTGTCTTATGTATTGAATGACTGGGACAGGTTCAAGGTGCGGACTGATGACGGTACAGGAGATGATTATACTACACAGGAGCACTAGAAGAGTGAAATGTTTAAGCCCTTCACCTATGGTTCTGCATGTGAGTTGATGGCTGCCGCTGAATGGTTCGGTTGTCGCTTTCAAGTGTACCGAAATGGCCAAATATTTTACACCTTTCGACAACCGCTAATGACTCTTAAACACCTTTGATTCACAGGTGATGATTTCAGTAGTGGACACTTTGATGTTTATGAATGTTTAAACTCTCAAAAGCTGGATGCGAAGTTATCGATGAAACCGGTTGTGTGCTTACAACGCTTGACAGATGCCGAATGTCACTTCAACACAAGTCCTGCAAATACTGTCGTAATTGAAACAAACCATGAAACTCAAACCGATTATGACAGCAGCAATCCAAGCTGTGAGATTTGAAACAAGATTACTGTTCACATGGCCAACTGTACGTTGTATGCTCAAGAGTAAGCTCAGCGCACAGCTTGGTCATATTACAACAAGCTCAGGCACCAACTCACAATGTGGTATACAAAGAGATCCTTAACAAATAATTATTGCCATATTTTCCCTCAGTTTAAAAAGGTTTAATTTTCTTCTTAATAAAAATTTAATGCAGTACTTCGCCGCTGCGAAGCGCGGGTATTTTGCTAGTCATACATATAATGCCCGAACAAATTTACCAGGATAGCCTGCTGCTTCACAGAACGGACCCCACACACAATGGAGGCTGCTGTGGAAAAAAAGGATGGTGGTGGCATCGTGCAAAATCCCATCCACCTCCATCCCCTCTAAGAGGCACTCTCTGAGCCACAGGCTTATTCCACCATGGTGTGCTAGGAAGCGTCTGTTGGGGTCTTTTCGGCTCACTGCTATCAGGCAATTCAATGCTTTCACATGTTGTACCCATTAAGTAGATTTACTCATTTGGGGCAAAAGTCTTTGGATTGTGGGAAAAACTGAAGCACCTGGATGGAATCCACGGAGACAGGGGGGGAAAATGCAAACGCCATTCAGGGGGAGGACTTTGGACCTCAACCCTGGACCTATCACTACAAGGCATCACTGAGCTATCTATCTATCTACCTATCTATCTAATCCTGCCAACTATACTAAAATATGTATCTATGTATTATATAGTGTCTTTCATATCTATCTATCTACTGCATCTATCATTATAAAGTGCCTTTCATATCTATCTATCTACCTGATCCTGCCAACTACGCTAAAATATCTATCTATCCATCATTATATAGTGCTTTCCATCTATCTATTATCATTTTATGGTGCCTTTCATATCTATCTATCTATCAATTTAATTAACTGAATTTTCTGTCCTGTGAGTCTGTATCCTTGTTTTTTTATGTTTCTGTGTCTATATGATTCTGAACTTCCCCATGGCAGTAATAACATTTATCTCATCTAATTCAGTCCAGTCTAATCTAATATAAAGAGTTCATACATCAGCTAGAAACCTCTTTAAACACAAATTAAACAATGAAGAAGAGGCCAAATGAAGGTATCGGTTATCAATTTGGAGAATTGCTTTCTTAGCCGTATTACAATTCAATACAACTTATTTTTTGCATAGCTCTTCACTGAGGGCAGACACGGAGTGCTGTGAACAATTCCCAGACAAAATACAAGTATTGATGATACTAATTTCTAAATCCAGAACTGATACACTTATAAATGTAGCTTTGTTAATACACACAGAGAACAAGGTAGAAACTGATTAAACATAAATGGAAACCAACAACATCTGTCCATTCATTAACTAATAAACTATGGCCAGTTGACAATGGATGTGATTAAACTTTTAAAAGAGAAAGTCAAAAACAAAGGAAGAGACGTCATCATGCTGAGCCTGAAGTGACATCATCATATGGGGTACGGAAGTGACGTCATCTCTTTTGGGAGCCTCTTTAACCCGACACCGTCGGTGATTTAACCGGATGAGCTGGACAATGAGGACACCAAACAAAGCAAGGGGAAGGTGCAAAGTGCAAACAGTGCTTTTATTCCAAAAACCAGACAACTCAAACAGTGTCCAAAGTGCAGTGTTCCACAAATGTTTCCATAAAAAAATAATCCATAAAACGGTTGGAAGAAGTGGAGGTTAAAATTCAAATACCGTATATACTCGCAGATAAGTTCTCCTGCGTATAAGTCATGGCCTGATTTTACCATATAATTTCCGGTATTTTATAATGTCAGTCATATAAGTCGAATGTGGAAAACTCACACTATTGGTCCAAGAGATTATGATGTGCTAACGCCCACCTGAGAGAGGAACCACGGAGCACATGGCCATTTCTTTCTATGTATTGTGCCTACATGACCACACGGTAATACCTGAAATATTCCGAAGCGACGTTTGCAATGTTTTGTGTTTTTTGTATCTCACACCCTCATACACCTTCATCGTAAGAGCGTCCCTTATCTACGATGGAGCATTCAATCAGAAGAAAATGTGAAGCTGGTTTTAAATTTAAATTAGCAAAAGAAATTGGTAACTGTGCTGCTGCAACAAAATTCGATGTGTTTGAGAAACTGGAAGAGGCAAGAAGATGTAAAAAAAAAGTGTCGCATTTTTGAACGGGCGTATAAGTCAGGGTCTGATTTTATGATCGATTTTTCATGTCTTATATGCGAGTATATATGGTAAATAGTTCTATTAAAATGAGGTTAAAAATTCTGATGGAAAGCAGTCTCTTCTTTAAAAACTCGGTGGTTTCTTCTTTAACTGGCGGCTCCCCTGCCTTTCAGATACGGGCCGCGCGACAGGGGAGTCACCCTACCTGCAGGTCCAGCTGACTTTCCCTCTGCTGGTCTGGTCACCTTCTGTCACCTGGCTATGTACAGCTGTCACGCCAGACCAAGACTTGGGTTCCCCACCGATTAGGGCGCTCATTCTCCCATGACTCCCGCTGCCTTCTGCAGACTTATGCGTCAAGCAAACCTCCTTCTACGTCACTCCAGCTCCTAAGATCGCTCAGCTGGAGCAACTGCTTCCTGCTGCCCTTACCGAGTGTCGGCCTAACACTCCTCCTGAGGGGCTCTCTTCCCAGCTGACTGCATTGATCAGTGAGCCTGCTCTTACTGCACTCGCTCGCTCACCGGATCTTTCCTTCTCCTGCCTTCTTCTCCCACTCTTAACCTCCGTTCTCTATTTTCTTTCTCTTCCCCTCCACACTCGCGCATCTCCTATTTATACTGGGGACGTGACACAGGTGTGCCGATTAGCAGCTCCCGGAATCAATTTACGGATACGAACGATTCCTCACCTGTGCACTTAAGTGAGGAAATGCCCGTGTCACATCGCATCTGAGAATCGCTCCAGCCGCACTACCTTGCGCCCCATCTTTAAGCTGCGAGTTAAACCTGGCCAGGCGGAGAATTTCATTTTGGTATTCTGCAAATGTGAGGCAGCAACGTACAGAGAAGAAAAAAAAAATACAGATACAGTGATGAAAAAAAAAGTATATGTCGAGAATAAAGTTGACTTTATTCTCAACACTTCCACTTTAGTCTTACTGTTTATGTCAAGATTAAAGTCGATATTTTCACTTTATTCTTGACATATTCACTTTATTCTCGCTGTTTATGTTGAGATTAAAGTCGACATTTCCACTTTATTCTCGTCATTTAATTAGAGATTAAAGTCGACATTTTCACTTTATTCTCGCCGTTTATGTTGAGATAAAAATAGACATTTCCACTTTATTCTCACCGTTTATGTCGAAATTAAAGTTGCCATTTCCACTTTATTTCCGATGTTTATGTCGAGATTAAAGTTGACATTTCCAAATTATTCTTGACATTTCCACTTTATTCTCGCTGTTTATGTTAAGATTAAAGTCGACATTGTCACTTTATTCTCGACATTTCCACTTTATTCTCTCCATTTATGTTAAGATTAAAGTCGCCATTTCCACTTTATTCAAAACATTTCCACTTTATTCTCAACAATTTCCAATTTATTCTCACCATTTATGTCAATATTAAAGTCGACATTTGCACTTTATTCTCGACGTTTCCACTTTATTATCGCTGTTTATGTCAAGATTAAAGTCGACATTTCCACTTTATTCTTGACATTTACACTTTATTCTTGCCTTTAATGTCAAGATTAAAGTTGACATGTTGACTTTATTCTTGTAGTTTATTTTGTCATTAAAGTAGAATATCGTAAACTAAACTTCATCTTAAAATGAAGGTTTAATTTAGTAGATTTTCTCAAACCCCATCGTAAGTTAATGTAGCACATTAAATGCTTTGTGTTAAGTGTTCCTTGACCCAGTTGTTAATCGCTATGTGCTTCTTAAACTGACTTCCTCTTGCACTAACAGGAGGCGCAGGCAGTGATCGCCACACAGAATACACTCACTTCATGATATTCCTGCTCTCTGAACATTTAGAATGCTAAGATAAATACTTGATATCATTTTCATGATGAAATGCATTAAAGCAGGTATTAAACATGCACTGTGGTGTGGTGGTAGTGCAGTAAGGGGGTCCTCAGGTCTACGTTCAACTTTACTTTTCTTCACTGTGCCCATATATTTTTTTTCTCTGTGGCCCTAATAAGCTTCCGTAGCAACCTTAACCCCCAAGGAAGAAATTGGAAAAAAAAAAAATAAAGCGAAAAAAAATCCCCGACTTTGTCCTAAACCTCCTCTTGTTGATTGACATGTGGCCTTGTCATTATGACATGAGCTGTTCTGAAATGGAATAAGGGGGGAGGCTTGTATAAAATGCCTTTCAAAAATTTGCCCTTCAGATAAATGTCATTGGGAAATCATAAGAGTTTTTTTTTTTGCCAGTAGGGAGTTCAGAAATATAATTTTTATCATAAAATATAATGCAAGCACTTTATTATTATGAAACAGGCAGATATGAAATAAGAGTTCACAAGCACTTTGTGTGGGCAATAGAATTATTTTAATACAAAACAAAGTCTTTATTTCTAACATCATTGATCATTCTGCGTATACACCAATCAGCTACAAAATTAAAAGCTCCTGCCTAATAGTGTGTAGGCCCCCCTCGTGCTGACCCATTGAGGCTTGGACCCCACAAGGGCTCTGAAGGGGTCCTGTGGCACCAAGACGATGGCAGAAGATCCTATAAGTCCGGTAACCTGCAAGGTGAGGCCTCTACGGATTGGGCTTGTTTGTCCCACACATCCCACAGACGCTCGATCAGGTGGCGTTCCGGGGTATTTGCAGGTCAAGTCAATGCCTTGAACTCTTTCCATCCCACTATATCCTAACTACAGGGCCACGGGGGTCTGCTGCAGCCAATCCCAGCCAACACAGGGTGCAAGGCAGGAAACAAGCCCCGGGCAGGGCGCCAGCCCACCACAGGGCTTGAACTCTTTCTAACATGAACATTTCTTGTCATGTGGCAGGGTGTGTTATCCTGCTGAGAGAGGCCACTGCCATCAGGGAATACAGTTTCCTTGAAGGGTGGCATGTGGCTTGCAACAATCATTACGTAGCTGAATATGAGGACCCAAGCGCTTCCTAGAAGAACACTGCCGCAGGGCATCACACTGACTCTGCTGGCTTGTCTTTTTCCCATAGTGCATCCTGCTGCCATCTCTTCCCCAGGCAAATGACACCCACCTACCCAACCAACTACAGGATTTAAAAGAAAATGTGATTCATCAGACCAAGCCACCTTCTTTCATTGCTTGATGGTCCAGTTCTAATGTCCACATGCCCATTGTAGGCCCTTTTGGTAGTGGACAGGGGTCAGCAAGTGTTAAATGTTGTTTACCTATTTACCTTGATTTATTTACTTTTCTTCCTACAGCATAAAGTCACAAGTACACTGCAGAGCTTCCTGTGTTTGATCGACATGGGCATGCTGACAAAATACACGTGCAATGCCACTACAGTACGTGAATGACTTTAGCTGCAGGTGGAAGCTCCTGTCGCACTACGCGACTGTTGTTACGGTTCTTCCTTTGTCCAGAAACTGCTCAATGAGCTTTATGACCTTAGTTTTGGAAAGTCTTTCTCCTGTGGGATGACTGGGATCTTTTCGTGAATAAGGAGTTGCATTGCACGTGTACTTTGCCAGTATGCTCGTGTCGATCAAACACAGGCAGGCTACTTGTGACTTTACACTTTAGGAAGATACATAAATAAATATAGGTATTGTCACTCATGTGGGCTTAGGAGGCAGTCAACAAGCCATGAAGTGAGTGAAACATCACGAGATGAAGGTTGATTTATGGAACTAACGCCTCTCTCTCTCTCTCATCAGAACCAAACAAGAGAAATAACAATCCCATTTACTCACCTGTAACACTTCTGGATTCGCAAAATGGGCGCCCAACGTCACTTCTGGTTTCCGGCTCCCGATGATGATGTCACTTCCTCCTTCCCAACATTGATGTCACTTTCGCCCTCACAACAATGACGTCACTTTTCCGGCTTCTCATGATGACGTCACTTCCTCCTTCCCAACATTGATGTCACTTTCACCCTCACAACAATGACGTCACTTTTCCGGCTTCTCATGATGACGTCACTTCTGTCTCCCTCTGATGACATCGCTTCTGGTTCCTACGTGATGACGTCACTTCTGTCCAACAGTCTTTGACGTCATTTCCTGCCACATCACATCTGACCACCATTTTCTGTATAAATATCACTATCTTTCAATTGTAATTTGTCAATTGCTCTGGTTTATGATCATTTTTCCATTTCATAACATCAGCTGGACATTATACGGGGCAATTCCCCAACTCTTTTTATTTTGTGGACTTAATTTATTCTTTATTACACATTCAATCTGGCTTTTATATGAGTAACATACAAATGTTTTTATATAAAGGCCATCACAAAACATAATCACAAACAGAACTTTGCACAATACCTTGGCGAGCTCTGTAAGCCATGCTGTTTCGTTGAAGGACATGCGTGTGGCAGACTTACTGGCAGGATGACGCCTGACTTGTTGCTGTATTCAAATGATGCCACCTTTCGCCTTTATGCCTGGTGCAGCCTAGTTGTTCTTATATGTGACTGGAGGCTTCTGTTCTCTTTCGCCGATGTAAAACCCTCATCCTCATCACCTCTGTTACAGTACGTCTTTAGTTGAAAACTAACAGTGTTAGATTGGGGGGAGCGTGAACGTGACTGAGAGAATAAATGTGAATAATAATAGTAATAAAATGCTAACCTTTAAAAGTATAATAAATTTACAACGGCTGTTGGAGACTCAAATCAAATGTAGGCCCTATGTTTTTATTCTATAATAGTAACAATAAGAGCAGCTCACTTCTCAAAACAGTAACTGTAGGAAGCACCCGGAATCGAACCTACAATGTCTTGATTATGAGTCTGCAGTTCTTACCTCTGCATCACCCAAGCGGTTGTCTCAGTCTTGTACCCTAACCCGATTTCTTTATCTTTGGTTATATTCCTGAGTAAAAGGGCACTTGTTTTGTTATACGTGTACCTTTTGTGAAAGTGTTTATTTGATGTTTGGAATTCAGTCTTCACACTGTATACACTTCATGTCAAAATTTTATCATTAGTACTATACCATAAAAAAGTTTTTGTTTTAGTTATGTGTTCAACGTTTCTTGCCTCGCATTTCCTGTTCTACATCTACTCAGATCGTTGTAGACATAAAACACACACGAAATGCATGTGTTCCAAATTGCGATATATTATTTACCTAATACAACTCCAGGCACCTCACACCCAGATGAATAGATTTGAGCTGGGAGAACTTTTTGCCCGACTTGAGCTGCGGCAGTCTGTGTTGCCATAGCTGCTTGTGCTGATCGACACATTTACAACACAAAAGATGCTGATGGAGAGGTGTTAAGGAATTTAAGGTGGCCCAGGATTGTGAGTTGTTTCGTAGGCTTCAGGGTTTTTAATATTAAGCTTAGCAGCCTAAAGTTACTAGGATCAGATGGATCACCCTTTATATACAACAAACATAAGAAATCTGTCAAACGAGAAGAGAGCAATGAGTTCACCAAGCTTGTGTGTTTAACTAATAGCAAAGCCATCTCCATGTCTCATCCTCATCCATTTTATAGGTCGTCAAGGTTTCCAAAGCTCTTTGTGCAAAGTAATGCTTTCTGGCTTCAGTCCTATTGTGCTTCCTCTTATTTTTTCCCCACAGCGTCCTTGAGTACGTGACCCATACTTCATTTCAAAGAATTCTGTTGGATCTCCTTTATCAAGACTTTTGACAATTCTGAAGATCTGGATTAGGTCCCCACTGGGACTCCTCTGCTTGAGAGGAGGTTTAATTGTGTCTGTCAGAAGACGAGGAAATAATAATAATAATAATATACATTTTATTTACAGTATATAGCACCCTTTCCCATGTCAAAGGCACTTTTGTCCATAAGACCAGGAATGCTCCTGGTTGCAATAATAATAATAATAATAATATACATTTTATTTACAGTATATAGCACCCTTTCCCATG
>JANRMT010062837.1:101610319-101637475 GCA_026402145.1 Polypterus bichir lapradei
CACATTTCATGCTCTTTTTCTTTATTTATGGTCACATTTGACAGTATACTGATTTGCGTATTAATTTCTTTAATTTTGTACAACATTTTCCTCCAGTTGGTGTCCTCAAAGTAAAATAAAATAAAATAAAATATAACAAATAGCCTGCAGCAGAGTAACTGAAAAGGCTGGATCAAATGAAATATCCAGGATCAGTGGTAGCCTGAGATGGACAACTAGATGCCAAGATCACCCATAGAGTGCAGCGTGAATGGAACAATTAGAAGAAGGTATCAGGAGTATTCCCATAGGGATGATAAAACAAAAAATGGAATCTGGTTTCTCCTAGATAACAATGACACTAGAAAGACATAAAATGGAGATGTGTTCTTCTGTCTCATGGCTTTCAGATTTTTCTCCTGAGACAAAATACACCGGTGGTCTCCCAATGGGCCTCCTCTTGAGATTCAGCAGAGATCTTAGGAAAGTCACACAAGGGGCTCGGATTTTCCAATTGGTGTCTTGACATTTTTAATTTGTCATTTTATTGTATTTGCATTGTGTGATCAGTAATATCTGGTGAAATGTATGAACAGCTGTTTGTAAAATACTGTAAAATACACCGTGATTGCAAAAATGTAGTCCTTGCTTTTGAATAATGCTATTAGTTGCTGTACTCCAATTAGATCTTAGTAATTTTGGAAAAAAAGCTGGCAATAACAATACCAGTGATAACAATGCAGGTAAAAACAGACAATAACTTTGTATAATGTTAATGTTTACCCCCCCAGGGTGGAACTGAAGAGTCACATAGTGTGGGGTCTCCTCAGTCTGTCAGTGGAGCAGGACGGTGACAGCAGTCTGTCGCTGAAGCTGCTCCTCTGTCTGGAGATGATCCTGTTCAGTGGATGCAGTGGATTCTCCATGATTGACAGGAGTTTGCTTAGTGCCCGTCGCTCTGCCACGGATGTCAAACTGTCCAGCTTCATTCTTACAATAGAGCCTTGCCTTCCTCACCAGTTTGTCCAGGCGTGAGGCGTCTCTCTTCTTTATGCTGCCTCTCCAGCACACCACCGCATAGAAGAGGGCTCTTGCCAGAATCGTCTAATAGAATATCTGCAGCATCTTATTGTAGATGTTGAAGGACGCCACCCTTCTAATGAAGTATAGTCGGCTCTGACCTCTCTTGCACAGAGCATCAGTATTGGCAGTCCAGTCCAGTTTATTATCCAGCTGCACTCCCAGGTATTTATAGGTCTGCACCTTCTGCACACTCACCTCTGATGATCACGGGGTCCATGAGGGGCCTGGGCCTCCTAAAATCCACCACTGGCTCTTTAGTTTTGCTGGTGTTCAGGTGTAAGTGGTTTGAGTTGCACCATTTTAACAAAGTCCTTGATTAAGTTCCTATACTCCTCCTCCTGCCCACTCCTGATGCAGCCCACGATTGCAGTGTCGTCAGCGAACTTTTACATGTGGCAGGACTCAGAGTTATATTGGCTGAACAGGACTGGAGAAAGTCCAGTCCACTGCAGCGCTCCTGTGCTTCCCCCCACAATGTCAGACCTGCAGTTCCCGAGACGCACATACTGAGGTCTGTCTGTAAGATAGTCCACGATCCATGGCACCAGGTATGAATCTACTCCCATCTCTGTCAGCTTGTCACTAAGGAGCCGAGGTTGCCAAAAACTGCACATTTATCCATGTTAGAATGAAATCCACACAACAATAAACCATGCAGAAGTGATGGGGTCTGAATACGCACTCAGTCCATGGTATGCTGTCCCTTTTAATTGTCTTTTTTTTTATTTGAGCTCAGGTCTAATCGCACAGCATGGAAGTCTAAACTTAGTCTTGCCACAGGGCGCCCAGGTGTTTGTCAGTAATATGACTGGCCGCCGTTAAAATATGAGGTGTAGCATCTGCTAAATAAATCAAAATCATGTCATTTAAATAAGTAACTTCCTCATAGAAAAAGAGTGTACCCTTTAATTGAAACGAAAATTTTAAAGGTCTGCATAGTTTTTCCCAAGAACATTATCTCGGTATAGAAATCGAGAAATTAATGAGTAGAAAAAAATGAAACCATCATTATCAGAATTATCAAAAGCTGTTTCATGTTTTTGTGAACCAACATCTATTGAAAAGCTGAGAAATGAAAATTCTGACACCATTAAAGTTATGAAAGGGTACAACACAAACAGCACCCCTCAGCAACAAATACCTGCCGCCTCACCATACCCGGTGAAAAAATTCAATTTATATAGTTAAAGAGAGAAAACACATAAAGACCCCACCCCACCACCACCAACACCTCACCCATACCCAGGGAGAAAACAAATCTATTATTATAAAGCAAAAATCCATTTAGTCCACTGATGAAGACCACTGTTTAGTATTAGCAGCAGAAGAACAACTGATTTTCATCGCAGGCGACTCAAGAAAATTGAGATGGCAGCATGATTAGCAGCAATGACACCTAGAGAAGTGGCAAAGCTAAGGTGGGCACTGAGGTAGTTCTTGGAAACCAAGCACTTCCATTTAGAAACCATTTCCCCCGGAATGTTTCTATTTGATCAATATTAATCATTGATTGCCAATTATTTGATCCGCACATCTCCAAGTGGACCACCACCCCAAAATATTATATCAATCATGAATGAATGCAGGTTTGTAGTTAAACCTTAAGAGGGACAAACCTCCCTCCACCCAGATCACAGAATAATCGTGAATGAATTGAACCATTTTAAACTTCAAGGGGAAACTTCCCTGGACCCTTAGATCCTTAGATCAAACGTCAATGCGTTGAGCCAGTCTGCATTTCAGGGAACGAGGGACCTTAGATCGATTAAATGAGCCCCTCCAGACTTCAGTGGGACAAAGAACCATAGATGGATTGTTTCTGAACCTAGCCACTCTATACTTCAGGGGTCATTGATGATCAATCATCAATAAATCAAGCCTCTCTAGACTTAAGGGGGACGAGGGACCTTAGATCAATTGGTAATTAATCAAGCTAATTTACAGTTCAGGGGGACCCCACAAAGGAAACTCGCCTCCCATCCGCAAAAAGTTTTAGAATTTAAAACGGCTTTTGGCTTGCCTGCCCAGTTGTTTCCAGCCCTCCAACACCCTTGGAATATCTGGCATTGCCGCTGCTTGAGGGTATCAAGAACACAACAGGAAATCTTAAACAAAAGGAAAAGATTTGGCAAAATGAGGAATGTTATTGGAAGGAAGAGATTTGGCAACATAGGCTGTTGGAAGACCTGTGCTTGGGGGGCATCATTAGGGGTCTAATCTACAGAATCTATCATATAGTGCCTTTCACATCTATCTATCTTCTATCTATCTATCTGTCATATAGTGCCTTTCCTATCTATCTATCTGTTATATAGTGCCTTTCATATCTATCTATTATATAGTGCCTTTCATATCTATCTATCTATCTATTATATAGCACCTTTATTATCTATTTATCTGTTATATAGCGCCTTTCACATCTATCATATAGTTCCTTTCATATCTATCTATCTATCTTTTGTATAGTGCCTTTCATATCTATCTATCTCTCATATACCGTATTTACTCGTGTACCACACGCCCTCGTGTAAGATGCGCACCCTAATTTATACAAAGAAAATCTTGAAAAAAGTTTTGCCCCGTGTATGACGCGCGTTGTGATTGTATAGGAAGCGTTTAGAGAGAGAGAGAGAGAGAGCGCTGTCAAGCAAGAGCGCGAGCAAGCGAGCGAGAGAGAGAGCGAGTGAGTGAGCCCAAGCAGAAGAAGTAAACATTACAGAATTACATTTCCTCGTGTATGACGTGCACCTGATTTTCTAATGCTAATTTTCGGGAAACAATGTGCGCGTGGTACACGCATAAATACGGTAGTTCCTTTCACATCGATTTATCTATCTATTTAGTTCCTTTCATATCTATCTATCTGTCTATTGTCACGCACGCGCGAGTAGGAGACCGCAGACGGATCTGAACACACATGGAAAGGTATTCACCGGCAGGGAATGGCGGGGTACTAACTTTCTCCCTTTTATTTCTTACAGGAAAAAAGACGCTCCGCCACCATAAGCCGACTTTGACCTCAGTACGGTACTTCCGCCCTTCCTCCTCCATCTTGCCCTGACGTCATCAATCCCATCCTCCCTCACGGCTCCTTCCCAGCATTCCTCCACTTCCGGCTCCTCCCTCATAAAATGGTCGCCGACGCCATGCTTGGTGTCGCGTATATGAACTGTTTTTGTTGTTGAAAACCCCAAACCTTTATGCTGCCTTCTTTTGAATCTTTTACACTATCTATCTATTATATAGTGACTTTCATATCTATCTATTATATAGTACCTTTCATATCTATCTATTATATAGTGCCTTTCACATCTATCTATCTATCTGTTATATAGTGCCTTTCCTTTTCACGGCATGATTATGAAGTATACAAAGATTTTTTTTTCTAAACCAATGTGCTCCTTTTATCTCAGAATGGGTGAATTTTATTCACACTGAGTAAAGTTTCACATTGGAGCCATTAAATTATTATGCTTCAAATAAAACCTCATTATTTTGCTGCAGCATCATGTTTCGATTCAAGGTTGTTTCAAAGACATAAAAGTGAATGCAAAAAATATAAAGCTTTAATGATTCGAAAGTCAGTTGGTGCTCCATATCCAAGAAACATCGAAAACAAAGAGAGCATAAAATACCGGCACTGTAAAATTTAGCTGGTTATTCCAGGATTGTAATGTCTTTAGTCATTTTTCTTCAAGGTGATATTAAGTGAACGCATCTTCATGGTGCAAAATTGAGCGTATTGGTAGGTCAAAGGCAAACTTATAGATTGAGGGAATTCAGATCCTGAAAAGTCAAACCATTTTTCTCAAGATCAATATGGAATATGTCATCATCGATCCCATTTTAAAACCAATTTGCTTTAGGTGAAGTGATGAGAGAGCGCAGTCCATGAAGAGAGCTTGGGAAACACACATTTGATTTTGTATTGAGCCTCACATCAGTAATTAATAAATGTGAACTGTAAGTAAATGTATGTGTTTGTGTGTGTGTTAAAACTAAGATTTAGACCTGAGTAATGTGCAATGAGAAATCAGCGACGGTTCGCTTGTTATAGTGCAACATTAATAGCTTATTTGTGACTTGAACAACAAATTAATGTATAATTTATATCTTTTAAATGGCAATAATTAAATAAAAAGGGTTGTTTTAGTGAAATTTTCTTTTCCTGTCTTTTGCTGTATATGTCACTATGTCAAATTAACCATTACATTGATTATAGCAAATAAGAAAAATGTAAAAAAAAAGAATTTTTTTACATAAACTAATAATAATAATAATAATAATAATGTATTTATATGGTACCTTTACCATGCTCAAGGCGCTTAAATGAAATTATACTAAATTACATAACAAATAGACCCCCATGACCCTGTGTTAGAATATAGTTGGTTGGATAATGACTGAATGACTGACTATTTCTTATTCAGTGGATAAAAATACACCAAACTATGGCTGTGTCATCAGAGAATTCCTGCAGATGCCGTGTACCTGAAGTCTGAGACTTGTGGGATAACCGTGCTACTCAGGGCCATGTCTGATACACGGTTCTTAAAGCCCATGTCACATCAGACAACTATTTCAGCGATGTTCAGTCACATTTATGGATTTGGAGATTAGAATCAGCAGGAGAATAAAACCAGAGGATAAAATGGCAAAGATTAAAAGAGGAACAACTTAAGTACAGGTTTAGGGACAAAGTTTGAAGTGAAGTGTCGCCATTTGTGAATGAGGATGGATGGTGGGAGAAGAATAGCAAAATTGGATTGAGAGCAGGTGAAGAGGTGTTAGGTAGGATGGCAGGAAGGAGCCCACCTGTGGACAAAGAGGCAATGTGATGGAACAGAGAGGTTTCAAAAGCTCAGAAGAAGGCAAAGAAGACATGGTACCAATTTAGAAGGTAGGAAGATGGAGAAACGTCTAGGCAGACAAACAAGGAGGCAGAGAGGGAAGTGGCAGGAACCAATATCTATCTATCTATCTATTATACATCACCTTTTCATATCTATCTATCTATCTAGTTATATACTGCCTTTTATATCTATCTATCTATCTATCTATCTAGTTATATACCGCCTTTCATCTCTATCTATCTATATTTTCCTCAAGTTATTTCTTCAGCCATTATTTGGGGTTGCCAGTGGCTTCCCACTTCCTTTTCCATACGGTCTTTTTATGTATACATTACAATTTATATAAGGATGAGTCACTCATGGCCACCTGAGGATCACTTTAATGGCTTAGCTAAGGTGTGCAAAACTACTCCAGGATGAGAGATGGCCCTGTCTCTAACTTTTTCCTCTACAGTTAACGAAAAAATTACAAGGGGTGCTAACCTTGAGGAGTTTGAAGGTGGAGCTGGTGAGCCCACCATTGAAGGAAACAGCAGGATAACAGAGCAGATGCTCATATCTGAAGGATTGTGGGGTGAGGCTATGAAGGGGACCTCCCCATACACAAATCAGGCCCCCTCAAAATGTTTCTATTTTATTTATGTTACGATATGTTGGCCCCTCTGGAATCTCACTTTAATCTTGAATGAATCGAGCTGTGCTAAACTTCAAGAGAGGGAATTCCCCTCAGCCCCTGGAACTTACCTAAGTCCTCCAAATGACCCTCCCATGAAACCCAGAGGAAGCCCCGCCTCTTCCAGTTGGACGTCCTCAAAGGAGGCTTTGCATTTGGCCTTGAGGCTACCACCGGATGGAGTTCCCAACCTGACCCTATCCGAGAGAGCAGTCCTTAAGTCAGCCTACTGAGACATGTGAGGTGGCCATTAAGCGGCTGTTGTTTGTTTGTTTGTTGTGTCAATTTACACTTATTTATTTATTTATTTATTTATTTATTTTAATTTAAATTAAAGGGGGTCACTCAGTTGGCTCCCCAACTATTACTCTGGACTCCTCCGACTTAACTCAGGCGATTACACATACTAAGGTGTAGAGTTTGAAAACACGATATACAACATTATGACTATGATATTTTTGAGCTTTTGACCATTATTGTCTCCAATGAATGAATGTATTTTTGTAGCAAAAGACTTTTCCATAACATAATCAGATGGTCACCCGACGCAACTCACAAAATGAGTGCATATCCTAAAATGGAGTACCTTACAAGTAACAAGTGAATGGTCCCTTGCTGCAGATATTAATACTGACTGACTTCTCTATGAAGTGACTTTTCTTTCATACTTTTTGAATTAATAAGTTTTCTGTCTCTCACCTTCAAAATTCCCACTCCATACCTACACATAAGTAAGAATGTTTTTCAGCATTGAAGGTTAGTCCATTAAATTCTGTATGTAAAACACCATGATAAATGGCCATATTCTGAATAAGGCCTGGACGTCAATTATCTGCACAGTAAATCTGGTTCAACAAATTTCAAATTTATTTCATGCTTTGCATGCTGCTGGCGCTAACTTGTGGAAATTTTAAAATTTTGCCCCATACTTCTGTTCAGCAGTTTCATTTATTCCACATGGAAGATTTTTTTTTATCTTAGCTAGATCAACATGACCTTGGCTTTTTAATTAGATTTTCTGATTTTGTTTTTGTTGCCACCCCTGTGCTGAGTCTGTGCCACTTGGTGCGGTTGTCTCTTGACCGATCACTCCTGCTTACTGTGGCCTGTAGTGGTGTAATATTTGGTCAACTGTAACCTGCCTGGCCCTGCATTTTAAAAAAGTCAGAATTAGCGACTTAGTGACCTGAGACAAAGACTGGACTCCTTCGGTGCTGTGTCTCATCGGAGAATCCTTGGGTACCATTAGTTTGTCTTTGTGTCTGTTGTGGGGTACAAAACCTGTACATTTTGGTTTATATTTCCATGATATTTTGTTCAAGACAAGACAACAGATGAACTACATTCAGGACAAATCAAAGCATGTCTTCTTCCTGGTTATACCTCACTTTTAAAACAGCTGTTCCAAGAAAGAAAGGAAGACATGCTGGTGGCTCAATTACTTTATAACCTGAGAAAGGATGGACATCTAATTAGTTTACAGCCTGGGAAAGGAAGATCTGCCGACACCTCAGAGAACATAAAAAGTTTTATTGTTTGGGAAAACGGACATTGAATGAATTCTTCATATTGACAGCCAGCCAATCAGAGTATCTATCAATCACATCTTGCAAAACCCTGCAGTAAAATTTTAGAATAAATATGCCTCGTCTGAGGAGTGAGTAAGGAAGGAGGGAGGAAGAAGAAGGGAAGAAGGCGTCACTGGTCATCAGGAAAGCATCATGAACAGCTACTAGTGCTAAGATCACAAGCCGTCTGGAACATTCATCCTTGTCATCTGTAACTTTTTCGTTAAGCTTTTTCTTTTTTTTTTCTTTTATTGATTTTATTGAAATCACACAACATTCCATACAAATAGATACATTTTACAAGAATAGGATAGAAAACAAATCAACCCCCACCCCTGTCATTTTTCTAAAGTCTATATATATCCAGACTTTTCCATCACTCCTATTTTCTGTTATTCTTTGTTCCAGTGGTATTATTATTATTCATGTTATAAATACCATGCTGCTTTTAACTTTCTATGCTTTGCCTTAATGTCTTGAGTGATTGAAGTAATAACTTAGATTTTTTCAAGCACCTGGAGTAGCCAGAAGTTTGCCATACGCTCCATGCTGCAAGGTTTATTAAGGGCTGAGGGTGAGAGCTCCACCCAATAGTAGGGAACAATACATAAATTAAGGCATTCTTGGCTGATAAATGGCCTATATTCAAGAGTGCTGAGCCTTTGTATGTTTAAATGTATTTTTGTAGACCAAAAGTAATATTTAGGTCTGAGATATCATTAAAACATTGTATGTTGTTCGTGCCAACAGTAAGTAAGTCTCTTGAAGTGCTGAGAGAGTGACAGGCTGTGTTATTCCCAAAGCACTTGTGTGGTGTAAAGTGCTAAAGGTTAATCGGCTGTGTGTGCGTCATTCATGGGGCACTGTTGTGGTTAGGTTCTGTGTGTATGCGTATAGCTATGTATGTATGTGATAATCTTAAAGTGCAACAGTAGACCAACCCGATAATGAACTTGATGAGTACACTTACCCTTGAGAAAACAGATAAAGGGGAAGTAAAGGGAAATACTACAATAATACTGGGTTGAAGTCCCAAATTAGGCACATTACCTGCATTGTGAGGGAGCATCAGTTATGACACTACGGCCATGTGGCACGATTACCCAAGGATGATCCAGCTCACTGTTGAAGACCCTCGCGGCTGGACCAGGCCTAGGGGACGCTCATATAACACCTGGCTGCGGCAGATAGAGGGTGGGACTGGATCACGTGTCTGCCTTGGGAGTTGCCAACCAGGATCCCAAGCTGTTTTGTTGTGTGGTGGGTGTGGCAACATGTGGCACCAGTGTGTGCACCCCAACCTGATCTGACCTTACCTGTCCAAGTTTGGGGTGCTCAAGAGAAATATACTGATTTACAATGAGGTAGAAGTACATGAGGAACGAGAATAGTTCCATCAAATATTTGAAATATATACTTGTTAATTGTAATGGAGATTTGTCATTTTTCACTCTCTGATAGAGTTCCATAGAGGGCTAGTAAAGGATCGAAAAGCATAAATAACCTCATATTTGCAATTACTGACCATGAAATAGTCTGAAACGATACCCCACATGCTTATGTTTAAAATTTGTTATTTTTAACGCTTTGAACCCAGCAGGCTTATTTTCAAGCTGATTTTCAAGCAAAGCGGTACATACCTATAAGACCAGTATAATGGCCCACCTATCTACCGTCATAACCCTGTTGGACGGAATAACGGCCTACACATACCTGTTATGCCACGCTACTGATACGCTACTCTACACCCTAAATCTTGCAGTCCACTGTCATAGTGTCATATTCCCGAAAGGCCGCTACACCTCTCTGCCATCAAAACCCCGCAGGCCGTGATAGTGGACCCCACTATTTTACACTACATATATAATATAACGCGGCCTAGTTATAGCTGGCACACTTCTTATACAAGTTACACTGCTGTGTTTTTAGATGCAGGTCAGTTTTGTTTTTTCTTGAATGTTTCAAGAAGAAAACGGAAAAGATTTCAGTTGCACTTTAGCATAGGAGCAATCCCCCTTACTTTCCTTTAGTTTCAAAAGTCTTAATCTTCCATTTTGGCAGTCAGTTGGAACAAAAAATAAAAATAAACGGAGCGCTGCTGTGCACTTGACTTTCTGATGTCGCTAACTTATTGACGCCTCTGCGTAGAAGAACAGCAGCAACGGGCAACTATTGGGCTCACATGTGCCACCTTCAGGGCGGCACGGTACTGTCTGCCTCACTCACCTTGTGCCTTTTCACTGTGGTTTTATGTCCGATCAGCAAGACTAAATACGTCACACACATTCATTAATGATATTAGCCAGACTGTGGAAAGTCAGGGTCTATAATAAATGTGTCTGCAAACCTTATATTGGTGACATATAGAGAGACAGCGACAGGCACGTGTCAATTACAGGCATCAACCCCATCAGTGTGTGAGGGAGAGCACAGTCCGAGGTGAGGTGAGGCTCGTTGCTGCCACACTCGTGTTTCTCCCCCGTATTTGAACAGGAAATGTGCCAATTCAGCAAATTTTGACTATATAAATGATCAAAATTATTGGAATCATATAGAAAACAAATTTATAGAACAGACCGCTGGACACATTTATTTTATGTTATCATTATTAGTTTTTGTTACTTTCATGATGACAGGTGAGGCCCCTGACTGCACGTCCCTGAGCCAGATGCTCCTGATTGTGCTGAGGTTGAGGTTAAAGCAATGGGGGAGATCAGGATTTTGTGGTGGATGTTCCTATTCTCTGGAATGGCTTGTCTTATTATATTAGGTCTGCCTCAGCATGAGCCATTTTTAAATCATTATTAAAGTCTTCTCTCTTCTCTAGCATTTGACATTATCAGATGTTAATGTTATGTTTGCATATGTTGGCCCATGGACATTTGTGATTATAAACATGTATGCATGGGTAAGGGTATGTGGTATAACGGGTCCACAGCTCATTTGGCAAAGGCCAGCAGTTTTTAAATGAATAATCACCGTGCTCGTCGCGGCTTAGTGAGGGGGCGTGGTGGCTGTAGCATGATCTCAGGGCGATCTGCGGTGTGGGCGTTTCTCACCTAGTGCACAGGTGAGGGACTGCCCACATCGGTGATTGTTCCTGGGATTGCTAATGTGCTGCAGCTGCTATGTCCCCCCTCTCAATATAAAGAAGCGCGAGTCGGTTAGGAGAAAACAGAAGAAAAGAATAGGACGGAGGAAGAAGCAGGAAGCAGTGAGGAGAGAGTGAGTAAGTCGGGGCGAGTGAACGAGCGAGTGAGCGAGCGAGCGAGCGCGCGCTCGCAGGAAGCTGAAGGGAAGCCAGAGTGTTTGGCCGAAACCCAGGAGTCGTAGTAGAAGTCGCTCCCGCTGAGTGAACGAGTAGCGGGAGTGACCAGTGAAGGGTGACTGGCCGCAGAAGGCCAGAAAGGCAGCAAAAGTCGGGAGGCTTGGTGGTGGATTCCCCAGCGTGTGCGTCCTGGCCTTTGGGCGTGAACCAAGTCTCGGGCCTGGGATGAGTGCTTGACCGAAGCCAGGGATCGGGAGGCCTCCAGACCCGTGTTGATGTCATGGGAGAAAGGACAGCTGCAGAGAGAGCGTCTTGCCTGTTGCAGGGCCCGCATGGGAGAAGCAGGTGAGACGCTAGAGTAGAAGAGTACCAGGCTTGTAGTTGATGTTAAAAGACTGCTACCTGATGAACATTTTAACCTCTGGTTTTAAGGATTGTTTTTGTGTATTTTTAACCTCCACATTTCTTTTATTGGATTATTTATTTGATGAAGACTTTGAAGCACTGCACTTTGTGGACACTTTGTTTTTGTTTTGATATTTTAAATAAAAGCACCTTTGCACCTTTTTACATCATCCCTTGCTCTATTGTTATTGCCTCACTGTCTAGCTCATCAGTAGCATTACCGATGGTGTTGGTTCAAGGGCTCCCGAACAGCGAAGGAAGTATGGAGCAGAACCCACATCGTCACAGGGTATTTTGAGTTTATCTTTAATGTAAGGTTTGGTTACGTTTGCTCTTTTGGGATGTGTATATGTCATGTATATTTTAACTACTTCTTTGACCTTTTCTTGTACAGCTCTTTAGAAATAAATTCTGACTTGAATTAACTTGAGTTCAAGCAGACTAAGAGAGCGTCTACCCTTCTGCTCCACCGGAGGTTTCTTTCCCCCCTTAGGACATCTGCATTACGGTGTGACAGTTGTGGCACCACAGACAACCTCCCCACCTGTCACTGTCCCCAGAGCAGGGCCCACCGCACATTTGACTCTAGAAGAAAGAGCCCTGCATGTAAAGAGAGCCATGGAGAAATTGATCAGAAGATGGTGAAGATCACGTGAAGTGTTCTCGTGCATTGCTTCTGGCTTTGGGAAATGACGAAGACTGCGAGATTAAAAGTGTTATGACTTGTCCTGTGGTATCAATCTGCTGTTATAAAGTTGTGGCTTATCATCGTATAATAACATTTTACTTATACAAATCTAAATTTGTATTGTCGAAAATAGTTGGGCAGGGCAGGAAGTGGCTTTTAGAGAGCTAGGACCACCAGTAAATAATTAAAGTATCAAAAATATCCTTCTATATAAAAGCGGTTGGGATTGTCCTTCCGTCCCGTGAGTGCTACGCAGGCGCGGAGTTTCACACACGCCCCGTCCATTTTGCAATGCACAATGGGATTTGTAGTTTCGTTTTTCCAGGTAAAAGATGATTTTCTACTCCAGACTGTGCAATATCTTCTTCTTCTTTCTTACTATATAAAAGCGGTCGGGATTGTCCTTCCGTCCCGTGAGTGGAAAGCGTAGCGGTATTCCGCTTATTACTCCTTGCAGCTTGCGGTTCGAAGCGACATGATGTGAGCAGAGTTCTGGTGCTCCCATCGTTCCCTTGCTTTTGTGCGCGATGCGCTGGAAAAATAGACAAAATTATGTCTCTGGAAATAATTAATGTTGATGGAGTACAAATGCCTCACCGCGTAGTAAATATCAGGGGGGTTCAAAAGGGCGACCTCAATATAGAAAAAAAGTTTAAATTTCATCACAAAAATAACAGAAACTACGAGTATTAAAGTAATACCGCTCAAATGCAATATAATCAAATTAATGAGTTTGTATAAAATATCAAATTAATCTACATATTGAATTGCCTTAAGAAGTGGTCAACTTAAAAGTCGGTCGCCTTAAAAGGCGGGTCAGCCTAGTATAATCATATGTGTGATCAGCCACCTTGAAATAGCACAGAACAACACACCATGTCTTTTAAAGTCTTAAGAAAAGGGGTAGCTTTGACCACTTACAACCCATCAGGAGGTGAACCCCTGGAATCGGTTGAGGTGACAAGCCCACCTTCAAGTCCTTCTGATCCCAAGATACCTATTGCCTCACTCTTATGATAACGGTGTAAATACACAAAACATGGTCTAAAAACAGTCAATAAAATAAGGGCCCTGAATGCCAAAGACAGGGAGTACATTTTGTTTTTTTGGTACTTTACTGTTATTTTCGGTGTTGTAATTTCAAGCGTGTAGATTTCAACCATTTTGTGTTTCAGAACTGCACAGCAATTGTAAGTGCCATGGAGGAGAGATGGGCGTTCCGGCTAGAGGAGAAGAAGACTTCTTACCCGACTGAAGGAATAAAAAAGAAGGACCAGCAGACTCCAGAGGTCAGGAGCAGTTCCATCCCACCTACGACGGGTGGTACATCCCAGTTGAGACTCCTGCAGGGGTACTTGGGAGTTGGAGTCCCGAAGTGCAGCTCTGTCAGGGTCCCTGGGTTCCTTTAGAGGGCACTGGAAGTACCGGAACTCTAAGTCACGTAGAATCCAGGGAGGTTCTCCAAACTGGGATGCCTCAAGACGACCACTGCCACCTGTTGGATGAGAGCTGGAACTGCTCCTGGCCTTCCCCCTCTGCTGGCCAATCCCTTATATTCCTCCGGTCGAGCAAGAAGTCGTTTACTCATCCGGCTAGATTTCTCATCTGTCCTCCACAGCACATACACAATATAAAAGAACTCCTTGTTTTCAAATACTCTCTTTGTTAGAAAATATCTGTTTGTGCCTCAGGTTTTGATTTAGACTTCACAGATCAAGTAGTCCCCCTAACTTGATTACCTTTCTCTGGTCTAATCATGTCTTGACCTTGGTTACAGCTGACCTTCTTTCTGAACGATCCTTAAATCAGTACCAAGTGAATAAAAGTGTTCTGTCAGGACCATATGGAAAAATCCCAATGAATTCAGAGACGTCAAGAAGAGTAAGAATTTAAGGTAAAAGTGGGAATTGGGACTGACATCAGTACAGGAAATGAGCTAGAAATGAAAGCAGAAAGCCAGAGCAGGGGAGAAACACTACAACCTACAGGAGAGGAGAAAAGAAATACAAAGAGAGGATAGTACCGCTATATGAAGTTTACAGGAATTAAGATACAGCCTATTAAATCATGTGAAATCATGATTAATGTTCTACCATGAATTTCAATTACCTGCTAATTAGTTTTGTATGGAGGTTTACAGAACGACATACGCAGGACAGAGCAGAGAATGCAAACAGGTTTCCTGTGAAAAGTTGAAAATTAGGTAAAGGCAATGTCTTCAGCTATTTTAAGAGCCTCTGGAAGGAAGACAACATGAGTTTGGAAGAATGAGGACCTTGGGACCTTTCAGGAAGAAAGCCCGGGGGGGATAAAAGGCAGGCTTTATGAGCCTTAGTGATAAGAGGACAATAAAAAAAAAAAATCATAGAGAAGATACTGACACCAAGAAAGCTGACCAGAGATGAGATGATCTGGTTACAGAGAGACGTGACCAGAAAGAGCTGACCAGAGACGACAACGACTTGACCAGAGGCTTTGTGGGACTATTGCCACTCACGCGAATCTGAGGATCACCCTGCCAGCCGTAATCAGTTTATGGGGTACGACCTTAGGATGAGAAGGGGTGCTGTCGCTAACTGTCTGGTCTCTTCCTTCCGCAGCTCAGAGAAGACACCCAAGAGGGCGTCGCTATAAAAGGCCCCGCCCCTTCTGGTCCAGAGCAAATAAAAAAAAAATATTTGGATGTAAGATATCGGTAGGCTTTGTGCCCTAGGAACCAAGTTACCCAAACAATTCTCTAACATTTCTATAATTTTCTACCACTCTGATGATGATCTTTCTGATCATAAACTAGGTCATTACGATAGCAATTCATAATGAATTGCAGAATTACAGTATTTAAGGGGTTCCTCTAGAATGCCTCTTTCTCTTGCACGATTTCGCTCAAAAACTAATCAGCACATTGTCATCTCACAACCGGCTTAAATTCCGAGTTTGGTGTTTTTCCATGCAGCCATTTTAGATCTAGACTATCCAGACAGACACACACCCATCATCAAAATATCAATGTTTTCAGTGTCGGGGACCCTAAAACATTACGCTCCATTGAAAACCGGAGATCAAAATTTTTGACGAATCTAAAGCCTTAGCTCCTCCCCCTTAGGCCGGAGTTATACTTCACGCGACGAGATGCATGCTGCAGAGGACGCTCCTGCTACGCAAGCATTGTAGTGTTTATACTTGCGCGCGTACTTTACGTAAATCTGGAGGAATCCACCAGGTGGCAGTGCGAGATATTATCACGGTGAGAACATGTTCGGCTTCTCTGTGTTGTGAATTGCCTAAAACACCTATTAAATTCCGATAACACCTTACCGCAATATCTCTGAAAAGGATGTTTATTGATTAAATCCATAAATCCAGGGATGTGTCCATTCCAGCAAGCATTGGGCACGACTGAGAAACAATCCCTGGACGAGGTCTCCGCTCATCGCAAACTGAATACAAGCACTCGCATACACTAGCGTCATTTTAGCGGCACTAAATCCCCAAATCTGCATATCTTTGGAAGGAAACCGGAGCACAGTGTGGAATACAAGCAGGATATACCAGCAACATAAATCCCTGTGAGACAGCAGTGCTATCGCTCCGCCGCCGTGTCACCCCCATGTGTGTAATTATTCCCCCCATGTGTGTAATTATTAACAGTATTCATTATTTAAACAAAATTATATGTAAAATGTAACATACACACTTTAATGCATTTCATCATGAAAGTGATATCAAGTACAAATCTAAAGATTCTAAATGTGCAGAGAGTTGAAATATCATACATTTAATTTGTTCTGTGTGGTGATATATTGCTGCTTGCCGCAGCTGTCAGGTCCAAGAAGCTCGCAGCGATTAAAAACTGGGATGACGTTTACAACCGTCTGCTTTAATGATAAAGTAAACTACCAGGTTAAAGTGGTCAATTTGAGATTAAAGCCGAAATTTCCATTTTAATCACAAAATACACGTTTTCACCGTGTCCTTTATTTTTTTCTCAGTGGCTCAAATACAGCGATATACATTATGTTGCTATTGTTAAGTTGCAAAAAAAAAAAAAAAGACGGCACAAAGATGTTATGTGAGACTTTTAAAATGCATCGTGTCATTACAATCGGGAATATGCGACGCTTGAATATAAAATCACCACGAATGCATCTGTATGTCAGCATTTTGCTTCACCACATCAAACCATTCACCAAACAGCAAAGCACGCACATCGATCCCCGTAGGATCTGCATAGAGGCTTTCTGTCACATGTAGATAGTAAACAGAGACTCTGACGTCACATTCCGACTTTTAGCACACTGCGCCCCCCGACTTTTTGCTGGTACTTCAACTCGCGCACGCGTCATGTTAATTTCTGAGGACCTGCTCAGAGGACGCGTGAAATGAACGCTGGGGACGCGTGGCAGCCATGATGCGGGCGCATATACGTTCTGAGCGTGAAGTATAAATGAGCCCTAAGACGATTAGTTTAATGTCACTGTGCTCTGTACAAAAATTATTTTATAAATCCACTCACATGTACAGGCTAGGCCAAAGTTAGCACACAGGGGTTCTCAGCATTTAGAATTGCTGGGCCAAGCATAGGACAAGATAGACAAAGACAGCTGGAGGAATGTATAGTCAGCCTAAAGACAGCTGGATACTATTTTCCTCTGTTAAAAGTCAGCACAAAATCTTCTTTCCTTTTTTGGAAATGGACTATTTGCCGACGTGGGGACCTGCACGTGGAGAAACCAGTATAAAAGGCTTGGACAGCAGCCGACGGACTGATGGGTGATAACGTCACCTGCCTTCCAGCGCAGCGACGAAAAATGGCAGAGTGTATACACTGAGTTCCCACCTGGGTAATTGTCTTGCTGTGGCTTCCTTCATCTGTAATGCCGCGTAAATCGTCATTAAAGAAAGCTATTTTCTCTTATATGATTTCTTACTGCCATATAACTATGGGAGGGATATTGCCTTTTAATATCATATCTATATAGTTTTCAGTTAATTAAAACGCCACAATTACAAAAGAGCTTATTCCAACTAGGGAGCTATCGCCCCCTAAAGGAACAGAGGGCAGAAAGCAAAAATGACCGTCACTGGAAGCAGGCGTCTCACTTGTGACCTGAGCCTTGGACCTGCTGAAGCTCCCCAGTCAGCCCCGCAGAAACTGTGCTGGATTGGCTGTTCATTTCTTTGGTGTTATTGTGCCCCTGAGCACCTGCTTATTTCTTTAAAGCAGGGGTCAGCAACCGTTCAGCGGTGTCGTGTGTGAACCTATGTTACAATGTTATTCCGAGTGCCGACATAATCCTACCAATTTTGTGATATACTGCTCAAAAAAACGAAAGGAACACTTTTTCATCCGAGTATAGCTTCAAGTCAATGAAACTTGTGGGCTGTTGATCTGGTCAGTGAAGTAGCAGAGGGGGCTTGTTCATCAGTTTCAGCTGCTTTGGTGCAATAGAGGGGTAACAATGAGACGACCCCTAAAACAGGAAGGAATGGTTTAACAGGTGGAGAGAGGCCACTGACATTTTACCCTCCTCATCTGTTTTGTCACTCGTTTTGCATTTGGCTACAGTCAGTATCACTACTGGTAGCATGAGGCCATACCTGGACCATACAGAGCTGGCACAGGTAGTCCAACTTCTCCAGGATGGCAGGCATATCAATACATGGCATTGCCAGAAGGTTTACTGTGTCTCCCAGCACAGTCTCAAGGGCATGGAGGAGATTCCTGGAGACAGACAGGCAGGCAGTTACTCTAGGAGAGCTGGATAGGGCCTCTTTGTAGAAGGTCCTTAACCCATCAGCAAGACCCACCGGTATCTGCTCCTTTGGGCAAAGAGGAACAGGATGAGCATTACCAGAGCCTACAAAATGACCTCCAGCAGGCAGGCCACTGGTGTGAATGTCTCTGACCAAAAAATCAGAAACAGACTTCATGAGGGTGGCCTGAAGGCCCGACGTCCTCTAGTGGGCACCGTGGAGCTCGATTGGCATTTGCCATAAAATATCAGAATTGGCAGGTCCACCCTGTGCTCTTCACAGATGAGAGCAGGTTCACTCTGAGCACGTGTTACAGGCATGAAAGGGTCTGCAGAAGCCATGAAGAACGTTATGCTGCCTGTCACATCGATTAGCGTGACCGGTTTAGTGGTGTGTCAGTGATGGTCTGGGGAGGCATACCCATGGAGAAACACACAGACCTCAACAGGCTAGACAACAGCACCCTGACTGGCATTAGGTATCGGAATGAAATCCTTGGACCTATTGTCAGACCCTATGCTGGTTCTTCCTGCTGCATGACAATGACCGGCCTCATGTGGCAAGAGGATGAAGGAACTAATACCATTGACCGTACCCGATTCACCCCCCCCCCACCACGCTTACTCGCCTGACCTCAATCCAATAGAACACCTCTGGGTGAGACATTATGTTTCGGTCCATCCGATACCTCAGACTGTCCAGGAGCTCAGTGATGCTCTGGTCCAGATCTGGGAGGAGATCCCCCAGGACACCATCCATCGTCTCATTATGACATTGTCAGGCATGGGGGGTGTCATACAAGCTACTGGAGTTGCTGCACTGAAATTTCAGCTAAATGGACTCGCCTGCCTGTCTGCCTGCCTGCCACATCATTTTTTCCCTTTGATTTCCGGGGTATCTTTGAATTCAGCCCTCTGTAGGTTCATCATTTTCATTTCCATCCTTTCGTTCCTAACACATCACTACATCAGTCCATAGCAGTAGAAATAGCCAGCAGGATTCTTTTTCCCCATTGAGATCTGATGGGTTTTCAAAGTGTTCCTTTAATTTTTTTGAGCAGTGTAAATAGTATTAAAATTGGTCCGCTTATAATTGGCTTCAAAAGTATATACTTTTGAATCCCATTCTAACCAGATCTTATTTTATTGGTCATTCAATATTTTAAAATACATAGGATCATACATGAAAAGAATGTTTTATCAAATTTTAATTGTCACACATTTATTAAAAATTGTATTCCAAATTATAAATTACAAGTTTCAATACAAAATACATAGTTTGAATAAGAAAAAATAACCAAGAATTCTAATATGATTAATCATTCTTTATTATTAATTAGAGCTATTAATCAATTAATGCAAAGTAATTGTATAACTACATTCGGTGGCTTTGTTTTTGGTTCCAGTTATTTGACTAAAATAAGTAGCTTAGTTTGTTTCTTAAAGCTAGAAATGGCCCTTTTTATAGTTTCACTTTTCTCATCAGAGTTTAGTTTGATAGAGTCTTTTTTCACTATGACTTACGACACATGGCACTTTCATAGCATAATGCACACACAGCACAATCCTTTTGTGGTACATATCCGTATTCATTCGTCCAAGGAAACAGTAGTATTTCAGCAGTGACATTACGTTTATTGGATTAACAGAAAATATGCAATATGCATCATAACAAAATTAGACAGGTGCATACATTTGGGCACCCAATAGAGATATGACATCAATACTTAGCTGAGCCTCCTTTTCAAATCTAACAACCTCTAGACACCTTCTATAGCCTTTGAGGAGTGTCTGGATTCTGGATGGAGGTATTGTTGACCATTCTTCATTACAAAATCTCTCCAGTTCAGTTAAATTTGATGGCTGCCGAGCATGGACAGCCTGTTTCAAATCATCCCATAGATTTTCAATGATATTCAAGTCAGTGGACTGTGACGGCCATTCCAGAACATTGTACTTCTCCCTCTGCATGAATGCCTTTGTAGATTTCCAACTGTGTTTTGGGTCGTCGTCTTGTTGGAATATCCAACCCCTGCTTAAGTAACTTCAACTTTGTGACCGATGCTTGAACATTATCCTGAAGGATTTGTTGATATTGGGTTGAATTCATCCGACCCTCGACTTTAACAAGAGCCCCAGTCCCTGAACTAGCTGCACAGCCCCACAGCATGATGGGACCTCCACCAAATTTGACAGGAGGTAGCAGGTGTTTTTCTTGGAATGCGGTGTTCTTTTTCTGCCATGCAAAGCGCTTTTTGTTATGACCAAATAACTCCATTTTTGCCTATTCAGTCCAAAGCACTTTGTTCCAAAATGAATCTGGCTTGTCTAAATGAGCATTCACATACAACAAGCGACTCTGTTTGTGGCGTGAGTGCAGAAAGGGCTTCTTTCTCATCACCTTGCCATACAGATATTCTTTGTGCAAATTACGCTGAATTGTAGAACGATGTACAGATACACCATCTGCAGCAAGATGTTCCTATAGGTCTTTGGAGGTGAACTGTGGGTTGTCTGTAACCATTCTCACAATCCTGCCTCTGTATTTTTCTTGCCTGCCAGACCTGCTGGGTTTAACAGCAACTGTGCCTGTGGCCTTCCATTTCCTAATTACAATACAATACAATACAGTTTATTTTTGTATAGCCCAAAATCACACAGGAAGTGCCACAATGGGCTTTAACAGGCCTTATCTCTTGGCAGCCCCCCAGCCTTGACTCTCTAAGAAGACAAGGAAAAACTCCCAAAAAAACCCCAGTAGGGAAAAAATGGAAGAAACCTCGGGAAAGACAGTCAAAGAGAGACCCCTTTCCAGGTAGGTTGGGCGTGCAGTGGGTGTCAAAAGAAGGGGGTCAATACAATACAATACACAGAACAGAACAAATCCTCAGTACAGTATATAAAAAAAAAAAAAAAAGAATTTAACAGTAGATGATATCATATAATAAGATATTTTTAGAGTCCTGGAGACCTCATCCATCAAGCTGCCTCCCCCATTTGGCCATTCCACGGCTGAAACAGTGCTGGGCCAGCCAATCCGATGAAAGGACCCCTCTTTCCCATGATTCCTGTGATCCTCCATCAGGGATGACTTTACCATAGGCAGGCAAAACAGCTTGGCAGATTGGCCGTGCAAGTGCCACATTTGAGTACCGAGAAGAGAAACAGAATAGGTGAGGGTTAGTATTCAATTATAACTATCATGTTACTTATGTTTTAGTGCTAATGACTAACAACAGAGATGCAGTCTGTACAGTTAATCAGCAGCTCTAGTCAGGGTGTGCTAAACTGAAGTAGTGAGTCTTCAGCCTGAGAGTGAAGGGGCATCTCTTATAGAAGCAGGCAGACCACTCCACAGTTTAGGGGTCCTGTAACGAAAAGCTCGACATCCCACTGTTATTTTATAAATCCTTGGAATCCTAAGCAGACCGGCATCTTGAGATCTTAATGTGCACTCAGGTTTGTAAGTCATGATAAGTTCAGACAAGTAAGTCGGACCTCGGCAATTTAATGCTTTATATGTTAAAAGGAGGATTTTGAAATCTGCCCTAAACTTAACCGGGAGCCAGTGTAAGGATTTAAGAACTGGAGTTATGTGGTCGTATTTTCTTGTTCTTGTAATAATCCTTGCAGCAGCATTTTGGATTAACTGGAGGCTGAATAAAGAACAGTTTGAACATCCAGTGAACACCGCATTGCAGCAGTTAATCCTACTAGAGATAAATGCATGAATTAATTTCTCAGAATCCTGTTTATTTAGAAAGCGCCTTAATTTCCTAACATTTTTAAGATGGAAGAAACATGTTTTGGACAACTTTGTAATATGCGCTTTAAATGACCTGCTAGAGTCAAAGATAACTCCTAGATTGCGGGCTGATTCAGTAAAATTAATGGGGATTCCAACTGAGTTAAATGATGACAAAATATTATTGTGATCAGCGTCATTCCTCCAACAATTAACATCTCTGTTTTATCTGCATTTAAAGACAAGTAGTTCTCATTCACCCACTCCTTTAATTCACTAAAACAACTAATTAAAGACAACATCGGAGAAACTTCATTTGATTTAAATGAAAGGTATAACTGGGTGTCATCTGCATATGAGTGAAAATTAACATTATGTTTCCTAATGAGAGATCCCTGTGGAAGCATGTAAAGTGAAAACAGTAAAGGTCCCAGTACTGAGCCCTGTGGGACACCATATTGAACTTCTGTGTATAATGATGGAGTCCTGTCAGCACATTTCTGTACATATTGGAATCGATTTGATAAATAAGAACTAAACCAAGCGAGCACGGGGCCTGTAAGACCAACATCATTTTCTAGCCTGTGCAGTAAAATAGAATGGTCAATGGTGTCGAATGCTGCACTGAAGTCTAACAACATAATTACAGTGGAGTTTCCTTCATCAGAGGATATCAGAATGTCATTTACAACCCGTGTTAGTGCCGTTTCTGTACTATGACCAGTGCGGAAACCAGACTGGAATTTCTCAAATAAATTGTAATGCGTAAGGTGTGACTGAAGCTGACTGGCGACTACTTTTTCGAGTATTTTAGAGAGAAACGGTAAATTTGAAATTGCCCTATAATTATTTAGTATGTGTGGGTCTAGGTCTGACTTTTTAAGTAAAGGTTTAATGACTGACACTTTTAGTGCATCAGGTACTGTGCCATGCAATAATGAACTATTGATAATGTTTAGAATAGGCGCTGCAAGAACATCCATTGCACTTTTTACTAGCTTTGTTGGCACTGGATCAGGGAACAAGTAGTGGACTTCATTTTAGAAATTAAAGTTAAGACTTCCTGCTCAGTTACAGGATTAAAATTACTAAAGTGCTGAATGCAATGTGAGACAGGGCCTGCTAAGCTAGTATTTGATTTGTACTGTGTGCAGAGATCTGGGATCTTATATTTTTAATTTTCTCATTGAAGAAATTCATAAAGTCTGTACTGCTAATATCTGTTGGTATTTTGCACTGTTGATCTGAATTCCCATTTGTTAATTTAGCCACTGTTCTAAACAGTACCCGAGGATTTTTATTATTGATATTTATTAATGTAGAATAGTATTCTGAGCGAGCTTTAAAGAGAGCTTTTTTATATTTTTTAACACTCTCTGTCCATGCAATTTGAAAGACATGTAGCTTTGTTGTTCTCCATCTGCGCTCCAGTTTTCAACACTCTAATTTAAGAGCTTGAGTGTTTTCATTAAACCAGGGAGAGTTTCTATGTGCTTTGATCACTTTTGTTTTAAGGGGAGCAACTGTGTCCAGAGCAGCTCTCAAGGTCACATTATAATGTGATGTTAGCTGATCTAAATTGTTTTCCACGTTTACATTTGATGTTAACTGATCTAAATGGTTTTCCACAATTACACTCGACTTACTCAAGGTATCTAAAAATTTTGAAGCTTAATTACAATCTAGATGTCGCACTGTCTTTGTTTTAATCTGTAAATGCGTTGGCAAGGGCAGGACTAAATCTAATGTAATTAAGTAGTGATCGGAAATAACTTCATTTAATGGAGTAATATTTAAATTTAGAATTTCAATTTTGTAAGTTATAATTAAATCTAATGTGTGGTTATGATTATGAGTTGGACCTTTGACAATCTGACAAAATCCTACTGAATTTAACAAATAAGTAAAACATTTGCTAAAAGTGTCAGTTTCCACATCAATGTGTACATTAAAATCCCCCATCAGTACTACGTGATCATAATTTAAAGCCAAATCAGATAGAAGGTTACTAAATTCAGTCATGAACAATGAATATGGCCCTGGTGGTCTGTAGACTAGCACTACAATTGTGTTGGAAATTGATGATTCCATTCCTTACAGTTGAAACTGACAGTTTAAAACTCTGAGATGGCTTTTTGTAGCCTTCCCCTAAACCACGAGACTCCACAATCTTTGTTTTCAGATCTTTTGAGAGTTGCTTTGAGGATCCCATGCTGTCTGTCACTCTTCAGAGGAGAGTCAAAGGGAAGGAAGCACAACTTGCAATTGACCACCTTAAACACCTTTTACCACTCATGATTGGACACACTTGTCTGTGAAGTTCAAGGCTTAGCGAGCTCATCATACCAAGTAATCAGCATTGAGCAGTGACAGGCATTCAAATCAGCAAAATGACAAGGGGACCCACATTTTTGCACAGCCAGTTTTTCACATTTGATTTAATTTCATACAACTAAATACTGCGTCACTAAAAGTCTTTGTTCGGAAAACACCCCAGTACTCAGATGTTCCTAGGAAATGAAAGACAGACCACTGTTATCTTTTTGTTGAAAGGAATAGTGAATTATTATGCAGGCTGAGAGGGGTTCACAAACTTTTTCATATGACTGTACGTGATGGAGCCCAAACTCTTTTTAACTTGTTCTGTGTTTTCGTACGCCTCGTATAATTAGAAGCAAATATGGAGTAGTCTTTTCAGACTTGAGTTCAGAACAGAACTGACTCCAAGATGGTCGAACTTCTGGTCATATGGCTCCCAGACAGGAAAGGGCGGGTCCAGGAGGGCTGACAACGGAAGTTGCATTACAGGTGGAATGGCTCTCAGTCTTGCGTTCTGCAGAGGGAGGATGAGAGAGGTCATTAGATCACAGCACCAACCCCTGGTTTGGGGAGTAACTACCATCACCAGAGCCCTTAAGCGTGACAACAGGAATTTTGATATTTTAGACCTATAACTTCTGCTAATCTGATAGTTAAGAATAAAGGGGATGTGCAGAACTGTAGTAACTACAGGGGGATAAAATTGATGAGCCACAACATGAAGTTATAGGAAAGTGTAGTGGCAGCTCAGTTAAGAAGTGAGGTGATGATTATTGAGCAGCAGGATGGTTTCATTCCAAGAAAGAGCACCACAGAAGCTATGTTTTCTCTTAGGACGTTGATGGCAAAGTATAGAGAAGGCAAGAAAGAGTTGCATTGTGTCTTTGTGGACCTGGAGAAAGCAAATGACATGGTGAGGAGAGAGGAGCTATGGTATTGTATGAGGAAGTCAGGAGTGGCAGAGTACGACGTAAGAGTTGTACAATATATGTACGAGGGAAGTGTGACCGTGGTGAGGTCTGCGGTAGGAGTGACGGAGGTGGAATTACATCAGGGGTTGACTCTGAGCCCTTTCTTATTTGCAATGGGATGGACAGGCTGACAGACGAGATTAGACAGGAGTCCCCATGGACTGTGATATTTGCTGATGACATTGTGATCTGTAGTGAGAGTAGGGAGCAGGTTGAGGAGACCCTGGAGAGGTGGAGATCTGCTCTAGAGAGGAGAGGAATGAAGATCAGTAGGACCACCACGACAGAATACATGTCTGTAAATGAGAGGAAGGTCAATGGAATGGTGAGGATGCAGGGGAGTAGAGTTGGTGAAGGTGGATGAGTTTAAATACTTGGGATCAACAGTACAGAGTAATGGGGATTGTGGAAGAGAAGTGAAGAAGAGAGTGCAGGCAGGGTGGAGTGGGTGGAGAAGAGTGTCAGGAGTGACTTGTGACAGACGGGTATCAGCAAGAGTGACAGGGAAGGTCTACAGGACGGTAGTGAGACCTGCTGTGTTATATGGGCTGGAGACGGTGGCACAGGAGACAGAGCTGGAGGTGGCAGAGTTAAAGATGCTAAGATTTGCATTGTGTGTGACGAGGATGGGGAGGATTAGAAATGAGGACATTAGAGGGTCGGCTCAGATTGGACGGTTAGGAGACAAAGTCAGAGAGACGAGATTGCATTGGTTTGGACATGTGCAGAGGAGAGATGCTGGGTATATTGGGAGAAGGGTGCTAAGGATAGAGCTGGTAGGTAAGAGGAGAAGAAGAAGGCCTAAGAGAAGGTTTATGGATGTGGTGAGAGAGGACATACAGGTGATGGGTGTATCAGACTAAGATGGAGAAGACAGGAAGATATGGAAGAAGATGATCCGCTCTGGCAACTCCTATGGGAGCAGCTGAAAGAAGAAGAAAACTTCTGCTAATTTGGTAAGAACTTGGGCATTGTGTTTAACAAAGTTCCTAGTTTTTAGAACCCACAATGTCCAGATTTTTTTTTTCGAAGTCGGAATCCCAATTTAATGGAAATAGTCCCTGGGTAGCTTTCGGCCTAAAAAGTAAAGGACATACCCTGATCTGTATTTTGCAGGCATTCAACAACAGATTGCTCACCGGCAACGTGGACAGACGTCTGCCTAAATGCACTTGCTTGTACTGATGATAAATGTTATTGATTACCTTTCGACTGCTTCAACCTTGGCTGTTTCCTTGACTATCAGATACCATTCCTCTTAGGAGAATGACAAGCTCTTAATCAGGCCTAAGTGAATTTATCTCTGTTGAAGGTACCATTTTTTTAGGGAAATGTGCATTGGCAGCTGTCGTAGAGTGGAACAGAGCACAGAAGGAACACGTTTTCTATTTGCTTTGTTCACTGCGACATTATTGTCATTATTATGCCTAGATCATTGCTCGTTCACGTGGATCAGATTTCTACGGGCAGTCTTTGACTACTCAAGAGAGTAGAGACAAAACTCTTGTTCTTTATGATATTCAGGGCATTGAGCTATGGGTGGCGCTGACTAAAGTGTGTAACATGGAATCTCTTCATTTAATGAACCTGCTAAATCCAGTTGTATCGCTTTAAGGCACGTCTGGCTCAATTTTGGAATAAAATCCACACATCATAAGAATGTAAGAACATAAGAAATTTGACAAACAAGAGGAGACTGACCTGCCCATCCCTTTCAGCTTGCTGCCACTCTCAAGTGTTTAGCCCCACCTACCCCACTGCATCACGCGTTTAGCTCCACCCACCGTACTCCACCCAAGTGCTTAGCCTCACCTACCCCACTGCCACTCAAGTGTTTAGCCCAACCTACCC
>JANRMT010062837.1:101729003-101772417 GCA_026402145.1 Polypterus bichir lapradei
TATATATATATATATATATATATATATATATATATAAAGTCTTTAGGAAATGCTTACGAAAAGTTAAAAGATGTCAAGGATGAATGTTGCATGTGACATGTGATCCGCACTTGAAGCTGTTCATGAGATGCTTTGCTGATGATCAGATGGAAATGGCCGCACGTTGATGGCGCCCTCTCCAGATGAGGCATATCTTATATATAAACGTCTGCGTGTGGAAGTGTGTGTGTCTGTCTGTCCGGCCCCAGAAATTCGAGGCTACAGCATGAAGCTCAAAGAGATGGCAAGGCGGTCCCAAGTTAGCGAGTTGGAAGAAGAAAGAAACGCGAGGCTACAGCATGAAGCGGAAAGAAAGCGACTCCGTCACCAAAGTGAGGCCGCGAAGGAAAGACAAACTCACTTAGCCGCTGATAGACAGTGGAGGCGATTGATTGATTCAAGTGCCAGAATCCATGGTTTCTAGGAGCCTGGGCTTTTTTCCGCACGGGCTAACACAGCTAGTCGGGCGGATGGCCACCGGCAGCTCATCCTGGCCGGTACAGCCCTGAGATGGAAGGACGAAGGAAGGCAGCTTTTCAAGGACATTGCCTCCCCCAAAATGCTATATTGTTAGATATTCTGATTGGCTGGCTGTCGATATGATGAATGAATTTATTTGTCCATTTTCCCAAACGATAAAACTTTTTTTGATGTCCTCTGAGAGATCGGCAGGTCTTCCTTTCCCAGGATGTAAAATAATTAGATGTCCATCCTTTCTCAGGTTATAAAGTGTGATAGACAGCCGGCAGCTCAATCCGGCCAGGGCGTCCCAGGACGGGAAGAGTGGAGAAGGGCAGCCTTTCCAGGAAACTGCCTCCCCCAGGACGCTAGGTGGCAGCTCACCAAGAGTGCAGCGGTGCCCCAGATTCCCGCAGGGCATCCTGGGACTTGGAGTCTGGTTTCTCACCTCTGTTGGGTATTGTGGGACCTTGGGAGTCATGCTTTCCTTGCAGCCTGGAAATACTAGGAAGTCATGAGGACAGAAACCCCAAAGTACTTCCGGGCTGATTAAAGAATTGGGATTCTCCATCTGACCCAGAAGTGCTGGCAAGTTACATGGAAGGAAGAACAGAAGCACTTCCAGGTCGGGCACTATATAAGGACTGTTGGAGACCCAGCAAGCGAGCCAGAGTTGTGAGGTAGAAGACAGAGCATGCTGGGAGATGTGGAGGAGAGAATTGTAGTGATTTATTGTTTTATTTATTGTGTTTATTGTGGCTGTGGTGCTTGAAAGGCACTGTGATGAAGAAAAGGAATAAAAAGAACTTGTTTGTGCCTTTATCCTGTGACTGCGTATCTGTCTGTTGGGTTTAACGGGGCAAAAGCGACCCTTAGCGTTCTTACACAGCTAGTATATTATAAAATTCTATGCCCGGGGGTTTCGCAGGAAGTGATTGCTCCATGCACCTGACTGGCAGTCAATATGACGAATGAATTTGCTCCGACTCTTTCATCATTTTGAGTACGTCCGTTTTTTCTAATATTTTAACAATCTCCTGTCTCAAGCTGCAATTTCCAGTCCTATGGCATCTCCTTCTGTTCACAGGTTGTTAAGTGATCGGGTACGGCCTGAACCATAACACGTCTTCCTTTTCCAAGCTGTAAACCAATGTAGCCCTGGTGCCTTTTCCTTCACAGGTGATCAAACCATCAATACGGCTTGAGGCGTCTCCTGAAATTCCTGCTCAGATCAAACAAAGGGTCCTGTGATTCAGGAAAACAGATTGATGTTAACTGTCCATGCAAGTATTTAAGTTCATCTGTTGTTTTGTCTTCAGCAAAATATAATGAAAATATAATGCAAAAGTTACAGATTTTGCACACCACAACATGCTAACCCTAAGGTTGCCAGATTATTACAATTACAAATACGGGACACTCTTAAAATCTCTCTCTATATTACTATATATATAAATTTATACATGCCCCCTACATACCCAGACCAACATATTGTATAAAAGCAGAGACATAAGTTAAAAACATAAAGAAAGGATTTTAATGGGTTATGAGGAAAACAAAAGTAAAATCATTTGAAATTTTTTTAATACAAGCTAAAAAAAATTCTGTAAAAGTGAAATCATCCATCCATTATTCAATCCGCTATATCCTAACTACAGGGTCACAGGGGTCTGCTGGAGCCAATCCCAGCTAACACAGGGCACAAGGCAGGAAACAAACCCTGGGCAGGGTGCCAGCCCACTGCAGGGCACCCACACACACACACTAGGGACAATAAATTTAGGACCGCCAATGCACCTAACCTGCATGTCTTTGGACTGTGGGAGGAAACCCACACAGACACGGGGAGAACATGCAAACTCCACTCAGGGAGGACCCGGGAAGAGAACCAGGTCTCCTTACTGCGAGGCAGCAGCGCTACCCACTGTGCCACCCGTGAAATCATTTGAAAATATTTATTTAATACAGACAACAGAGAAATATTATTATTATTTAATACAGGCAGTTAAGAAAAAAGTGGGCCATGGCAAGTAGTAGCAACACTCTTTGTTGATGGTGTATGTTAAAATGCTGATCCAGAACTGCACAGCAGCGCGGCTGGAGAGCCAATTGGTGACAGTGTCGCTGTCCTCAGCCAACCACAGCAACTGAACAAGTTACAAACAGGCAGCAAACACTGGTTTCCTCGTTACATTTGGGTTATTTTCATCAAGAGAATCTGAGAAAAGAAAGTGTAATTGCTTATAAAGTTACAACTAAGTACCGTAATAAGGTAGTAAAAGTATATTTTTACTACGAAATTTGAAAATGAACTAGATATGGGATATTTGGGTGTCCCTGAAAGGTCAGTACGGGACAGAGGACAAATTAATCAAATATGGGACATGTCCCATATATAAGGGATGTCTGGCAACCCTAGCTAACTCGTTTTGTCCTGAAGGGGGGGGTCACAGGGGTCTGTCGTAGCCTTTCCCAGCTGGAATAGCAGGAACAAACCCTGGACAGGGTGAAGGTATCCCATAATGATAAAGTAGAAACATATTCTCAGAAAGGTCTGCAAATTTATTAAAAAAATCAAAAAAAAAAAAAAGAAACCTAATATGTTCCGATGGCAAAGTGTTGTCTTATGCCCACCTTCAACTTGTAAAAACTTTGTTTTATTTGCGTGGCACTTTGCAGAGCTTCTTTACCATCTGGCCTGATTTCATTAACGTCATTTGAAAATAAATCTGCTGGGTGCCTGCCAGCATTTCTGTTTAACTCCTGTTGCTTTAATCAATATGAAGAAGTAAAATAAAATGGACTTTTCATTTCTAATTAGCCTTCTGTAAGGGGGTGAGGGTGGGATTTTAATGTTGAATGAATCTTAACTCTTTCTGTTGTGGAGCCGACCCGGACACAGACAGGCTAACATGTTCTTAATCATCACCACACGTTTATTATTTACAATATTTACAATAATAGTCCAGTGTCACTCAGACACAAACAAACCCCAACACACAGTCCTGGCCTCACAATGCCTTTCTTCGGGCCGCCTCCACACACCTCTCATGCCTTGTCCTTCTTCCACCCGACTCCAGCCATGAATGAAGGGAGACGGCCCCTTTTATACAACTCCCGAACGAGCTCCAGGTGGTTCCCGGCATTCCCCTCTTGGCCACGCCCCAATGTGGCGGAAGTGCCGACTGTTCTCCCGGCAGCTCTCCGGGTGTCTGTCTAATTCTTCCCCCCAGCACTTCCTGGTGTGGCGGAAGTGCTGAGGTCACAAGTCCCCAAGGCATTAAGGGGGCCTCCTGGCGGTGACCACGGGCCCCTACAGGGTGGGGCTTCCATGCCCTGAACCCCAAAGCAACCAGGAAGGTGGCCCCCACGTGATCCCAGATAGGCACACGCCCACTTCCGGTCCTTCAAGGCGTCCGAGTCGTGGCCCCTGGCATCCACGACACTGTGATGAAGTGGATTTTTGGATTGAACTGATTTTTTTATTTTTTTTTTAATAGCATTGTGGGTTTGATTGTGGATTCTCATTCTGTGCGCTCAGTGCAATGGAATTCTTACTTGCATGTCTCCTTACTCCTCCTCACGGTTGCACAGTGGGTAGCATTTCTTCCTTGCAGTAAGGAGACCTGGGTTCGCTTCCCGGGTCCTCCCTGCGTGGAGTTTGCATGTTCTCCCCGTGTCTGCGTGAGTTTCCTCCGGGTGCTCCAGCTTCCTCCCACAGTACAAAGACATGCAGATTAGGTGCATTGGCGATTCTAAATTGTCCCTAGTGTGTGCATGGTGTGTGTGTGCCCTGTGGTGGGCTGGCACCCAGCCCGGGGTTTGTTTCCTGCCTTGCACCCTGTTGGATAATGGATGGATAGATAGATGTCTCCTCAGGGGTGGCATGGTGGCAAAGTGGTACTGCCTCACAGTATGGAGACCTGGCTTCGCTTCCCGGGTCCTCCCTGCGTGGAGTTTGCATGTTCTCCCAGTGTCTGCGTGGGTTTCCTCCCACAGTCCAAAGACATGCAGGTGAGGTGCATTGGCCATCCTAAAATTGACCCTAATGTGTGCTTGGTGTGTGGATGTGTGTGTGTGTGCCCTGTGGTGAGCTAGTGCCCTGCCCTGGGATTGGTTCCAGCAGACCCCCGTGACCCTTTGTTAGGATATAGCGGGTTGGATAATGACTGACTGACGGACGTCTCCTCAGAACAGTTGACAATAATACAATACCAACAAAATACACACATGTGAAAGAATTATACATAGTACGAGAGGGTACCCAAAAATAACCAGAATTGAAAATTGTTGTGGGGTACTGTATCTAGTAGTGGGCGCTGGCTCCCTTGTTGGAATAAGTTCTTTTGTAATTGCGGCATGTTACATAACCTGAAACTATACAGATATAATATAAAAAGGCGATAGCCCACCCTTAGTGATACGGCGGTAAGAAATCACATAGGAGAAATAACTTAGCCTACTTTAATGACAGTTTACGTGGCATAACAGACGAAGAAGCCATGACAAGACCATCACCGAAGTGGGGGCCCGATGTATAGAGTCTGCCATCTTCGTCGCTGCGTTGGAAGGATTTTCCGGATTGGATGACGTTATCTCCCATCTGTCTATCAGCTTCAAAGGTGTGCCGGGTAATGTTCCAAGGCTTTATACCCTTTCTCCATGTGCAGGCCGCCCCCACTTAGGTGAATAATGCATTTCCAAACAAGGCAAAGAGAGGATTCAATTTCACGTTGAGTTTGACACACAGAAATAGTGCACGTTGCCCATTTTGCAGTTGTCCATAACTTGTCTTGTCTTAAAATGCTAAATGCTGGACTCCTGTACTGAATCTGGCTCAGCTGTGCATGTGAGTAGAAATAAAAGAAAAGCAGATTTAAAATATTTGCACAGAGCACAGTGACATATTAAACTTATATTCTGATTACAGGTACAAAATCTGTACATTTTGGTTTATATTTTCATTATATTTTGTTGAAGACAAGACAACAGATGAACTACATTCAGGACAAATCAAAGCATGTCTTCTTCCCAGTTATACTTCACGTCTAAAACAGCTGTTCCAACAAAGAAAGGAAGACATGCTGGTGGCTGTAATAAGAATGTAAGTTTAATGACACTGTGCTTTGTACAAGAAATTATTTTATAAATCCATTCACATGTACAGGCCAGGTCAAAAGGGGTTCTCAGCATTTAGAAGTGCTTAGCCAAGCATAGGACAAGATGGACGGAGACAGCTTGAGGAATGTGTAGTCAGCCTAAAGACAGGTGTATGCTATTTTCTCCTCTGTTGAAAGTGAGCACGGGATCTACTTTTCTTGTTTGGAAATGGACTATTTGCCGACATTGGAGCCTGCATGTGGAGGAACCAGTATAAAAGGCTTGGACAGCAGCCAAACACTTCGAAGCCGATGGACAGATGGGTGATAACGTCATCCGTCCTGAAAATCCTTTCAGCGCAGTGACGAAAATGACAAAATATACACAAAGTGTTGTCATGGCTTCCTCGTCTGTTATGCCACGTAAATCGTCAATAAAGAAAGCTAAGTTATTTTCTCTTATGTGATGTCACCTTTTTTACATTATATCTATATAGTTTCGGGTTACTTAAAATGCCGCAATTACAAAATAACTTATTCCAACTAGGGAGCTATTGCCCCTAAAAGGAAACAGTGGCTCAGGTTATCAATTACTTTTGTGGACGCTAGGGGTCGCTGTTGGCCCGTAAAACCCAACAGACAGACGTCCAGGACACACGTATAAAAGCACCAAGAAGAATTTTTTATTATTTTCTTCAATAAAGTGCACAAAGCACCACACTCGGGGCCAATACTCAATAATCACAATTATACAATAATCCTCCACTCCCAGCAGCTTTTTCACCCAACCTCCCAACTCTGGCTCTGCTTGCTGGGCCTCAAACAGTCCTTTATATATTACATGACCCGAAAGTGCTACTTCTCTTTTTCTGGGTCAAACACCACCTCATCAGTCTTTAATCATCCCGGAAGTACTATGGGTTTCCGTCCTCATGACTCCGAAGTACTTCCAGGTTGTAGGAAAAGTAGCAGTCCCCAGGTCCTTAATGAGCTCCCCCTGGCATCACCCCCAGCACCCATCCGGGCTGAGAAAATGGACTCCAAGTCCCAGGATGCCCTGAGGGAATCCGGGGCACCGCTGTCATCCAGGAGAGCTGCCAACTAGTGTCCTGGGGGAGGCAGTGTTCTGGAAAGGCTGCCCTTCTCCACTCTTCCCGTCCTGGGACACACCGGCCAGATTGAGCTGCCAGCCGTCTATCACACTTTATAACCCGAGAAAGGATGGACATCTAATTATTTTACAGCCAGGGAAAGGAAGACCTGGCGATTACCTCAGAGGACATCAAAAAAAGTTTTATTGTTTGGGAAAATGGACAAATAAATTCATTCATCATATCGACAGCCAGCCAATCAGAATATCTAACAATCACATCTTGCAAAACCCCCCAGTAGAATTTTAGAATAAATATGCCTCATCTGAAGAGCGATACAGGAGGTAGTAAGAAGAAGGAACGAAGACGTCAAAAGAGAACAGAGCGACGTCAACGTGCGGCTGTTTCCATCTCATCGTCAGAAAAGCATCTAATGAATAACTATTAGTGCGAGAACACAAGCCCCCCGCGACATTCATCCTTGTCATCTTTCACTTTTTTGTAAGCTTTTTCTAAAGGCTACATATATCCAGACTTTACTATCAGTCCCCTTTTCTATTATTCTTTGTTCCACTGATATTATTATTATTCCTGTAATAAATACCACAATGCGTTTAACTTTCTATGCTTTGTCTTAATGTCTAGAGTGATTGAAGTAATAAAGTAGATTTCTTTGAGCACCTGGTGCAGCCAGAGGTTTGCCATACGCTCCGTGCTGTGAGGTTTATTAAGACTGAGGGTGAGAGCTCCACCCAATAGTAGGGAACAGTAACTTAAGGTAAGGCATTCTTGGCTGATAAATGGCCCACAGTAAAGATTACTGAGCCTTTGTATGTTTAAATGTATTCTTGGAGACCAGAAGTAATATTTAGGTCTGAGATATCATTAAAACTTCATATGTTGTTCGTGCCGATAGTAAGTAAGTCTCATGAAGTGCTGAGAGAGTGACAGGCTGTGTTAATCCTAAAGCACTTGTGTGGTTTAAAGTGCTAGAGATTAACCAGCTGTGTGTGTGTGTGTCATTCATGGGACATTGTTGTGGTTTAGGGTCTGTGTGTCTGCGTATATCTATGTATGTGTGTGTTAATCTTAAAGTACAATAGTAGACCAACCCGATAACAAACTTGACGAGTACACTTACCCTTGGAGAAAACAGGTAAGCAGAGTAAGTAGAGGGAAATGCATCGACAATATAGAAATAAAAAATTGTTTTAATAATTTTTACTTACTGAAACTTTAGTCTCCTTCAAAGTACTCTCAATGTGAATGAATGCACTTGTCCTAACGGTTTTCCCACCAGTGGAAACATTTTTGGAATTGCTGAAGGCCTGCAGCAATTTTTCGTTGACTTCCTCCATGGTACAAAGACGCTTTCCTTTGAATTCTTTTTTTCATACAAGAAAAAGTCGCACAGAGCAAAGATCAGGCGAGTAGGGAGGGTGGCAAGAACTCCCAAGACACACAAGTCTCTTCAGTAGTTGGACGATGATCTTTGTCAACTGCATTTCACTCACTCCTGATTGTGGAATTTTGCAATTGAGTCAGAAAGCAACAGATGACACTCACTGAAGTGTGGAAGGGAGCAGAGAGGAGCTTTGTATTGTAATTCATTATCTGGAACGTTGAGAAAAACATGTCAAGATTTGGCATAAAACAAAACACCTATATTTTAACCTCAGAACTGCGTCTGTGGTAGTTAGGGACTCAAGGGGGCAGCAAAGATCCCCAACCACCAGACACAAATTTCTGTCCTTCTGGGAAAGGTACAGGCAGCCAACCAGGATGGGATTCCAGTAAATTTATGTTCTCCCATTTAGGCCTTCCTTCCTGGCAAGGAACCACCCTCCATTCTTGTTGGGAGGCCAGGCCATTCTGTATGGCACAGGACAAATACTTTATACAAATACTATATACGATGCAAATACTTTCACATTATACTATAAGACACTTCTTAGAAAATCTGAGCTCCCTGTGTAAGATTTCAAGTCAGGAGGAGACCCTTGGGAAACTTCTGGTGCATTTTTTTCCTGACAAGAAAATTCAGAGAAGAATGAGACAAAAGAACATGTCTCCATTTTATTTGTTTTGTCACAAAAATCGACAAAAGCCACAAAAAGGTTTGGGGCAGCCACCTGTATAGTATTTCCTGGCTGCAAAATTAAATGAATAAGTGGCCTGAAGTGCACAGATCAGAGTCCAGAACAGAACTGATTTGCTTGTCACAAAGACAGCGGTTTTAAGGGCAAGCGGAGGAAGTGATGTCATCAATAGGGCCAGGCCAGAGGTGCCATCTATCTGTGGCACCGGAACCAGAAGTGGCATCCTTTGGAGCGGGGCCAAAGTGACGTCATCTGTGGCACCAGAACCAGAAGTGGTATCATTGGGGGTGGGGCCGGGAGTGACGTCATCCGTGGCAACAGAACCAGAAGTGGTATAATTGGGGGCGGGGCCAGAAGTGACTTCATCCGTGGCACTAGAACCAGAAGTTGCATCATTGGGGGTGGGGCCAGAAGTGAAATCATCATGGCACCTGACCCAGAAGTAGCATCATTCGGGGCGGGGTCGGGATTGACATCATCGGAGCCAGGTGGAATTTCCCATAACTGGTCTGCAGAGAAGTGAGAGAAAGAGTTAGTGCAAACTGCCACCCCCTGGTCTGGCATGGAATTACTCTCATTCAGGCCCTTTAGCTGCCTCACATGCGCACTTGTGTGACACTTTCTGATCTTATTATTGACTAGGAGAAACCCAAAAGATGTTAAAGAGATCCCTTTTTTAATTTCTTTCAATCCTATGGGAATTAATGGCAGTCGATTTTCTAATGGCTGAAATCAGTTTCCTTACGTTTGTTTACACCTGTTTTTCTCTCTCTTTCTGTAGAATCCACTTCATCTCCAGATGCGTCTGCAAAATCCACCCGTTCCTCAGGCAGACATTGTTTTCTCCCTACTTACCATGAACAACTGGTATGATGTCAGCATTGTTTTGTGCCAGGAGTGGGATATTTCAGAGTTTTTACTTCTTATACGAAACCACTCCAAGTTTCACTTGGGATCTATCATCAACATCACCATGAACAACCGCTCCAGCACGGACCTGAACACATCTGTCCAATCGCATTTAGAATCTTTGAAAGACACCACATCTGCCGTTGTGACATACGGCTGTGACATAAAGGATATCAGGAAAATGTTTCAAGTAGTCACTCGGTACGGCTCCCTGTTGCCTGACTGCCATTGGATTTTGGGGGATTCACAGAACGTGGATGAACTAAGGACGGAAGGGCTGCCAATGGGTCTGTTGGCACATGGTACTACAAGTGAACCTGCTTCAGAACACTTTGTGCAGGATGCCCTCGAACTAGTGGCACGAGCGGTGGGGACAGCTTCTTACGTACACCCAGAGCTGGCACTCCTTCCCAGTACTACAAACTGCATGGACATCGAAGAAAGAAACATTACCTCAGGGCAGTACCTTTCCAGGTAACCTCTTTCAGATATATTTCTTCACTAGCTGAGTTACAGGCCTAGTTTGGATTGGAAGAGAATGGAAGGAAAGACCAAACCCATCAAGTTTAACTTTGGTTGGGATAAATTTGGAGCAGATGCAGCAAAGTCAAAAAGGGTTAAGCTTTTACGGGAGGAGTTAGTGGGATAGAGTTTAAAATATTTTGCATATAATGGAGGACAGGTACATCCCAAAAATAGAAATTGGTAGAAAATGATAAAAAATAAAAATAAAAACTCAGTAACCCCCTGGGAAAACTAAGGAGATAAAAAAGGTACCACGAAGGAAAAATCACAAATAAGGCATATAAGACTAATAACTCCAGTACTAATCGTTGGGCATTTGAGAACATGAGGGCAACCGTTATGAACATTAGGGAGGCTGAAAGACAGTAAAAGAGGAGAATAGCAGATACGGCGAAAGACGACCCAACGAGATTCTTTCAAGGGAAGGGAAGCAGGAATAGCAAAGGGGAATTTAATCCTTAAACTGACCCAAGCAGCTTTATTCTTTTCCTAATGCAATTTGCCAGCACGCCGGAGCCGAGTATTTTCTGCGGAGTACATTCGTTGAACACCACAACCAATTATAGTCGGTTCCCAGTGCAATTTGCCAGCACGGCGGAGCTGAGTATTTTCATCGACGTACATTCGTTGAACACCGCAACTAGCAATCGTCAGTTTACAAAGCAATTTGCCAGCACGCCGGAGCCGAGTATTTTCAGCAATGTACATTCGTTGAACGGCGCAACCAGAAATTGTCGGTTCCCAGTGCAATTTGCCAGCATGCTAGAGCTGAAGATTTTCAGCGAAATACATTCATTGAATGCCACAACCAATTATAGTCGGTTCCCAGTGCAATTGGCCAGCATGCCGGAGCCAAGTATTTTCGGCGACATACATTCGTTGAATGCCACAACCAATTATAGTCGGTCCTCAGTGCAATTTGCCAGCACGGCAGAGCCAAGTATTTTCGTCGACGTACATTCGTTGAACACCACAACCAGCGATCGTCAGTTTCCAGAGCAATTTGCCAGCATGCCGGAGCCGAGTATTTTCAGCAACGTACATTCGTTGAACGGCGCAACCAGAAATTGTCGGTTCCCAGTGCAATTTGCCAGCATGCTAGAGCTGAATATTTTCAGCGAAATACATTCATTGAATGCCACAACCAATCATAGTCGGTTCCCAGTGCAATTGGCCAGCATGCCGGAGCCGAGTATTTTCGACGACATACATTTGTTGAATGCCACAACCAATTATAGTCGGTTCCCAGTGCAATTTTCCAGCATGCCAGAGGTGATCAGTACATGCCGTACATTCGTTGAATTTTCCAGCTTATGACCACTGGCGCCCCCTGCAGTACTGCAGCCTCACTGTCCCTAGGATTCAGCCGCTGCACTAGACTGGCCTGCTAGCATCAGCGTTGGCCTTTGTGTGCAGCCAGTTCAAGCGCAGTGATTTACCGAATTTCATCGATGGTGTCAGTTGTTCCTTGTACATATCAGAGATTGTTGCAGTAGTTTTTTTTAATAGTTTTTACAGTTCATTGGCAACGTTTAAATTGATCTGTGTTTTAGTAATTGCGATACTCTTTGCATGGAAAAAAATATGTGTTCCATTAAAATTTCACTTTTTTCTTGGTGAATTGTGACGTTTCCTTAAAAAGTGCAGCAAAAAATTATTTGGCGTCCGGGGTGGAGCATTAACCCCCCAATTATCTGGTAGTTTAAGGGTTAAAAAAACAGACAGTGAAAGAGCAGATTCTCTACAGTTGTATTTTTCTGAGTTCTTCACAAGTGAGGAAATAGATAACCTCCCAGCAAGTAACAGGAACTACTAAGGGGGTATTGAGGGATTTGGAAATTGTAGAGGAAGAAGAGCTGCTGTGATTAAATAGGCTGAAATCAAACAAATCACCAGCACCAGAGAATATTTAATCTCAAGTTTCTAAGGAGGCAAGTGGGTACAGATATAAACCCATGATGCATATTTTTAGGAGGTTACTGCGCACTAAGAAATTTCAAAGGACTGGAAAATGACAAATATTATCCCATTATTTTAAAAAAGGGTGACCAGGCAAATCCAAATAACTATAGGCCAGTAAGCTAACCTGCATCACAGGTAAATTAATGGAAGAAATTATTAAGGATAAGATTAAGGAGCACATGGCAAGCCCAGCAGTTTTACTGAACAGTCAGCATGGGGTCAGAAGAGGGGGGTCAAGTTTTTCTAACACGCTGGAATTCTATGAGGAAGCAACAAAAGGATACAACCAAAGTGGTGCATACAAGATTATTTAAGTTGACATTCAGAAAGAACTTGATGAGGTGCCACATGAGAGGCTGGGTATCAAACTAAAAGACGTGGCAGTTCAGGGTGTGGTGTGTCGATGGGTGCAGAATTGGCTCAGACACAGGAAGGAGAGGGTGATGATGCGAGGAACCTCATCAGTATTGGTCGATGTTTAGAGTGGTGACCAGCAGGGGGTAGTGCTGGGGCCGCTGCTATTTGTAATGTATGTAGTGATTTGTTTGGATAGGAATATAAAAAACAAGCTGGTTACGTTTGCAGATGATACCAAGAGAGCAGGATTGGCAGATCATCTAGAATACGTTGAGTCGTCATTAGAGGGACTTGGACAGCAGAGACTCTTGGGCAGATTTGCGGATGATGAAGTTTAATGGGAGTAAATCCAAAGTATTACACATCTCTCTATATATAAAATCCAACATCTGTCTGTCTGTCTGTACGTGTGTCCACTTTTTACAAGAGAACTAAACAGATTTAGATCAGGTTTTTTGTATAATTTGGTTGAACATTCCGATTGAATTTGTGACTTCTCTCATTGTGCTAAGTATCATAGTTCTCTTGCAGGAGCGATTTATTTGCACTAATCCGAGAGAGAGGCTGCGGGCCGAGGGGAGGGGAAAACGTGACGTCAGGAGTGGGAAGCCGGGCGGGGCCCTCCTCACTCACACGCCAGCTTCCATTCTCGCCACGTTTTGGAGCGTGCCTTGCCTCCGCTTGGCTAGCGATACCTGTTTGTTTATTGATTTTTAAACTTTGTTCTGTTTCACTACTACGTGGGTGGAACCACGTGGGACAGCTACTAGGAAATAAAAATGTGAGGTTTAAATACACAATGGGAGGTCTGAAAATCAAAAGCACACCTTTTGACAAGGAGTCGTAGTGGACTCAACACAATCAACTGCCAGACAGAGTTCAGATGCCATTGAATAGGCTCACGGAATGTTAGGTTATATAGCGCCTTTAGGTGTGCAGTACAAGTCACAGGAGGTTCTGCTGAAGCTTTATAACACACTGGTGAGGCCTCATCTGGAGTACTGGGTGCAGTTTTGGTCTCCAAAAAAGGACATAGCAGCACTAGAAAAAGGTCCAGAGACGAGAAACTGGGCTGATTCCTGGGCTACAGGGGATGAGTTGTGATTAAAGACTGAAGGAGTTTTAACAGATTAATGTAAGTAAATGTAAAGTATAACAATGTAGGTATTAAAAACGTTAAGAAGGCTAACAGAATGTCAGGTTATATAGCGCCTTGACATGTGGAGTACAAGTCACAGGTGGTTCTGCTCAAGCTTTATAACACACTGGTGAGGCCTCATCTGGAGTACTGGGTGCAGTTTTGGTCTCCAGGGTACAAAAAGGACATAACAGCACTGGAGAAAGTCCAAAGAAATGCGACTAGGCTGAGTCCAGGGCTACAAGGGATGAGTTATGAGGAAAGATTCAAAGAGCTGAGCCTTTACAAGAGATTAAGAGGAGACCAGACAGGTTATATAGCGCCTTGACATGTGGAGTACAAGTCACAGGAGGTTCTGCTCAAGCTTTATAACACACTGGTGAGGCCTCATCTGGAGTACTGGGTGCAGTTTTGGGTATCCAGGCTACAAAAAGGACATAACAGCACTAGAGAAGGTCCAAAGAAGAGCGACTAGGCTGAGTCCAGGACTACAGGGGATGAATTATGAGGAAAGATGAAAAGATGTAAGTAATGTAAAGTATAACAATATAGGTATTAAAAACGTTAGGTTTGAATACTGAATGGGAGGTCTGAAATTTGAAAGTACACCTTATGAGAAGGATTTAGGAGTCGTAGTGGACTCAACGTTATCAACTATGAGACAGTGTTCAGAAGCAATTAAGAAGGCAAACACAATGTCATGTTATATAGCACCTTGATGTGTGCAGTACAAGTCACAGGAGGTTCTGCTCAGGCTTTATAACACACTGGCGAGGCTCCATCTGGAGTACTGGGTGCAGTTTTGGTCTCCAAAAAAGGACATAGCAGCACAAGAGAAAGTCCAAAGATGAGCAATTGGGCTGATTCCAGGGCTACGGGGATGAGTTGTGATTAAAGATTGAAGGAGTTTTAACAGATTAATGTAAGTAAATGTAAAGTATAACAATGTACGTATTAAAAATGTTAGATTTGAATACACAATGGGAGGTCTGAAATTTGAAAGTACACCTTATGAGAAGAATTTAGGAGTCGTAGTGGACTCGACACTATCAACTAACAGACAGTGTTCTGGAGCCATTAAGAAGGCTAGCAGAATGTCAGGTTATATAGCGCCTTGATGTGTGGAGAACAAGTCACAGGAGGTTCTGCTCAGGCTTTATAACACACTGGTGAGGCTTCATCTGGAGTACTGGGTGCAGTTTTGGTCTCCAAAAAAGGACATAGCAGGACTAGAGAAAGTCCAAAGATGAGCAACTGGGCTGATTTCAGGGCTACAGGGGATGAGTTGTGATTAAAGATTGAAGGAGTTTTAACAGATTAATGTAAGTAAATGTAAAGTATAATAATATAGGTATTAAAAACGTTAGGTTTCAATACTGAATGGGAGGTATGAAATTTAAAAGTTCATCTTATGAGAAGGATTTAGGAGTCGTAGCGGACTCGACATTACCAATTATAAGATAGCGTTCACAAGCCATTAAGAAGGAACGTGAGGTTATACTGCACAACTGGGTGCACTTTTGGTCTCCAGGCCTCATAAAGGACATAGCAGAAATGGAAAAAGTAAGTCCAGAGGAGAGCAACTAGGCTGAGTCCTGGGCTACTATGGATGAGTTTGGAGGAAAGATTAAAAGAGCTGAGCTTTTAATGTTTAAGAAAAAGAAGATTAAGAGACGCTGCGGTGGGCTGGTGCCCTGCCCGGGGTTTGTTTCCTGCCTTGCGCCCTGTGTTGGCTGGGATTAACTCCAGCAGATCCCTGTGACCCTGTAGTTAGGATATAGTAGGTTGGATAATGGATGGACGGATTAAGACATGATTGACGTGTTTAAATTAGAAATTAGTCCAGTGGATGAAACTAATGGATTCATCAAGAACACAGGAAAAAAGTGGGAAACTTGTTAAGGGTCAATTTCACACAAACATTAGGACATTTTTCTTCACAGACACATGGAATAAGTGACCCAGGAGTTTGGTGGACAGATGGACTGTAGAAGCCTTCAAAACTCAAACTTGTAGATAAGTAGATAGGACTGGTAAGCTTTGTTGGGCTGAATGACCTGTTCTCATGTTCTCATCTTTATAATGTTCTGATGTTCTGTGATGGGTATATTACAATGTCCATCCATCCATCCATCCATTATCCAACCTGCTATATCCTAACTACAGTGTCACGGGGGTCTGCTGGAGCCAATCCCAACCAACACAGGGCACGGCAGGAAACAAACCCCAGGCAGGGCGATAGCCCATTGCAGATATTACAATGTCAAAACTGTTTAATAATAAACATCATTTAATTTAACTTCCTAAATAAATAAATATGCATTTCACTTTCCAATGCATATCAGGTTTGTATTTCTGGAATAACTAGCTAGTGCTAACCACCTAAGACAGGTTCATATTTAAGGAATCAGCGTAGACCTCAGTGTTAATGCTTCCAGTGGACCATTCCATGCTTATCTCTCTGTTATACGCCTTTTGGTATGGGGTTTGTAAAAGCAGTGTTAATGTTTGTGATGCGTCATCTGTTGGAATGAAAAATGCAATGTAGGGTTCTCTTTTATATGTCGTAAAATAAAAGCACTGGTAATGTCTGTGATGCACCATCTATTGGAATGACTATGTCATAGCAACCGAATGGACACACAGACACTTATCCTTTTATTAAGGTGGTTGTTCTTGGTAAGAATTTTTATGTGTATTCAAAAGATTCTGAGAGGAACAAGTGTCAGTCCTGTCAGCATCAGACACGAGGCAGGAAACATCATATGGCTTCAGGCATCCTATTTATTGTTTATTGAAGAGCAGCGCATTATGCAAGTTAGTGTTTTTATTCCTTTTGAAAACATCCTTTAGAAAAGCCAGACAGATTTAACTTGACATGTGCTTCTTTAATTGTCCACCCTTGAGGTGTATTGATTGGCACTGCAAAGACAAGATGACCTAACAAAATGGCAGTACATTTGAAATGAAAATCGCAGTGGATTTAAATTCTGGTGGTCTGCCACACACAAGAGGATATCTTAACAGTAAAATCAAGTATAGCGGTGGCAGGAAGCAAATCCCGTTATTTTGTTTCTTTTTCGTTTGCCTTCGGCCCAGATGAGATCTGATCTCAGAAAATGTTTTTTGCCTTGAGTGAGGATTACGGACCACAAGGCCAGCACATTTTATTTCTTTTTATGTTATGTTATTCCCTTACGCAGTGTTGGAAGAGATAAAAATATTATTTGTTTAGTGAGGGTGATGACCTCCTTTTGGGAGGGTTTAGTCTGTGAAAAGAATTCAGAAAATCTCATCAACAGTCTGCATGAGGAACAGTGGAGATAATTTGAAGGTTTGCTCTTTTCTTTATTGAATAGCCTTCAGTGGATTCACAAAGTATTGGGACCCCATCCCTTTTTTACACACTTTATTGTGTTGCAGATTTAATTATAAATGAATAACTTTGCCATTTTTCCCCCCATCACTCAATAACCCACACTGACAAAGTGAAAACATGTTTGCAGATTTATTAAAAATCAAAAACTGAAGCTTTAAGACCCATAATTCATTGTTTTGTGGAAGCCTCCGTTGGCAGCAATTCCAGCTTCAAGTCTAGTCTTGGGAAAGTCTCAATAAGGTTTGCACACCTGGATTTATGGCAGTTTATCCCAGTTTATCCTGGCAGATCCTCTCAGGCTCTGTTAGAATGAATTTAACAAGTTTTCATCGGTATCCCTGTGTTCTTGAAATCACCGTCTCGATCCACTGTATTAATTCCATTCATAATTTTAAAAAATTCAATCAGCTTTTGTCATCTCTTAATCTTCTTTAATTAAACTGTAAAGGCTCAGCTCTTTGAGCCTTTCTTCATAACTCATCCCCTGTAGCACTGAATCAGCCTCGTCGCTCTTCTCTGGACCTTCTCTAGTGCTGTTATGTTCTTTTTGTAGCCTGGAGACCAAAACTGCACCCAGTACTCCAGATGAGGCCTCACCAGTGTGTTATAAAGCTTGAGCAGAACCTCCTTGGACTTGAACTCCACACATCAGGGCGCTATATAACCTGACATGACTAATCTTAATATGATTTTCCATAAACTGCCGAGGCTCAGCTCCTTCAATCTGTCCTCCTAATTCATCCCCTGTACCTCTGCAATCAGCCTAGTCGCTCTTCTCTGGACCTTCTCTAGTGCTTTTATATCCTTTTTGTAACCTGGAGACCAAAACTGCACCCAGTACTCCAGACGAGGCCTCACCAGTGTGTTATAAAACTTGAGCAGAACCTCCTGTGACTTGTACTCCACACGTCAAGGCGCTATATAACCTGACATTCTGTTAGCCTTCTTAATGGCTTCTGAGCACTGTCTGCCAGTTGATCGGGTCGAGTCCACTACAACTCCTAAATCCTTCTCATAAGGTGGACTCTCGATTTTCAGGCCTCCCATTGTGAATTCAAACCTAACATTTTTACCTTCTACAAGTAATCCTTTACATTTACTTAAGGATAAACTCCCTTGACTTGTACTCCACACATCAAGGCGCTATATAACCTGATGTCCTATTAGATGTTTTGATCACTTCTCTCCTCTGCCTACACATAGACAGTGACCAGTCCACTATGCCTCCCAGATCCTTCTCAATGGAGACCAAACCTGCCCCCAGTGCTCCAGATGAGGCCTCACCAGTGTGTTATTAAGCTTCAGCAGAACCTCCTGTGACTTGTACTCCACACCTCAAGGCGCTATATAACCTGACATTCTGTTAGAGTTCCTAATGGCTTCTGAACACTGGGTGGCAGTCGATAGCTTAGAGTCCACTACGACTCCTAAATCCTTCTCATAAGGTGGACTCTCAATTTTCAGACCTCTTATTGTGTATTCAAACCTAACATTTTTACTTCCTGTGTGTAATCCTTTACATTTACTCACATTAAATTTCATCGTCCACAAATTTGTCCGAGCCTGTCTTCTATCCAAGTCCTTCTGTAATAATATAACGGATTCCAAATTATCTGCTAGTCCACCTATCTTGGTATCATCTGCAAACTTAACCAGCTTGTTACTTATATTCCTATCTAAATCATTTATATCTATTTATACACTATATACATATATTGTGATGCCTGGGCACGTACAGCCACCCCAAAACTGACACAGACAGGCAGGAAACTAATTCTAGTCCACACTGCACATGATTTATTCACAGTCAGGGAGCGCTTTTCTCAGCTCCCCACAGCACAGCACAGTACACAAGGCAAGAACAGTCTTTTTGCCGTCACCTTCAGTCCTCCCTACAGGCTTTGTCTTCTTCCTCCCAACTCTGGCCGATGACTTCTGGGGACTGGCCCCTTTTTATAGGGCACGTGGAAAGACTCCTGATGCCCAACAAGCTTCTTCTGACAGCACTTCCCATTGTGGCAGAAGTGCTACCAAATTGGGCTGTGAAAACATCCATGCGCCCCCTGGCGGTGGTCATGGGCCCCAGCAGGGTTGAGCTTCTATGCTCAAGACCTATGGCCCCACTGGAAACAAAGGGGGCTGCCCTCTGTCAGTCCGGGGAAGAAACATACCTGGGAATACTCTCTCCCCCGGTTCTTCCATAGTCAGGGCATCTTCTTATATAATACACTATCATGGCTGTCCATTTTTCTGTCCAATATTTTAAATCACTTGTAGCTCGCAAGGGGCGGCATGGTGGCGTGGTGGGTAGCACTGCTGCCTCGCAGTTAGGAGACCTGGGTTCACTTCTTGGGTCCTCCCTGTGTGAAGTTTGCATGTTCTCCCCGTGTCTGCGTGGGTTTTCTCTCACAGCCCAAAGACATGCAGGTTAGGTGCATTGGCAATTCTAAATCGTCCCTAGTGTGTGCTTGGTGTGTGTGTGCCCTGTGGTGGGCTGGTGCCCTACCTGGGGTTTGTTTCCTGCCTTGCGCCCTGTGTTGGCTTGGATTGGCTCCAGCAGACCCCCGTGACCCTGTAATTAGGATATAGCGGGTTGGATAATGGATGTTTATTCAGAAAACAAACCAGAAGATGATACCAGAGACACGTTAAAACATATTTATGTCAATTTACCTCAATATAAAAGCGAGGTCAGTGTGCCCAAAAATGTTGGAGGCACTCGCTTTTGCGCTTGTACTGCGCATCCGTCTCTCTTTGCAAGAGCCAACAGTAGTCACCCATCATGCTTGGAGTGAATTTTTCCCCGATATCGGTTTTCCATAACCTTTATATCTTGATGAAATCTTTCCCTATACTTATCGCTGACATCGCCCAGATTTGGTGGACAAAAGTCGAGATGAGAATGTAAAAAATGTGTCTTCAGTGACATTCGGGCTCCCATAAGCTGATACGCTTTCAGCAGGTTCTCCACAAGCTCAGCATTATTCTCTGCTCTGTGACTCTCAAGAAAATTCTGGAAAACCCGCAGAAATGAGTTATAAGAACTTGTTATTATATAAGAAGATATATATATATATATATATATATATATATAGTGGCGTAATGGTGCTGATTCAGTGGGCTTCAGTTTCCTTTTGAACTCCTCGTCAAAGCACCAGTTCACAGATTTCAAGAACAACAAAAACACCTTCCTTAATTTTGCCTTCACTTTTCTCGAGACCAAACTTATTTCTTAAATGCTGAAAATCATCGCCGTTTCTGTCCATCGCCTGGACAAAAATTTCAAAGTAATGGTGAATCTAACGAACAAAATGTCCAGAAATGCAATGTTATGTTTAATAGTAAAACTTCAACCTACTGCACCGTCATGTCTGAGTTGTGCTTCAAAGTCATATAAGACCTGGTAATCAGTTACAAATATTTGTTCTGCTAATTAAAGATGAATAATTTTTAAATAAAATTAATAATGACAAGGTAAACAACTTACAGCTGTTAGTAACATGTGACGAATTCTTTTATCTCAATGGCATCCCTAGTAGAATTACCGGTATTTATCAAAATGGTTATCTGCCTTTACTGTCCAGTCACCCTAGTTGTCCAAGACCTGGAAAATCATAACTAAAAAATAGGACGTGCTGCTGGACCAAAACGGCTTTCAGATTTGGAGTCAGCAAGTGAAACCTGTTAAAGTAAAGGTGAAAGAATCCCAGTAGCAAAATGCTTGTTGACCAGTGTTATTGGTACAGAAGAATTTAAATACTAGATATGAGATAAAATTAATTGCAATAATGTATGTGATAACCAAAATGTAGCGGTATCGAAGCAGAAATTGGCAAAATGGCAGTTTTGACCAAATTTTTCGCTGTAACGTTGTGTACTGACAACGTATTACTAACGTAATACGGTATATTATATAGGACTATATAAATCGCAGTACCGGACAGTTAATGTTTAGTAGGTTAGAAAATCTATATATATATAATTCACTAAGGCAAGACACCCATGGAAAAGCAAGACACCCATGGAAAGCACGCCGGAAGGGGCGTCGATTCACTAAGCCACCGACAAGTAAGACGCCCATGGCGCACGCAGGAAGGAGCCACGCCCACCAACTCTAAGACCATTGGATACGACGACAACTCGCAGAACCACGCCCACCAACTCGGACGCGATGATACAGGAAAAACGGCGTCATTTATGTTCGTCTGTCGTAGAGGCCACATGCACCTCTGAGCCACGTTGACTGTTCATAGAGGCATGTTTCTCGCGGAAGTGAATCGCTATATGCAGCATATAAAACAGTTTGCGAGGGGTATCCCATGGGATCCTTAAAACAATCCTTTAAAACTGAGGTTAAAACACAATGAAGGAAGCAGTCTTTAAAAACCAATAAGCCCTGTGCCTCTGTTTCATTACCGTCTCACCTGCCTCACCAATGCAGGCCCTGCAACAGTCGAGACGCTCTCTCAGCAGCTGACCTTCTCTGTGCCTGACCGGTTCACATAGAGGCAGCGCAAGAGAAAGCCGCGCACACACACAGGCAGCGCCAGAGACAGACAGAGGCACACACACAGGCAACTGGTGGGCGGCTGTCCGTGAGTTTCTCTTGCGAGCGATCACATGACCAGGCGGTGTGTATGCTTCGAGAACGAGGGTGGACACGGCATGCGTCCGGGCACATGACCAGGCAGTGTGTATGCTTCAAGTGTGAGGGTGGACGCGACAGGACCATCTAGGAAAAATCATGTTGCAGATGTGAATCGCTGTATGCGGCATGTAGAACAGTTTGCGAGGGGTGTCCCATGGTCTTACAGTTAGTGGGTGGGTCTCTGTTGGTTGCTTTTGCGAGCGGGCACATTACCAGGCAGTGTGTATGCTTCGAGAGCGTGGGTGGATGCGACAGCACCATCTAAGAAGAATCATATTTGTCGCGGATGTGAATCGCTGTATGCAGCGTGTAAAACGCTGTATTGTATGTTGCCCTCTCCAGAGTTGTATCTTTTCATTCACCTACAGTCGTATCCTCAAAACCAACCCCATTTGGACAACTGTGTCTTTCAGGAGGTGTTCACCCATCAATACATAATTAGGCGGCGTATGCTATGCCATGGGTTGGCTAGTTAATTTTTATGTCAAACAGTAATCAGTACATAAAATTTATTTCATGAAAAGGCTGGCACATGACCAGTCCAGAGTCCGCAGCCCACCGGGCATTGCCCAAATGCCCTAATGGACAGTTTGCCCTTGTCTGTGGGCATCCCGGCCAGGTTGAGCTGTTATAATAGATTAAGGCATATTGTAACCTCTTGAGTTAGCCATTAAAAGGTGCCATGTTGCTTCTCCCTGTAGTTACCCATTCGTCTAGAGGAGTGTAGCATTGAACGATTACACGACTCTTGATGCAGTAGGGTTTAGGCTGTCCTGTCCCTCGCCCCAAACCCTGAACTTAAGGTGGGTGGGGGCAGGCAGTTTGATTTTAATAACAAATCCCTGATGTTAAGTCCGAGGTCTGATGCCTAATCTTAAATAAAATAAGGGGCATCTTATCTTAAATTCATTTCCCTCTGTTTTGTGTAACTTGGCATTGAAGGAGTGTTTGTGTATTGGACTGTCCTACCCTTTGCCCCAAGTCCTGAACTTAAGGTGGATGGGGGAGGGCAGCCTAATCTTAATAACGTTCCCTGATGTTAAGTTTTAGACTATATGCCTAATCCTAAATAGTAATAAAGGCATCTGATCTTAAAGTTATCGCTCTTTGTTGTGTAACTAAACCTGGATGAAACGCCCAAACTTAAATATTAAGGGCGTTTTTATCTTAAGTTTATGTTCTTCTTGTGTTGGGTGTGCCTAATTTTAAACTCAGAACCCTAATTAAGTAGTATATTGCCTAAAATTTGAAGGTTTTAAGATAACCCTAATAGACAATGTGAGGGATGCATATGATTCTGACATACCCTGAAATTTGCCAAAATGTATTTTGCCGATTTAAAACTATAGGAATAATTTCAATGTATAAAAGGAGAGATATTCTGATCTTTGGTGCATATCCGATCTCTATTGGATGCATTATGGATATGGAATATGAATAATCTATTGTATTTTAAGAATCTGGTAAAGTCTATAGGCAATCTATTATAGGGAAATATTGTAAGGTATGGTTAAAGTGGGATTTAAATACCTAGAATTTGTGTCTGTTTAGTAAAGGAAAGTGCAATTGCAAGTTCGCAGAAGCGGACCCGTGTATCTTTACCCTTTGGGGTAAAAAATCTCTGTTAACCCTAACCTAACCCTAATCCATCCCTATGCTGTTTCTTTTGATTTTTCAGATTCCTATCCAACACAACCTTCGACGGTGTAAGCGGCTTCATCAAGGTGATGAATGGCTCCTCGGTCAATTCAGAGAGTCATTATTTCATCTGGAACCTGCAGCATGACCCCATAGGAAACCCCATGTGGACACGCCTTGGCAATTGGCACAAAGGGAAAGTTGTGATGGACTATGGGATCTGGCCGAACAAGAAACAGCAGCAGAGAGGGGGTGACAGCAGGTATTCATCTCAGCTTAACCTCAGGGTCGTAACCCTCGTGGAGCACCCGTTTGTGTTTACCAGGGAAGTAGATGAAGATGGGCTTTGTCCAGCCGGCCAGTTGTGCCTTGACCCTCTCACCAATGACACATCAGCTTTGGAGAACCTGTTTGAGAACCTTCAGGGAGCTAATGACACTGTGCCAATCGAGCTAAAGAAGTGCTGCTATGGGTATTGCATTGATTTGCTGGAAAAACTGGCAGAAGACATGGGTTTTCATTTCAATCTCTACATCGTTGGCGATGGAAAATACGGTGCCTACAAAAACGGTCGCTGGACGGGACTGGTCGGGGATCTTATAAGTGGTGCGGCCCACTTAGCTGTAACATCTTTCAGCATAAACTCAGCAAGAAGTCAGATTATTGACTTTACCAGCCCGTTTTTTTCTACGAGTCTGGGAATTCTGGTCAGGACTAGAGATACTGCTGCCCCCATCGGTGCCTTTATGTGGCCTTTACATTGGAGCATGTGGCTGGGGATATTCGTGTCCTTGCATGTCACTGCCATATTTCTTACACTTTACGAATGGAAAAGTCCATTTGGAATGACCCCGAGGGGTCGTAACCGGAAGAAGGTGTTTTCATTCTCCTCTGCCCTGAACGTGTGTTATGCCATTTTGTTTGGCAGGACTGCTGCTATTAAACCCCCAAAGTGTTGGACCGGGAGATTTCTAATGAACTTATGGGCAATATTCTGCTTATTTTGTTTGTCGACATATACAGCTAATCTGGCTGCCGTGATGGTTGGAGAAAAAACCTATGAGGAACTTTCTGGAATACATGACCCAAAGGTAAGAAAAAGTTGTGATTTCAACATTTTTAACAAACCCATAAGAAAATGTTAACTGCTCAAACTTTATAATGCACTAGCGAGGCATCATCTGGAGTCCTGTGTGCAGTTTTGGTCTCCAGGCTACAAAAAGGACATAACAGCACTGGAGAAAGTCCAGAGAAGAGCGACGAGGCTGATTCCAGGGCTAAAGGGGATGAGTTAGGAGGAAAGATTCAAAGAGCTGAGCCTTTACAGTTTAAGAAAAAGAAGATTAAGAGGAGACATAACAGGTTATATAGCGCCTTGACATGTGGAGTACAAGTCCCAGGTGGTTCTGCCCAGGCTTTATAACACACTGGTGAGGCCTCATCTGGAATACTGGGTGCAGTTTTGGTCTCCATTGAGATAGACCTGGTTGTCATAGTGGACTGGTCACTGCCTGCATGTAAGCAGAGCACACAAGTGATCAAAAATGCTAGTAGGATGTTAGGTTATATTGTGCCATGAAGTGTGGAGAACAAGTCAAGGGAAGTTTATCTTTAAGTAAATGTAAAGTATTACATGTAGGAGGTAAAAATGTTAAGTTGGAATACACAATAGGAGGTCCGAAAATTGAAAGTCCACCTTATGAGAAGCACTTAGGAGTCGTAGTGGACTCGACACAATCAACTGCCAGACGGTGTTCAGAAGCCATGAAGAAAGCTAACAGAATGTCAGGTTATATAGCGCCTTGACATGTGGAGTACAAGTCACAGGAGGTTCTGCTCAAGCTTTATAACACACTGGTGAGGCCTCATCTGGAGTACTGGGTGCAGTTTTGGTCTCCAGGTTACAAAAAGGACATAACAGCACTGGAGAAAGTCCAAAGAAATGCGACTAGGCTGAGTCCAGGGCTACAGGGGATGAGTTATGAGGAAAGATTCAAAGAGCTGAGCCTTTACAAGAGATTAAGAGGAGACCAGACAGGTTATATAGCACCTTGACATGTGGAGTACAAGTCACAGGAGGTTCTGCTCAAGCTTTATAACACACTGGTGAGGCCTCATCTGGAGTACTGGGTGCAGTTTTGGGTATCCAGGCTACAAAAAGGACATAACAGCACTAGAGAAGGTCCAGAGAAGAGCGACTAGGCTGAGTCCAGGACTACAGGGGTTGAATTATGAGGAAAGATGAAAAGAGCTGAGCCTTTACAATTTAAACAAAAGAAGATGAAGAGGAGACCTGACTGAAGTGTTTAAAATACCCATCCAGCACCCAGAATGAAGAAAATCTGGGAGATATACCGGGTGACTGTAGTAAAATTCCAGACCCTTTACATTCTGGACTGGGATGAAAGTCTCATGGCTTATATGGTGGGGGAAATAAGTATTTGATCCCCTACAAAGAAATGAAGAGTCTCTAATTTTTATTTGTATCATTTTTATATTTTTCAGATTCGATAAAAATGTAATTTTTCATGCCAAAAAAAAAAAATGCAACACTTTCTACGTTTTTTTTTTTTTTGGAATAAAATGCAACGCTAAGGAGGTTAATTATCTTAGCCACAGGTTGATAACATTTGAAAGATTAATCTGCGGATGATGTTGGTTCATTCGCTTTGGTCTTAGTATATGCTTACGAAATGGCGTTCCTCTTCCATTCATTTCCAGAGGAGCAATTTCTTTTTGTACTCTAATGGTAGCTTCCCTAAAGCGACAGGAAAAGGCTGCTGCTTTATGAGTGGCTGACTTGTCTGTTCCCATTCCCTGGAATTCATCCGAGGACCTGAGAGGCTGTTGGTCGAGTGAGAGAAAAAAATCTACAAAATCTACAAGTTGGCGTAACTGCGGCCAATGTAAAATTGAAACAGTAAAGGAATTCAATCTGCAAGTCGCACATAATGTTTCTCTGTTCTAAGACAGATGAGTTACCAGATTTGAAAATGTTTTACGTTTTGGAGATTTCAAAATTTCTAAACTTTGTACAGCACAGTCTGTTTGAGATTATTGCAATGATAACTGAACTATCTCAACAAATTTATTTGAAGAATAAATGTGCCACTGGGGACTTTGTTTCATGTGGACAGACAGACAGACATGACTACCACAGTAGGTGCTTCTGGCAATATATGCCAACAGACCAAATAAAGGGCCAGCTCACTAAACAACGAGATCAATTAAACGATGTACTAGTTGTAAAACTGGTTGGAATCAAAAATCTGCAGCCACAGTGGACCCCCAGGACTGACCTTGACGTATAATATTACAACCCCAATTCCAATGAAGTTGGGACGTTGTGTAAAATGTAAATAAAAAGAGAATACAATGATTTGCAAATCCTTTTCAACCTATATTCAATTGAATACATTACGAAGACAAGATATCTAATGTTCAAACTGATAAACTTTATTGTTGTTTTGCAAATCTTCACTCATTTTGAATTTGATGCCTGCAACACGTTCCAAAAAAAGCTGGGACAGGGGCAGCAAAAGACTGGGAAAGTTGAGGAATGTTCAAAAAACACCTGTTTTGAACATTCCACAGGTGAACAGGTTAATTGGAAACAGGTGTTTGTCATGATTGGGTATAAAAGGAGCATCCCCAAAAGGCCCAGTTGTTCACAAGCAAGGATGGGGCGAGGTTTACCACTTTGTGAACAACTGTGTGGGCAAATAGTCCAGCAGTTTAAGTACAACGTTTCTCAATGTACAATTGCAAGGAATCTAGGGATTTCATCATCTACTGTCCATAATATCATCAAAAGATTCAGAGAATCTAGAGAAATCTCTGCACGTAAGCGGCAAGGCCGAATACCAACACTGGATGCCCGTGACCTTCGATCCCTCAGGCGGCACTGCATTAAAAACCGACATCATTCTGTAAAGAATATTACCACGTGGGCTCAGGAATACTTCAGAAAACCATTGTCAGTTAACACAGATTGTCACTACATCTACAAGTGCAAGTTAAAACTCTACCATGCAAAGCGAAAGCCATACAGTGCATCCGGAAAGTATTCACAGCGCATCACTTTTTCCACATTTTGTTATGTTACAGCCTTATTCCAAAATGGATTAAATTCATTTTTTTCCTCAGAATTCTGCACACAACACCCCATAATGACAACGTGAAAAAAGTTTACTTGAGGTTTGGAGCTTCATGGCTGTGAATACTTATGTACATGGGATTTCTCAGTTTTTTTATTTTTAATAAATTTGCAAAAACCTCAAGTAAACTTTTTTCACGTTGTCATTATGGGGTGTTGTGTGCAGAATTCTGAGGAAAAAAATGAATTTAATCCATTTTGGAATAAGGCTGTAACATAACAAAATGTGGAAAAAGTGATGCGCTGTGAATACTTTCCGGATGCACTGTATATCAACAACACCCAGAAACGCCGCCGGCTTCTCTGGGCCCAAGCTCATCTGAGATGAACTGACGCAAAGTGGAAAAGGGTGCTGTGGTCTGACGAGTCCACATTTCAAATTGTTTTTGGAAATCATGGACGTCGTGTCCTCCAGGCCAAAGAGGAAAAGGACCATCCGGATTGTTATCAGCGCAAAGTTCAAAAGCCAGCATCTGTGATGGTATGGGGGTGTGTTAGTGCCCATGGCATGAGTAACTTGCACATCTGTGAAGGCACCATTAATGCTGAAAGGTACATACAGGTTTTGGAGCAACATATTCTGCCATCCAAGCGGCGTCTTTTTCAGGGACGTCCCTGCTTATTTCAGCAGGACAATGCGAAGCCACATTCTGCATGTGTTACAACAGCGTGACTTCGTAATAAAAGAGTGCAGGTACTAGACTGGCCTGCCTGCAGTCCATACCTGTCTCCCATTGAAAATGTGTGGCGCATTATGAAGCGCAAAATACGACAACGGAGACCCCGGACTGTTGAGCAACTGAAGTTGTACATCAAGCAAGAATGGGAAAGAAATCCACCCACACAGCTTCAACAATTAGTGTCCTCAGTTCCCAAACGCTTATTGAGTGTTGTTAAAAGGAAAGGTGATATGACACAGCGGTAAACATGCCCCGTCCCAGCTTTTTTGGAACGTGTTGCAGGCATCAAATTCAAAATGAGTGAAGATTTGCAAAACAACAATAACGTTTATCAGTTTGAACGTTCGATATCTTGTCTTTGTAGTGTATTCAATTGAATATAGGTGGAAACGGATTTGCAAATCATTGTATTCTGTTTTTATTTACATTTTACCCAACGTCCCAACTTCATTGGAATTGGGGTTGTAATTTGGGATTATGCTGAAGTCCTCAAAACCTGCCGACAGAGCTGTTCAGTCCATCAAGTGACATAAGCAGCATGTCATCTGTGGAACTCCATTTAGAAAAGTTAATGAAATTCTCTCACTCACTTCGCTCTGAAATCACTCCCACTGCCATGCTATGGTCACCAAGGGGTGCATGATCCTGACACTGAGAGGATTTCCCACCCTCATATTGACCCATAATAATATTTTTTATTTGTTTTGTTCTTTATTTTGCCTTATACAATTTCTTGTATTAGGAATTTGTTAGTTTTTGCATTCACCTTGGCGTCAGAGCGTAGGGTCAGTCATTGTGCAGCGCCTCTGGAACAATTGCAAGTTAAGGGTCTCGCTCAAGGGCCCAAGAGAGTAGGATCCCTTTTGGCAGTCACAGCGATTTGAACCGGCAACCTTCCAGATACCGACTAAGATCCGTAGCCTCAGAGCCACCACTCCACCCTAATTGGACCAAGGGGTACTATTAATAAGACTCAAGTGGTGTGCACTCTGGAATTACTCCCCCCAGGAACGTCCCCACCTCCTTAAAGTGTAACAATATTGAACCGAGGGGCCCTCTGGAAACCTTGCTATGATCGCCAAGAGTGGCATGATCCCAAAGTCGAGGTGGACCATCCCATCCTTGAAGTGAAATAAAATTGAGCCGAGGGTGGTCGTTAATTGAAATTGAAGCAGTGTGTGCTCTGGAATCAGTCTGCCGTACTATGGTCACCAAGTGGACTAAGGAGACCGCAACCAGTTCTTGAAGAGAAATAATAATAATAATAAAAATGTTGAAGAGAGGTGTGGCATTTATAAAACTGAAGCAGCCCACTCTCTGCAATTCCCCTGCCCCACCATGCAATCTTCACTAAGGGCTGTGGGATCTGCACATCGAATGTGGAGTATCTCATCCTCGAAGTCGAAATAATACTGAATTATAATAATATTCAACGAGGGGCACCGTTTTTGAAATTCCAGTAGCACATTCTCTGGAAACCATGCCAAGGACACATGATCAGGACATCAAGGGTTGGTACCCCATCCTTGAAGTGTAATAATAATAATATCGCACTGGGGGGTGTCGTATATGAAATTCAAGCGGTAGAAGAACCAAGGGACATGTGATCTCCGCATTGAGGGAGACCCCCACCTTTAAGGCTAATACTATTAAACCAAGGGGTGCCGCTTATGAAGCTCAAGTGCCGCCTGCTCTGGATATCAAGGGGACCCCCCCCCCCCCCCATCCCCACCATGCTCAAACAGGACATGGGACATCGAGGGAGACTCTCTTGTCCTCGAAATGTAATAATAATAATAAAATAATTATAATAATGAGGCTAGGGGTGCTACACAAGAGACGCACACTCCGGACACTGAGGTCTAACAAGAATGCTGAACACGCACTATGGACACCGTGCAGCGCCGTTTATGAAGCGCCTAGGGCTGCATATGAGCTTCACCAGCACTTCCATTTGATATACGATGATGAAGGCAATAAAGTAAGATTCCTGCACTATGGTAATGATTATAATTATGAAATAAGAAAAGTGGACAGTAAATAAAAACGATTGAATTGTGTACTTAAAGGGAAAAAATGAGAAGTCTTTGGTTGACATAGAAAATATATTTACCTAAAATGCTAAACACGGTAAACAATTTTGTTCACCACAGTTTTTCTTCCATTATAGGCCCTTTTCATATTTCTGTGATGATAAGCTGATGATTTTTTTTTCAAAGACACAGATGCTCCTATTGATGAATTCTCTCGTCCTCTTGGACTCTTGCCTGGTTTATGACAGCATACTGTAATTAATGGATTCCTGTATCAGAGGCAATCATTTTCCTCCTTCTTCTCACATAAAATATCCTTTTGAATACATACTGATTAAAAGCACAGAGAATGAATAGCCAGCAGCTTTCTCACAGTGACCATATTGCAATGGTGGGTGCATTGTTGGAAACTTTATGATAAGTGACACATTGAACAAAGAAATACAGTATAAAAAGAATGATTGAATTGGATAATATGTGCAGGCCCACTTATTGTAACATAGATAGATAGATAGATGAAAGGCACTACATAATAGATAGATAATTAGACAGATAGATAGATAGATATTTTAGCGTAGTAGGCAGGATCAGATAGATAGATACTTTGTTAATACCAAGGGGAAATTCACATACTCCAGCAGCAGCATACTGATAAAAAACAATATTAAATTAAAGAGTGATAACAATGCAGGTATAACAGACAATAACTTTGTATAATGTTAACGTTTACCCCCCCGTGGAATTAAAGAGTCACATAGTGTGGGGTCTCCTCAGTCTGTCAGTGGAGCAGGACGGTGACAGCAGTCTGTCGCTGAAGCTGCTCCTCTGTCTGGAGATGATCCTGTTCAGTGGATGCGGTGGATTCTCCATGATTGACAGGAGCCTGCTCAGCGCCCGTCGCTCTGCCACAGATGTCAAACTGTCCAGCTCCGTGCCTACAATAAAGCCTGCCTTCCTCACCAGTTTGTCCAGACGTGAGGTGTCCCTCTTCTTTATGCTGCCTCCCCAGCACACCACCGCGTAGAAGAGGGCGCTCGAAACAACCGTCTGGTAGAACATCTGCAGCATCTTATTGCAGATGTTGAAGGACGCCAGCCTTCGAAGGAAGTATAGTCGGCTCTGTCCTCTCTTACACAGAGCATAAGTATTGGCAGTCCAGTCCAATTTATCATCCAGCTGCACTCCCAGGTATTTATAGGTCTGCACCCTCTGAACACAGTCGCCTCTGATAATCACGGGGTCCATGAGGGGACTGGGTCTCCTAAAATCCACCACCAGCTCCATTGATGACACAATGGGTAGTGCTGCAGCATCACATCTCCCAGGACCTGGGTTCAATTCTCAGCCTGGTTATTATTATGGTGGAGGTGGAGTCTTCCACAAATGGCAAAATGGTGTGAAGGCATTTCAAAAGCTCTGCAAGACTCAGACCAAGAGTTTCACTACCCAGCCCAGGGGAGCCTCACCATAACCCAACATGGCACTAAATACAGTTACAAGAAAACGTAAGTGAACCCCTTGGAATTACCAGTCATGAGAGAGCTAGGTGGCTGAGCAATTGGCTTCACCATAGGAGCAGATTGAAGCTCAAGTTAACCAATATAGTCTGCTGAATTTGAAGTGTTGGAGATGTATTATTTTTGTTGGTCACTGGGAAAGAAAACCTATACACTACACCTGACTGAGGTGATGGTCAATCACCTGAAGCATACAGCCAAGATGACTGGAAGAAAAACAATGGTGTAGTGGCTTTGCAACAAGTCTCTGAGTGTCCTTGAGTGGTCAAGCCATAGGCCCAAATTTAAGCCCTTAGAACATGTGTGAGGACACCTGAAGATGGAAGCTTACAGACACTTCCAATCCAATATAATGGCGCTTTATAAGATCTGCTGGGAATAATGGAAGAAACTGCCAAAATTCAGGTGTGAAAAGCTTATAGAGATGGGCTGAAAAAGACTTGAAGCTGAAATTGCTGCCAAAGGGGCTTCTCCAAAGTGCAGAATTAATGGTCTAAATACTTCTTGGAATGAGAGATTTCATTTTTTGATTTTTAATACATTTTCAGGGTGGCGCAGTGGTAGCGCTGCTGCCTCGCAGTAAGTAGACCTGGGTTCGCTTCCCGGGTCCTCCCTGTGTGGAGTTTGCATGTTCTCTCCGTTTCTGCGTGGGTTTACTCCCACAGTCCAAAGACATGCAGGTTAGGTGCTTTGGAGATTCTAAATTGTGCTTGGTGTGTGTGTGTGTGTGGGCTGGTGCCCTGCCCGGGGATTGTTTCCTGCCTTGCACCCTGTGTTGGCTGGGATTGGCTTCAGCAGACCCCCGTGAACCTGTAGTTAGGATATAGTGGGTTGGATAATGGATGGATGGAATACATTTTCACGCCTTTCAGAAAATGTGTTTTCAGCTTGGCATTATGGGCCATTGAGTGTAGACTAGTGGGAAAAGTGGTATACTCAACCATTTAAAATGAAATGTAAAACACAATAAAGCATACAGAAAGTTAAAGGGATCTGAAGACTTTCTGAATTCACTTCACCACATAGAGTAAGTTAAACAAAAAAAAATAATGGGATACAAGTACTCTGAACAAGTCCAGGGTGTTCTAGTCCAGTATTGCTTGTAGTATTTTGTATGAAAGAACCGAATAAAATGTAAACCTGTTCTGATTTGTCTTCAAGCTTCATCACCCTTCACAAGGATTCCGTTTTGGAACAGTTCGAGAAAGCAGCGCCGAAGACTATGTCAAGAAAAGCTTTCCAGAAATGCACGAATACATGAGGAGATACAATGTGCCCGCCACGCCAGATGGTGTGCATCATTTAAAGTGAGTAGAAGGTGTCTGTTTTCAGCAAACTGGATGACGGAAAGCCTCATTCAACACACACTATGACATACATAGGGTCTTTAGAGACCCGGTAAATATCTATATTTAAAACAAGCCACTAATAACTGTAACTGTCAAGATTTTGATTGAAACTTCTTCCCTGTACATTTTACTTCTTTTTAAACTAAATTTGAATACTTTATTAATTTTAATATATGTAACTACACAATCATATTCTGTTATTTAGCACAGTAATCCCAGGCCACATTTGCATTTTTGTGATCATTGCAATGTGTCACCTGCCAATCAACTGTTTACCAGTCTAGTGATACTGAACATATGTGGTGCATTGTGTGCTCTTTGTCCATTTTTACTTCTGTCAGAAGCTGTTTCAAGTGATGTGGCAATCAGCTGCTTGCCCCCTTTACCTTCATAATCCTTCGCATTGTTCCCTGCCTAGAACTCTACTTTCAGGAAATGATGACAATAAAATTATTACTCTTCATTGCCTTACTCTGTTGTTCATCATTTATGACCCTGCTGCATGCCTCTCACCTTCTCTCTGACTTGTCATTTACCATCATTGACAGGACTCCCTTTCAAGTGCTTCGTATGCCAATAAGCTTTAGCAGAACTTCTTTACTTATCCCTTACCTTTCTAAACTCGTAAATGCCTATATAACAGTAATATGATAGTAACGCAGCATTAATGAACATACAGAGATACAAAGAAAATCTCAAAAAACGTGCTTTGTTTGAGTGCTGTTTACAAACAAAGCACTTAAAATACAGGGGAAAAAATCCTGATACTTTACCGCATTCAGGGTCACTACTGACCCTGTACATTTTAAGCAAACTAATGGTCATAATAAAATCATTTTAAACTTTTTTGGCATATTTTTGGTAGAAAATTGTTGTGGATAAACTGAATAAGGCACATCTGGGGAACTAAGTCCACATTGTATTTTTTGACCCCACAAAAGCTGTAAACATGACTAGCGACCCTATGTATGTATACAAGGGTTAAACCCTTTTTTCAGAAAAATTTAGGTTGAGTTCTTTTTTAATCATATTACTTTTAATAATTTGTTTTTAAAAATTTTGTTGCAATGTCTTTAGTACTAGGGTGTTTTACCGTGTTAGCCATTATGAATGTAGAGAAAAGCCATGCAAAATGACACCTTTTATTGGCTAACTAAATAAGATTACAATATGCAAGCTTTCGAGGCAACTCAGGCCCCTTCTTCAGGCAAGATGTAATACAGAAACTGGAGTTCCTCCTGTTTATATACACACTAGGACAAGAAACAACATTGGTAAATCTTTAAATGAGAAATCTTAAATGTAAAAAATGAATAGACTCCTTCAGGCTAGGGTTAATTTAACAAGAGAGAGAAGGACAATGTATGGTCAAGATCTTTGGATAAGATAACTGTCCAACAAAGTCTTCTGAAGCTTATAATGAGTTTTTCAAAACAATGTGGATCTGTAGGCAGGTTGTCTGTGTCAGCCTGAGAGATACAAACAATCCTCAAATCTGGCCATAAGACCCATGTCTCTATTCAAACCATGTTGTAATGTATTAAATATTAACATGAGTTTAACTTCCTATTCTTTTCTCTCTTGTTGTGTTCTGAAGTTGCCCATAAGCCCTGTGACTTTAAAGTCCCTCTCACAGTGTCCATGGCTATTGAAGTGGGCCGCCACAGGAACATCTGTGTTGCTACGTTTAATGTGGACCCTGTGCAAATTAATTCTCTGGCGGAGTGTTTGTCCAGTTTCTCCCACATAGAGTGCAGTGTCAGGACATTTCATGCAGAGAATTAGGTAGACCACATTAGATGATCCCTTTATATGATGTTCTAGTCGGCAGTGTAGTTGATCTGTATTATAAATATGGGCACACATTTGCACAACATCTTTTCCATAGGCAGGGAGATGTGCCATTTTCTGTTGGTTCACTTAGGGAGCTTCGGACAATTAGTTGCTGAAGGTTTGGTGGTCGTCTGTATGCCAGGAGGGGAGGTTCAGGAAATACATTTTTCAGTGTTTGGTCGTTGTTTAGAATTGGCTGAAGTTCTTTTATAATTTTTCAAAGTGTTTCCAGATGTGGGTTGTAGATGAAAACAATGGGGGATGCGGTTCTTGTTGTCTTTGTTTTTATATTCCAGAAGGTTGTCTCTGGGTATGGCAGTAGCTCATCTTATTTGAGTGTCTGTTCTTTTGGGGGTATAATGAAATGACTGATGAAATCTTGTCTGAGCTCCTTCAGTTGTTGATCCTGGTCTGTCGGGTCTGAACAAATACGATTGTACTTTTGGATTAAGTGATTTCTTATCCTTGCAGATGCCCTAAAACAAAGTTGCTCTGCAAACCGAGTATTATAAGTGTGTATGGTTGGATTCCTTATTATGATGCCTAATTTTCAAAGCTTGTAGGGTTTATCTTGGAGCTGTGGTGGGCTTTTCTAGACAAAAATTCAGGGACAGGTTTTTATCCCAGTCCATTTCTGGTCCATAGTACAAGGAAACCTTTACTCAAAGGCTAGCTAGAGAAGTAGGATACTAGACTGCTAGCACAACTTTATTAGCCATGAACAAACCCAGCTTAATTTGCTTCTCTTCAAGTTTGGAAAAAAAAAAAACATGGAAATATTGGGGAATTCTGTCAAACTTTGTCAAAAGAAATGCCTTGAAGTTAAAGATAAAGAAACAAAGCTAGTTTTGAGAGGGTTATAATAATGCAATGGTTTTTCAAGTGTGCCTGAGGGCTATTGAAATGTCTGCCATCAATGCTGGACCGATTATTACAATCAAAAATTTGAATTGAGTTGTGAGGCAGTACTGCTAACCACTGTGCCACTGTGCCTCCCTAAGGTAAAATTATACTATATCCTGCATCTCCTGAACTGCTATCACTAAGACTAGCTAACACATAGAAAGTCTTAAGGGAATAGCATTATGCAGTCTCTGTCCCCTGCAATGGCTTATGGGTAGCTTGAATGCCAAAGCACAGTGCTCTGCCATTAGCCTAGCTGATGCCAAGGTCAGATGAAGATGGATGCTCCATTGCAGGATTGCACCATTGTTGAACAACAGTGACATTTCTTTGGGCAGAGGGAGTGAAATCTGCTGAAATTCATCGAAGGAGGTTGGCTTAGTATGGAAATGAAAACAGCAAAATTTTTGAAAGAGTAGAAAAGTTTAAAGAGGGAAGAACAAATGTAAGCTCGATTTAGCCATCTATCAGCATCATGCACACAAATCCCCATCGACATGGCAAGTGCCTTCATCAGGGAGGACTGACGTCAGTCAGAGAGTCAAAATGCAGGATGACTTGGGTTACCGTAAAGTTAGCACAAGATGGGTAGCCAAACCGCTTACTGATCTGTCGCAAGCCAACCTCCATTTGTGAATTTTAGCAGGTTTCACTCCTTCTGGCCAGAGAAATCTCACCTCAGTACATTGGTCAACAATGGTGCAACCCTCCATGTTCATTTGACCCTGGCTTCAATTGGACCAATGGCAGAACACTGTGCTGTGCGCGTTCAAACTACCCATAAAGCACTGCAAATGTATTGTATTGTGTCAGCACCCCCCCTTGTGGTTACCACCTAACGTTCAAATTGCCATTACATTTTGATTTACTCTCGTATTTATAAGATCGACCTCGTTCAGTAATAAAACTTTCCACAAGGCAATCATGATATTTTAATGCAGCCAACGGTAAACTCCCTGCACACGTCCATCCATCCATCCATTATCCAACCCGCTATATCCTAACTACAGGGTCATGGGGGTCCGCCGGAGCCAATCCCAGCTAACACTGGGCGCAAGGCAAGAAACAAACCCCGGGCAGGTGCCAGCCCACCGCAGGGCACACACACACACTCCAAGAATCGCCAATGCACCTAACCTGCATGTCTTTGGACTGTGGGAGGAAACCCACGCAGACACGGGGAGAACATGCAAACTCCACGGAGGGAGGACCCGGGAAGTGAACCCAGGTCTCCTTGCTGCGAGGCAGCAGCACTACCCACTGTGCCACCGTGCCACCCCTGCACACATCCTGTTCCCTAATTTAAGCATCCTTCATGTACACTGTGGGCAGCACATTGGTGCAGTGGTATCTCTGCTCCCTCGCAGTAAGGGGACCAGGGTGCGCATCCCAGGTCCCCCTTACATGAAGTTTGCATGACTGAGTGGGTTTCCTTCCACACCTCAAGGACATGTAGGTTAGGTGAATTGGTGATCCTAAATTGGTCCTAGTGTGTGGTTTTGGGTGTGTGTGTGTTGGTCCTGCATTAGGCCCTGTTCAGGACTAAGTGGGCTAGATAATGACTGACTGACATACACCGTCCACACCACTCGTGCCCCACCATGTGTGAGTGGTGCACATCATCTTTCCTTAGCCCAGGATTTCATCGGCAGCCTTTGGCTCTTCAGTCTTACCTGGATAAGCGCATCGAAAATCACCTTATCGAGGCTGCCTGTAAGCTTACAATCCACGCTCTTCAAATTTGTCCTGGAGGACCGAGAGCCTTCAATTTCAACCCACTGCTTCTTTGAAAAGCTAGCAGGCATCAGGGACTCAAAGAGCTAAATTATTTATTTACATTTAGAAAAATACATTTTTTTATTTTCTTTTCCTCTGGCTATTTTAAATGTCAGCCCTTGAGTAAAAGGTGGCACGTCGTCTGTGTGTTCTGACTAGACTTAAAAATGTTATGAAAAATTTTTTAATGTCACTGTGAAAAATAAAAAGAAATTGGACTCATTGTAGCAGAGTGACACGTAAAATATAAGTGCGGCTGCATCAAGGATCTAAAATTCTGGACTCAAGTCCCATCACCTGTTTGGTTTCTATGTGGAGTTTGCCTGTTCTCCCAGTTTCTGCATTGGTTTCCACCTCCTGCTGTCCTCCTACATTTCTTAAAATGTGTGCCCCTGAGGTCAGAATATTCCTTCTGTGCCACATTAAATAACTAGTTCTGTGGCATTTGTCAGCCCTTCCCTTGCAAGTTCCTTACTGCAGCCATTCTCTCTAATGCTCCCTGCCACTCAAAAGCAGCACTCATGCCCACTGTACCACCATACCAAACAGAATTAGGTGTGAGGCTGCAGAGCTGTGAAGGTCCTGGCCAGTGGTGTCAGGAGGGGTGGGCTACAGATGCTTAAGCCCCTGATCTATTGAGCCCAGCCCCTGATCTCATTCTCAATCATATACTAGCTATATAGCAGTAGGCCCCTGATATTATTGTCTATCATACAATCAATGTTACAATCATATACTGTATGTAAAATGTGTGTGATTCCCCAAGGGGGATACTCCATCTCCAAATATTTATTTTTTTATATCTGTAACATATGAGTGAAACTACAAGAGGGAATCTCTTCCATTATATAGTCATATAAAAAAGTTTGGGAAGCCCTCTTAATTCTTTGGATTTTTGTTTCTCATTGGCTGAGCTTTCAAAGTAGCAACTTCCTTTTAATATCTGACATGCCTTATGGACACAGTAGGATTTCAGCAGTGAGATTAAGTTTATTGGATTAACAGAAAATATGCATCATAACAAAATTAGACGGGTGAATAAATGTGGGCACCCCAACAGAGATATGACATCAATACTTAGTGGAGCCTCCTTTTGCTCCTTTGAGCCTCTAGACGCTGTCCTCCTATAGCCTCTGATGAGTGTCTGGATTCTGGATGGAGGTATTTCTGCCCCATTCTTCATATAAAATCTCTCCAGTTCAGTTCAATTTGATGGACAGCCTGCTTCAAATCATCCCATAGATGATATTCAAGTCAGCGGACTGTGACGGCCATTCCAGATCATTGTACTTCTCCCTCTGCATGAATGCCTTTGTAGATTTCGAACTGTGTTTTGGGTCATTGTCTTGTTGGAATATCCAACCCCTGCTTAAGTAACTTTGTGACTGATGCTTGAACATTATCCTGAAGAATTTGTTGATATTGGGTTGAATTCATCCGACCCTCAACTTTAACAAGGGCCCCAGTCCCTGAACTAGCCACACAGCCCCACAGCATGATGGGACCTCCACCAAATTTGACAGGAGGTAGCAGGTGTTTTTTTTTAAATGCGGTGTTCTTCTTCCGCCATGCAAAGCACTTTTTGTTCTGACCAAATAACTCCATTTGTGTCTCATCAGTCCAAAGCACTTTGTTCCAACATGAATCTGGCTTGTCTAAATGAGCACTGGCATACAACAAACGACTCTGTTTGTGGTGTGAGTGCAGAAAGGGCTTCTTTCTCATCACCCTGCCATACAGATGTTCTTTGTGCAAACTGTGTTGAATTGTAGAGCGATGTACAGATACACCATCTGCAGCGAGATGTTCTTGCAGGTCTTTGGAGGTGATCTGTGGGTTGTCTGTAACCATTCTCACAATCCTGCTCATATGCCACTCCTGTATTTTTCTTGGCCTGCCAGACCTGCTGGGTTGGTTTAACAGCAACTGTGCCTGTGGCCTTCCATTTCCTGATTCCATTCCTTACAGTTGAAACTGACAGTTTAAACCTCTGAGATGGCTTTTTGTAGCCTTCCCCTAAACCAGGAGACTCAACAATCTTTGTTTTCAGATCTTTGGAGAGTTGCTTTGAGGATCCCATGCTGTCTGTCACTCTTCAGAGGAGAGTCAAAGGGAAGGAAGCACAACTTGCAATTGACCACCTTAAATACCTTTTACCACTCGTGATTGGACACACCGGTCTGTGAAGTTCAAGGCTTAACGATCTCATCCAACCAAGTAATCAGCATTGAGCAGTGACAGTCATTCAAATCAGCACAATGACAAGGGGGCACACATTTTTGTAAAGCCAGTTTTTCACATTTGATTTAATTTCATACAACTAAATACTGCGTCACTAAAAATCTTTGTTCGGAAAACACAGCAGTACTCAGATGTTCCTAGGAAATGAAAGACATACCACTGTTATCTTTAATGTTTAAAGGAGAGTCAATTATTATGCAGGGTGAGAGGGGTTCACAAACATTTTCATATGACTGTATATACAGTTAAGATGAGCGAGAAACTCCAAAGGGGTATACCCTCCCGCTCTTTGATTCCATATATAGGTAAGACGTGTATGATACCCCAAGGTAGACCACCCCTCCCCACTCTATGAATTTATATCAGTAGAAGTCTGCACTCGACAATCACAGAGTGGTCTAAGACCCTGATACCTCAGTACTTAATCACCTTGTGCGATGTACCTGACACTCAGCAAATGTCACTGCTGTTCTTTTTCTTCTGCCGTGATGGTGTTTACTTCTCGGTTTCTCAGTCTGTTTGCCATAAACACATGACCACTGGTCACTTTGCCATCTCTTATGGACCACCAGGATGCCACTACATCAAATCTGATATGCTTGTGTGTGCTTCAGCTTCTTTTCTGCTTATTATTTCTTCTTCATTACTTAATCACCTTTTGTGATGTGCTTGACGCTCAGCAGATGTCCCGGCTCTTCTTCATGATGCTTGACATTTGCTTCCGTGATCACTTTGCCGTAAATACACATTGACACATCATGCTCACCAGAGTGCTGCTATCTAAATTTTGTGAATTTCCAGAACATGTCAGGTCAAGCTTTTAATTAAAACCAAGATCAAAGTCCTAGTCCCATGCTTTTGTGAGTAATCGTGTGACAGATGGACAGACCTTACCACGTTATACATATAACATATGTAAACAGGACAGCAATCAAATGAGTGTTGGGGTCTCAAGGGATGCACCTTTTAATGATAAGAATAAGCCTGGAATGTGTGCAAAGTATTGTATGTAAATAACCTGGACACTGGAGGAGCTCCATCCTGGTCTGAAGATGGTCCAATAGGGAATGCCAACTTCTAGGTGGAGGAAGGTTTAAATACTACAATGATTGGAAGTGGCAAGGCTTGAGATAACATGTTGGTAGTGATGTCACTTGTCTTCCATGTAATGGAAAAACCGGCATCTAAGATGGGAGGCCAACATTTTCAGACACGCAGGAGAGCAGTGCACAACCCAGCAATGGTAAACGGGACTTGAAGATGCAGCTGGGATGCCAATTTACAGGATGGACAAATAGGATGGAGTATCCCGACTAGGAGAAATGATAATCCCTTTCCCGGTCAGGAGGCCATACATGTGGAACAATGGGAGACTGCCTCCCATGTGCAGGCTATTCCTCCATATGTTGGGCTGCAGCATTGCTCATGGCAAGCCCTGGTGCGGTCCACCACAGGGCAGCTTGGGAGTCGTGGTTGACCTGTTGGGTTCCTTGGCGGAGCTACCAGGGGAAGCTAGTGGAAGATTAGAGATCGAGTTTCTGCCCGACCTGTTAGTGCTCCCCGAAGATGAAGTTTTGACACAGGAAGTACTTCTGGGTTGGGTCAACTTCACATGAGGCATATACTGAGATTCGGGAGTGGAGGATGGCAAGACTCACCTGGGAGGAGTGAAGGTACAAGAGAAGAAAATAGGATGATTTGCTGTGCTATATCGTATAGGTGGAGCAGAACCTATTGAAGGTACCGGAGATTCTGTTTGGGGCTCAGGGGTCCTCCCATATGGTGACACCTGGCAGAACTTCAATCTGGCTGTACCAGCCCATGTTTTCACTTTGTGCACACAATCGACTTTATGCTTTAATATACTGCAAGACCTCAGCATCCACCATTTTTGAACATCTCTGGGTGAGTCCTGGAACAAAATACCTGCAGATTAGGTGGGCTGGCCTGTAATAGATTCTTATTCTCAGAAAACCAGCTCTGAATGCATTATGGGAACAAAACCATTGTTAGCGTTTGCCGTATTCTATCCAAAATTAGCATCTTGGGGTCAAGTCTTGTACCTGAGTGATGTCTACATGGATTCTGCAAGGTCTATCAATGTCTGCATGAGCTTTCAAGCCAAAGAGATCCCAGTTACATTAAATTGTGACTAGATTGGCACCCAGTCCGTAGATGAATCCTACTTTGTACCCAGTGTTTCTGTGATTACATGGGCATGAGTATCTTCTGGGGATTGTTCCTGCCTTGGGCTCGATGCTTGCTGAGATAGGCTGCAGCTTCCTCATGATCCTGCCCTAGGCAACCAGGTTTGGAAGATGGATGGATGGATGGATAGATAAGTATGTATTAACTCTTCTTTCATTTATTTCTCTCAAAACAGGAATGACCCGCAGAAACTAGACGCCTTCATCATGGATAAAGCCCTTTTGGATTACGAGGTCTCAATTGATGCGGACTGTAAATTGTTGACAGTGGGAAAGCCATTCGCTATAGAAGGTAAAAGCTCTGGTGTAATTTTACACAATTTGAAGCCTCACACTTTTAAGAAATTGTGTTGAAGGTGTTTGTGGTTCATCCTGTAATAAGGGCTTCAGATAATAGTTCAGTGCTGCCGGGGGGCCACGTCCATGCCATTCTGACGTACAGCAGGAGGTCGGTAGTGATGTCAGATTTAAAAATTCTGATTTGAAACTGCCTTGAGTCCTACAAAGCGCTGCATTACAAAACATTTGCCAGAACTCAAAATGACAAAGTCACATCCGGCTTGATGAGGCTTCATTAAGTGACGCTGTTTTGAAACATTTAAACCTTTTGCAGGAATTTGGCATACGTAAATTGGAGCTCAGACTGATTAGAACATTATGAACCAATATTCACTGTTATAAAGTGACATTGCTGGTTTCATGACAGCTTAACACACAAGGTTGACTCAAATGACTTTCCACAATTGCTGATTCGCTTTTCTCAGCTTGCATTGCAATTTCTTCCCCATCCACAAGATGGAGTAGGCCAGGTTACCATTTAAGGTTTTCACTTTTCACCATGCCAGGCTGTAGTTTTGCAGTGGTAAGTTTCATTATTGCTAGTTTAGTCCTTGGTCAGACGTCTCTACTAACACTTACTCTTTCTGTGGTTTGGTAAAGAACTTGCAGTGCTGACATGCAGTTTCACATCCTAAAATATTGTGTATTACTCTTTTAACACTTTATAGTCATGAAATATACATCCTAATAAAAGGAAAAGCATCTGTGTGTCTCTGTATCTGTGTGTCCATGTGGTTGTTATGTCTCTGTCATTCTAAAAATGGTGCATCACAAATATCTTCATTAATAAGATGCATTGCATTGAAAAATGCAATGCACATGTCTCTATTGTATGCCTTTTGGTATGGGATTTGTAAAAAGAAGTGCTAATGTTTGTGATGCACCATCCGTTGAAATGAAAAATGCAATAGATATGTCTGTGTTATATGCTTTTTGGTATGAGATTTGTAAAAGCAGTGCTAATGTGCGTGATGCACCATCTGCTGGAATGAGAAATGCAATAGATATCTCTCAGTTACAGTATATACCTTTTGGTA
>JANRMT010062837.1:101772427-101783269 GCA_026402145.1 Polypterus bichir lapradei
TTACAGTATATACCTTTTGGTATGAGATTTATGAAAGCAGTGCTAATATATGTGATGCATCATCTGTTGGAATACAAAATATCTGTGTTGTATGACTTTTGGTATGGGATTTGTAAAACAAAGTGATAATGTTTGCGGTGCACCATCTGTTGGAATGAAGAATGCAAGGAATATGTCTCTGTTATATGCCTTTTGGTATGAGATTTGTAAAAGCAGTGCTAATGTGTGTGTGATGCACCATCTGCTGGAATGAGCAATGCGATATATAAGTCTCTGTTACATACCTTTTGTTATGAGTTTTATGAAAACAGTGCTAATGTATGCAATGCATCATCTATTGAAATGAAAAACATCTGTATTGTATGTCTTTTGTTATGGGATTTGTAAAACGAATTGCTAATGTTTGCGGTGCACCATCTGTTGGAATGAAAAATGCAATTCATATATCTGTGTTGTAAGCCTTTTGGTATGGGATTTGTAGAAAGAACTGCTAATGTTTGCGGTGCAACATCTGTTAGAATGAAAAATGCAATTCATATATCTGTGTTGTATGCCTTTTTGTGTTAGATTTGTAAAAGCAGTGCTAATGTATCGATGCATCATCAGTTGGAATGAAAAATCTTTGTGTTGTATGCCTTTTGGTATGGGATTTGTAAAACGAAGTGATAATGTTTGTGATGCTCCATCTGTTGGAATGAAAAATGCAATGCATATGTCTATATGGCATGCCTTTTGAAATTGGATTTGTAACAAGCAGTGTGAATGTTTGTGATGCACCACCTGTTGGAATGAAGAATGCAATGCATTTTTTTTACTAAAAATGTGTCTGAGGTGCCATCTGTTGGAATGAAAAAATGTGATGCATTTCATGACTACATGCATTACAACATATGTTCCAATACTGCAGGTGATGCACTAGAAACATTAAAGCTGAACATGCTGGTTGTCTAAATTGATTACTTATATTTTAACCTGTCTTAGACGGTTACAACTAGTTACATATAGCATAAAAATCCAGAGCCTCACAACCCTGAATTGTGTGCTAGTTTAGTTAGTGTGCATGAGTTCCTCAATGACTGGCATTTCATCCACAGTTGGTACCTACAGTGTATCCAATGCTGCCAGGATAGGCGTCTGACTATGAACCCCTAATGATGGCTTAGTGGAGTTTGACATCTGATGCCTGGGTGGATATCGAAATGAAACTGCAAAATGTATACCGATCTGTAAGCAAGATGTTTCCTCAAACCACAAGTACCTTCATTCATATTTTTTTTTATCTTGGCAGGCTATGGAATTGGACTTCCACAGAATTCTCCACTGACCTCCAATATATCTGAATTTATTAGTCAATACAAATCTGATGGCTTTATGGACACCCTGCATGACAAATGGTACAAGGTGGTGCCGTGTGGGAAAAGGAGTTTTGCGGTAACTCAGGTAGGTACCAGCTGCCAACGTCTTCCAGCTACAGCATACCCTGAAATGGCTTGTTCTCCTGTGGCATTAGTTGGGTCTTCTCACTCAAGACTATTCTGCCTGAATCGTAAATGTTTACTCTGCTATTGCATGGACTTCATGGATAATCGTCACCCCATGTCACTTGCGTCATTTTAATTAGTTGATACTGTGCACCGGTTGTCTGTCTGTCTGTGTTCATGTCTGACTGCAATAAGAGTTTGAACCAAAGAGTTTAAATGTTTGTAGTTTAGCGTATAAAAGTGCTAAGTGCTACACTTGGGCAAAAGGAACATCAATTATAAATACAAGATGGGAGGCACTGAGCTACAGGAAGCAACCTCTGAAAAGGATTTAGAGTTTTATGGTGACACTGAGTTGACATTTATGGTGACATTTTGAATCGATCCAAGAGGACACAAATGGAAACCAAGTTAAAGGTAAGTTCGGCATTAATGGTAGAAAGTTCAAAGAATCCTAGAATACATGGAAAAAATTATCAAGGAGTGTGAAAGAAAGTTGGACTATTGGGACCTTTAAAAACGTCCTTCTAGAGGAATGTTGAGCTGAACGTCCTGCTGTCATCGGGGTTGTTCTAACACCCTAAAAAGTGAATTGACTGCCTGCACTCGTCACTTTGTTATGGATGTAGATCAAGAAGTAAAGGCGATTTAAAAATTATGCGGTAACCGCAACGGATAGAATTTGATGCAATACATCACCTTCCCGAAGGCTTATGGGTAGTTTGACAGCAGGCACGGCGCAGCGCTCAGCCGTCAATCCAGTCCCAGTCAACCGAACAGGATGCTCCGCTGCGGAATTGCACCACTTATTGCAGAAGGTACGGTCGTGAGATTTCTTTGGGTGGAAGGAGTGGAACCTGCAGAAATCCACCGAAGGATGTTGCCTAATTAACTTCTTTATCTTTAGCTTTAATTAACTTGCTCAGGCCCCTTAGTTGTCTCTTCTTCCTTAATTAGCGGTCAAACAATAATGAGACACAAAACAAGCCACCATATGACCAGCTCACCTGTGCCCATCACACAATGTCTGAAAATAAAGAAAGGTGAAGGTCTCGGTAAAGTTGATCTCTCAGGTCACCAAAACATTTTGATGGTTTTCTTTGAAAAAAACAGAAAAATCAACAGTTTTGGAAATGTCTGCTGTGGCAGAATGAGAGCAGCAACAGGCCATGGAATTAAATAACGAGTTTAATTAAGAGCAAGAATAACCTTCTCATTAAGAGACTGGTCGGAGTCAAATTGGTTGGAGTTTGAAGCCCCAGTTTAGCTTGTCATCTGTTGGCTCGTCTCACATCTCATTTCTGTTTGGCTGTCATTTAATGAAGAAAATAATTCAAAGAACTGAATCCTTAGAAACAGGGCTACTAAAATGAAGAGAAAAGAAATTAATTAGCAGTGAAAACTGGTCGACACCCCTGTTCTAGAGGAATGTTGGGCTGAATGTCCTGCCTGCTGTCATCAAGGTTATTCTAACACTCTGAAAAGTGAAGTCAAACAAACACGGACCCTCCGCTGCGGAATTGCACCACTTGTTGAAGAAGGTACGGTAGTTGAGATTTCTTTGGGTGGAAGGAGTAGATCCTGCTGAAATTCACCGAAGGATGTTGCCTTGTGGGCGGCACGGTGGCACAGTGGGTAGTGCTGCTGCCTCGCAGTTAGGAGACCTGGGTTCGCTTCCCTGGTCCTCCCTGCGTGGAGTTTGCATGTTCTCCCCGTGTCTGCATGGGTTTCCTCCGGGCGCTCCGGTTTCCTCCCACAGTCCAAAGACATGCAGGTTAGGTGGATTGGTGATTCTAAATTGGCCCTAGTGTGGGTGTGTTTGTGTGTGTCCTGCGGTGGGTTGGCACCCTGCCCGGGATTGGTTCCTGCCTTGGGCCCTGTGTTGGCTGGGATTGGCTCCAGCGGACCCCCGTGACCCTGTGTTCGGATTCAGCGGGTTGGAAAATGGATGGATGGATGTTGCCTTGTGCAAAATGATAAGCTGTTTGGGTGGCCATCTTGTAAAAACCTTCCGGTACCCCAAGTCATCAAGAACTGTGGCACATGCAGATTGTGGACTCTAGAGGCGCTGTTGCCCCGCTAAACCCACCAGACAGACGTCCAAGACACACTTGTAAAAAGCACCAAGAAGACTTTTAATATTTTTTTTCAAATAAAGTGCACAAAGCACCACACTCGCCACAATTCTCCAATCTCTATATATAATCTTCATTTGGATCTTGATCTTTGTTTGTCCGCGAATGAATTAGAAGAAGTAGCACTAGATGGCAGTAGAGAGACAGCTAAAACATAGGCATTGCATTAAGAATCTCCTCCAGGCTTATACTAGTGAAGACTGTAGTACGCCAGTCACACCTCAAAACACAGACATTCAAACTAAACAAATCTTTGTGCTTTAAATTAACTAAAGAGATCTTCATTTAGATCTTGATCTTTGTTTGTCCGCGAATTTCACGCATGCGTAGACCACCTTCCAGTTTAGTACGTTGTTGTTACTCACGGATGTCAACAATGTGCCGGAATAACGAAAGGGGTGGTGGACAGTGTTACGCTGGTTAGCTCCTGAGGCCTGGTTAGAGAATGAGATTGCCGAAGGTAAGAGGTACGTGCCTACATAACATATGAATGAAAGAAAGACAGTGGGTAAAATGAATGACAACGTAACAGCACGTTCCGGAAATTATTATTGTTACGTTGTAGCCGGCGAGTGCTGCGCGTCTCACAGTTGTACCGTGCCTTGCTCACATGTCAGTGAAGTGATCCCTATTTATGCTTTAAAGAGACTGGATACCTATGTGTCCCCCTTTTATAACCATTGCTCCGTGTATATTGCCTTACTCTTTGGATTGCCACAAAGCAACCTGCGAGATTAGAGAAAGGTTGAGAAGACATCATGAGAGGAAACGATAGCGTCGTGAAAACTGTGAACGGACAGAAGCAGAAATGCTCCTACACCACCACATAATTACGATTCGGACTGTGATTCCGAGTAGGCCGTTCCTATCGAATCAATGTCCAAGGGTTTTCTTTTGTAAATTTGTTTCCCTTATAAAAAATCATAATGCTGTGCGACGAAGGGCCGAGTTCACAACTGGCAGCCACGTTTAAACAGGGAGCCCTTCACAGACAACTTTAACACGCGCAATGTAGTTGGCCGCACATGGCTAGTATTAAATAATAAAAAACAATAATCAATACAATAATCAATCCTTTACTCCCAGCAGCTAAGTCACCCAACCTCCCAACTCCATCTCTCTTTGCTGGGTCTTCATCAGTCCTTTAAATAGTCCATAACCCAGAAGTGTTTTTCCCGGGTTCAACGCCACATCATCCTTTCTTAAGCCGCCCGGAAGTACTGCAGGCTTCTGTCCTCGTGACTCCAAAGTACTTCCAGGTTGTCGTAATAGTAGGTTCTTTGTGAGCTCCCCCTGGCGGCACCCACGGCACCCAACAGGGCTGAGGAAACGGACTCCACATCCCAGGATGCTTTGAGGGAATCCGGGGAACCGTTGCCGCCCAGGGGAGCTGCCTCCCTACATTCTTTTCTGTCAGGGATGTCCTGGCCAGACTGAACCACCTGCCGTCCATCACAAGATCCATAGCTGACTTACTGTATACCCTAATGTGCAGGAAACATAATCCGAAGGTTTTCTCTGACGCCATGTCGATGTGGGCTAATGTGTTGACCAGATCGAGCTTCATGGGTTACGTGCCAACTCTCTTTCTCTGGAAATGAGGACATTTGGGTCATCAAGCGATGTGCCATCCTTTCGTTCCTCACACATTACCATCTCAGTCCATAGCAGTAGAGAAAGCCAGCAGGATTTGATTTTCCTAATGAGATCTGATGGGTTTTCAAAGGGTTCCTTCAATTTTTTGAGCAATTTATTTTTCCACTGAAGCTATTTTCCTCAGTAAATCTCACATAATCTGATAAAACAAGTTGATTTGTTGTTCAAGTAGTCTGTGAACTCACACTTTCTTTTCGGCATTTCATTTACGTAAATGAAAGAATTATGAAAATATTAAATTACTGAAGAAGTGAGTTATTACTTGATCAACTGATAACTTAAAAGATATTGCATTTATATGACAGAAAAATGTGTGATTTTGTTTTAATTAACGGAAACTTTAATGGTTGACTCATTCATTTCCAAATATAAATCCATTTTGGAACAACGGGTGGTAATAACAATAGTCTCCATTGAAATATTACAAAGCATTACTTATTCGCACTTTATGGACCGTACCTGGATGTGTGAAAGGTCTTGTTTAACCAAACTGCCCTGCCCGGGATTGGTTCCTGCCTTGCGCCCTCTGCTGGCTGGGATTGGCTCCAGCAGACCCCTGTGTTAGGATATAGTGGGTTGCAAAATGCTGGAAGAAGATGTAATTTTGATTTTGAATAAGTTACGGTGAATTAGGATTACAACTAATTAAGGAAAGGAACAACATTTATAACGAAATGTCTACAGGCCAAGAAAATAAAGCTGAATTCAAAAGATGAAGTGAAAAAGCCAAGACGGACAGACTTCTGTGATTCTCCTTAAGATCTGCGATGTTTTCTAATGGAACGGAAGTGAAGATTCTGGGAGGAAAAAAAAGTGTGTGCACTACTTCCGCTAGTGCTGATTGGTGTACGGCTTTCGATTTTTACCAATGATAAGGATATGGAGATTTTCAAATTTTAGGAGCCAAAATTCCGGACATTTTAAAAAATTTTATAAATTCCTCCCAGACAGTCCATGCCACATTAAAAATGGGGACGGTTGGCACCCCTACACTCGTCGTTATCTGCTTTAAGCCTTTCTACCCATTCATGAACTTTGCTGTTTTTACTTCCACGCTGAACCAACATCTTTCAGTGAACTTCAGCAGGTTTCGCTTCCTCTGCCCAAAGAAATCTCACTATGGCGTGTTGTTCAACAATGGTGTGATCCCACGGTTCATGTTCATTAGACCTCGGCTCCGACTAGCGGAACACTCTGTGTGTGTGTGTTCAAACTACCCATAAGCCCCTGCAAACATGTTGTATTGCGTCAGGTTAATGCATAATTGTCAATTTATACCTTTGCTTCAAAGGGCGGCATGGTGGCGCAGTGGGTAGCGCTGCTGCCTTGCAGTTAGGAGACTTGGGTTCGCTTACCAGGTTCTCCCTGCGTGGAGTTTGCATGTTCTCCCCGTGTCTGCATGCGTTTTCTTCCACAGTCCAAAGACATGCAGGTTAGGTGGATTGGCGATCCTAAATTGTCCCTAGTGTGTGTGTGTGTGTGCCCTGCAATGGGCTGGCGCCCTGCCCAGGATTTGTTCCTGCCTTGCGCCCTGTGCTGGCTGGGAATGGCTCCAGCAGACCCCCGTGACCCTGTGATAGGATATAGAGGGCTGGATAATGACTGATACTGTCTGACCTTAAGAGAAAGATTTAGGAGTCGTAGTAGACATGACACTATCAGCTTCCAGACAGTGTTCAGAAGCCATTAAGAAGGCTAACAGGATATCAGGTTATATAGCGCCTTGATGTGTGGAGTACAAGTCACAGGAGGTTCTGCTCAAGCTTTATAACACACTGGTGAGGCCTCATCTGGAGTCCTGGGTGCAGTTTTGGTCTCCATTGAGAAGGACCTGAGAGTCATAGTGGACTTGTCCCTGTCTACTGTATTTCTAGGCAGAGTGTGTGTGTGCCCTGTGGTGAGCAGGTGCCCTGCCTTGTGCCTTCTGCTGGTTGGGATTGGCTCCAGCAGACCCCTGTGTTAGGATATAGCAGGTTGGATAATGACTCACTGACTGACTTTATGAGAAGGACTTAGAAGTCATAATGGACTCAACACGATCAACTGTCAGACGGTGTTCAAAAGCCATTAAGAAGGCTCACACAATGTCAGGTTATATAGCGCCTTGACATGTGGAGTATAAATCCCAAGAGGTTCTGCTGAAGCTTTACAACACACTGGTGAGGCCTCATCTGGAGTCCTGGGTGCAGTTTTGGTCTCCATTGAGAAGGAGCTGGGAGCCATAGTGGACTTGTCCCTGTCTACTGTATTTCTAGGCAGAATGTGTGTGTGTGGGCCCTGTGGTGAGCTGGTGCCCTGCCCAGGATTGGTTCCTGCCTTGCGCCCTCTGCTGGCTGGGATTGGCTCCTGCAGACCCCTGTGTTAGGATATAGTGGGTTGCAAAATGACTGACTGACTGACTTTACTTCAAAGCTTCACGTTTTTGCAGTCGGTAGCATCAGACGGGTCGACTTCGACATTCTTGTCCTTCAGCCATACAAGATATCTGATCATCACAACTCTCCATCTCCAAAAACAATTGAAAAAAAAAACTGATTTCAGAACAAGGAAGACTGACATCTGTCACATCACTGAATTCAATTCCACATTCGTTGGATTTCTTGGTGAAACAAATGGATATTTCCATTATGTCAAAAGTATTTTATTCGGCTTAAACAGGGGGTGCAAAAAGTGGGCAATCTGTAATGAAAGAAGCAGAAAAAAAATAAAAAAATGTTTTAAAGATATCTAGTGTGGTAAAATGCAGGTCAGCCATTACAGGCGATGTTACCCTGAGGAGTTAACATGGCATTAGATGTTTAATAAGGTCTAGCGGTGTTGTCCATCTGTCTTAGCTCGCTGATTCCCACCGGCAATGCATTTATGTGCTGGGCTGCCGAGTTTCTTCACAATCTGTCAAAACCACAAGATAAAACCTGTAAGAACTGCTTTAAAGCACAGTCTCATTTTATTTCATTTTTATTTTCCCATAACATATATAATGTAGTATTCTTAGACTTACAGTAATGTTTGGGATAAAGACCCATTTCACTTTGATATCCCCCTTCTGCTCCACAGTTTCAAATTACAAATCAAACAATTCACACTTGTGATTAAAGTGCACACTGCAGACTTACATTTAAGGGGACTTGCAGATATTTTGGTCACACAATACATTTTCTATACGGTGCCCCCCATTTCAGGGCACTATAATGTTAGGGATATGACAATGGCAGGTCTATTAGAGCCGTTGTCATATTTAGGAGTTTGTCGCATGTCCCTCACATGCAATGACTGCTTGAAGTCTGCAATTCATAGACATCAGCAGGTCCTGAGGGTCTTCTCAGGTGCTGCTCTACCCAAGCCTCTAATGACACCATCTTCAGCTCCTGCTTGTTTCAGGGGGCTTGTCTCCTTAAGTTTTCTCTTCAGCATATGGCAGGCCTGCTCAGTTGGATTGAAATCAGGTGAGTGGTTTGGCCATGATAAACTCCTGTGTGGCCCCAGCAGTGTGTTTGGCTCTTTATCTTGTTGTAGGATGAAGCAACATTCAGCGAGTTTGGATGTCATTACTGGACCTTGAGCAGATCAGATGTTTCTAAACACCTCAGAATTCATTGTGCCATCACCAGTTCCATCATCAGTGAAGTGTGCCAGGACCTGTGGCAGCCATACATGCCCAAGCCATAACTCTTCCACACTACCATATTGAACAGATGTAGAGGTCTGCTTTGGATCTGGGGCAGTTCCTTCTCAAAACTTAGCTCTCACCATCACTTTGATGAGATTCATCTCTGTCTTGTCTGTCCACAAGACCTTTTCCCAGAATTCTGCAGGTTCTTATTTCACAAACTGTAATCTGGCCATCCTGTTTCTGTCGTCTCCATCTTGCAGTGTGTCCTCTGTGCTTCTCCACACATCGCCCCTCTGAAGTCTGTCTCTGATCTGACAGACAGATGTTGGGGGCTTTCTCTTGACCATAGTGAGGATTCTTCTGTCATCAGAAGTGGAGGTCTTCCTTGGCCTACTAGTCCCTTTATGATTACTGAGCCCACCTGTGTGTTCTTTCTCCTTCATGATATTCCAGACAGTTGAGTTCAGTCATCCTAAGGTGTCACTGATTCTCTGTTTCTCAGATTTATGATGGCTTCTTTGACATTCATTGGCACAGCTCTTGTCCTTATGTTGAGCAATGGCAGCTACAGACTCCAAAGGATAGAAGTGAGCCGAGGTGACTTATGAAGCCATGAAACCCACCAGAGGAATCATAAACACCTGTGATGCCAATTGGCCCAAACATTATAGTGACCTAAAATGACGGGTGGGGTGTGTAGTAAAAGTGTGATGTGACTGAAATGAATGTAAATCCCCTTACATGAAAGTCTGCATTATGCACTTTAATCACAATGTCTGAAATGATTAATCTGTCATATTAAACTGTGTAGTAGAGGAGGACATCAAGAAAAAATGGGCCTTTGTCCCAAACCCATCGAAGGAACTATTTCTCTTTCTTTGAAATTTTCAGTTTAACAAAGTTTATATCTATGTATCTATCTGTCTATCTATCTAGCTATCTATCTGATACTGCCTACTATGCTAAAATATCTAAATAACTATCTATCTGATCCTGCTTGCTATGCTACAGTATCTATCTATCTATCTATCTGATACTGCCTACTACACTAAAATATCTAAATAACTATCTATCTGATCCTGCCTGCTACGCTAAAATATCTATCTATCTATCTGTCTATCTATCTGATCATGCCTAATACACTAAAATATCCAAATAACTATCTATCTGATCCTGCCTGCTACGCTAAAATATCTATCGATCTGATCCTGCCTGCTATGCTAAATTATCTATCTGATTCTGCCTACTATGCTAAAATATCTAAATAACTATCTATCTGATCCTGCTTGCTATGCTAAAATATCTATCTATCTATCTATCTATCATATAGTGCCTTTCATATCTATTATCTATCTGATCCTGCCTGCTACGCTAAAATACCTATCTATCTATCTATCTATCTATCTATCTATCTATCTATCTATCTGATCCTGCCTACTACGCTAAAATATCTAAATAACTATCAATCTGATCGTGCCTGCTATGCTAAAATATCTATCGATCTGATCCTGCCTGCTATGCTAAATTATCTATCTATCTGATTCTGCCTACTATGCTAAAATATCTAAATAACTATCTATCTGATCCTGCCTGCTATGCTAAATTATCTATCTATCTATTTGATCCTGCCCACTACACTAAAATATCTAAATAACTATCTGTCTGATCCTGCTTGCTATGCTAAAATATCTATCTATCATATAATGCCTTTCATATCTATCTGATCCTGCCTGCTACGTTAAAATATCTATCTATCATATAGTGCCTTTCATATCCATCTACCTATCTATTTGATCCTGCCTGCTATGCTAAACTATCTATCTGATCCTGCCTACTACGCTAAAATATCTATCTATCTGATCCTGCCCACTATGCTAAAATATATAAATAACTATCTATCTGATCCTGCTTGCTACGCTAAAATATCTATTTATCTATCTATCATATAGTGCCTTTC
>JANRMT010062837.1:101784083-101796195 GCA_026402145.1 Polypterus bichir lapradei
TATCTATCTATCTATCTGATCCTGCCCACTATGCTAAAATATCTAAATAACTATCTATCTGATCCTGCCTGCTACACTAAAATATCTATCCATCTTATCCTGCCCACTACGCTAAAATATCTAAATAACTATCTGTTTGATTCTGCTTGCTATGCTAAAATATCTATCTATCTATCTCTCTGATCCTGCCTGCTACGCTAAAATATCTATCTATCTGATCCTGCCTACTACGCTAAAATATCTAAATAACTATCTATCTGATCCTGCCTGCTACGCTAAAACATCTATCTATCTGATCCTGCCCACTACGCTAAAATATCTAAATAACTATCTATCTGATCCTGCTTGCTATGTGAAAATATCTATCCATCAATCTATCATATAGTGCCTTTCATATCCATCTACCTATCTATCTGATCCTTCCTGCTATGCTAAAATATCCATCTATCTATCTATCTATGCAGACTTTACAGATGGGGATCAAGCACTTTTCAGGACTGTTTGTGATGTTGTGCATCGGAGTGGCCCTGTCTCTTCTCACAACCTTAGGAGAGCATATTGTCTACAGGCTGGTGATTCCGAGAATAAAAAAAAAGTCCAGATTAAAGTATTGGCTCCACATAAGCCAGGTATGTATGTATGTATTGTTGTTTAGTGGGGGGATACCACCGAGATTTCCAATTTAATCCCTAGAACTATGAACATATCAGTGCATGATGGCACAATACACACAGATTTAAACAAAATAGCCACTGTAGGTAAACAGAGCTGTTCTCTCGATGGAATTCCTTCAAGCAGTCAGCTTACTCCAACAAGAGACGTTAACTTCTATGAAGCCTGGGCTTTATAAGGCTCCTGACTGTAAGGGACAGGGCCCATTACCCTTAGGGGGCATCTTCTCTGAGCTGTGGAGAGAAAGGTAGATGACACAGTTAGCACCCTCTCTCATCCCAAGATGGTAAGACATTCCTCCATGGAAGATATGCTACCAGTCAAAAGTTTTAAAACACTACCATTTTTCCAGCTTTCATTCAAATTTAATCAGTTGGAATGCAATGAATTCTAAAAATTTCTTTGTTTCAGTTTTTGCTAACCTAAACTTTAAATTTAAACCTCTGGCAGTTTACTGCTTATCTTTCCACCATTTTAGGTCATTCATTGCGTTTCAACTGATTAAATCTGAAGAAAAACGGGAAACACCGAGGTGCTCTAAAACTTTTGGCTGGTAGTGTATCTATAGGTGAGGGCACATCATAATACACATTATAGGTTTCAAAATATTAGAAATCTGTGAAACAATGTGTGGTATCTGAAAATTGGTACTCACTGCCAATTAGAAACACAGCGTCACTCTTTACTTCAAGTTGTGACCACTAATGGGCATTGTAGCATCACAAACCCCTGACATATTCTCACAGACATGTGGGAATGAAACATCCAATGCATTTTTTTTCAACATACATTGCAGAATACAATAGATGGATTGCTGCAGGCATTAACACAGACATCTATATTAATTACTTAGATTTTAGCCCATCTTAAATAATATTGATCGATCCATCGATAGATAGATATGAAGGGTACTATATAATAGATAGATAGTGTGGAGACTGGCCTGGACACAGACAGGCAGACACTGATGATTCAAGCACCAACACACGTTTATTATACATTCTTATATACAAGTGCACGCACAACCCAGTGCCCCTGCACCAAGCACCCTTAAGTCCAGGCCTTCCTAATGCTTCTCTCTCTTCTGACCACCTCCACTCCTCTCCTCCGAGCTCCGTCCTCTTCCACCTGACACCAGCCATCAAAAGTAAGGAGGCAGCCCCTTTTATGCTCACCCGGACATGCTCCAGGTGCCTCCCATTGAGCTCCTGCCGGCACTCCCTGGTGTGGCAGAAGTGCCGGTTGTGCACCCGGAAGCACTCCGGTTGGCCCTGGTCTTTGTCCCCCCAGCACTTCCGAGTGTGGCGGAAGTGTTGAGGGCCAGGGCTCCTTAGGCATGTGGGTGCTCACTGGCGGTGGCCACGGGGCCATATAGGGTTGAGGTTCCATGCTCCTTTCCCAAGGTCCCCATATCCACCAGTGCGGTCGCCCCCTCGTGGTCCGGAGGAGGCGTGATCCCTCCTTCAGCCCTTCCGGGCGTCCCAGCTGGGTACTGCCCCCAGCCGCTCGCCACAATAGATAGATAGATAGATAGATAGATAAAAAATCTATAGATTAAATCAGAAACATTAAAGAAAAATCACAGTCAAAATTATCTGCCAAAAATGAAAGTAACTCTATATACATACATATATATATATATATATATGTATATATATATATATATATATATATATATATATACAGGGTTGTGCAGGGAAACTGGAAATTTTGGAACTAGCTGTTGGAGACCCTGCGGCGTCTGGGACCGATGTGATCTCGCTTAGAACCCCGTGCCATTAGTTATAATGAAGTGGTGTGCAGCGAGCGTTCGCTGTGAAAGCCTTTGATAAGAATGGTGATAGTGTGACTGCTACGCAGAAAAGGGATTTAAGCGTCATTACCAGTTAGTATGCCATGATCGTGTCCTGTCTGCTCATGGGATTAAAACACGGCTGCGTAATTTCGAAGAAACAGGTTAAGCCTTAAAAAAGAAGTCCTCAGGTGGAGCTACTTCACCTACTGCCCGACAATCGATGGCAGCTATTCGACGATTGTTTGGAAGGCGCGTCATTTCACATAACGGTGACATTCCATGGCCTCCGACATAAACCCTGATCTCACTGTTTGTGATTTTATTTCTTAAAAGCCAAGTGTACCGTACATGTCCTGCAACCACTGCTGAACTAAAAAGGGGGATTGGAGAGGAAATCGCTGGCCTTCCTCTTAACATTTGACGTCAAGCAATGCAGAGTTTCCACAGCAGGCTGTCAGAATGTGTTCAGAGAAGTGGACAACATCTTCATAATGTTTTCTTCAAAACATTAAATGACTATTGAATGAATATTGATTACCGTCATTAACTGCATATGCTGCACAACACATTTCATCATTAAATGTATTTTGTAATTGTATTTTGTGTTTATTCGTACATTGAACGTCAATTGGAAATTTCCCCTTTCCCTGCGCCACTCTGTATTTATAATTTTTTAACATGTGTTCTGTTTTCTTCCTCCAGAGGTTACACCGGGCATTGAATTCCACTTTTAATGATGACAAATTCCAGCAGACGGTGAAAAAGCTTGAAAAGAGGTAGAGATCGCAAAATTTATTTTCTCTCCATGACAAAGGTAGAATGGCCAAAGGGCAAGGTGATTATACAATTGGTTGGCATTTTTTCAGATTCATAAAACATCATCGTGTAGCAGTTCTGTGCCCCCCTCCTTCCTTCCCCATACAGGTCTGGGTGGGAGTGTCAGTCACAGGCTCCTCTGGGACCTCCGATGTGGTCTCTCAGCTCATGTCTGCTCTTGGCTCAGTTAAGAACTCTAAGTGTGTCTCTAATTCTGTGTCTGTTCAAGATGAGTCATCCAAACCAAATCCCTGAACCTCACCTTTAGATTTCTGTACATTACTGTGCTATTTGAATGAAGTGTTACTGTTAATAGAATTTAAATAAATGAACGGCAGCAATGCTGATGCCGTAATCAGTAAGGCACTACGCTGAAGAGATGGTCCTTAAGGAGAATTCAATGCTCTTAGTGAAGACTGACAGAGGCAAGTTTCGTTATGCATATAACTTTATGAAACTCACACTAAAATTCATTTCACAGGCAAATTCACAATTGTTAAATACAAAAATTTTGTGGACCTCACTAAAGGATCCGAAGGTAATATTTGAAGAATGAGGGTGTAACCACAGAGGTAAGTAGGGAAGAAGTCAAACAGGCATTAGAAAGAATGAAGAATGGCAAGCCAACTGGACCAGATGGGATACCCCCTGAAGCAAGGAAAAATCTGATTTGTTATGGGCACTGAGGCCAAAGATCTATTGTCAAGAGAAAATTCCAGACCAGCGGAGAGATAGTGTAATTGTGCCCATATTTAAGGAGAAGGGGGACATCCAGAATTCTAGCAATTATAGGGGGATACAGCTGATGTCACATACAATGAAAATAAGGAGAAGGATAGCAGATAAAAAGCTGAGAGTGGAAAAACCATTTGGGTTTATGCCACGAAAAATTATAAAAGATGTGATTTTCACCTTGAAACAGATTATGGTAAAATATTGATAAAAATAGAAAGGATTGCACATAGTATTTATAGAACTTGAGATAACATATGATAGAGAACTGTGGAGATGTATGATGGGGAAGGGAGTACTGGAGATGACATATCAGAAGAGAAATAGTGTCATTGTGCTCATATTTAAGGAGAAAAGGGGATGTACAGGATTCTGGAAATTACAGGGGGTTAAAGCTAATGTTACATATAAAGACAATATTGGAAATGATAATGGATAAAAGTCTGAGAAGAGATATGATGATAGGGAAGGAACCATTTAGGTTTATGCCAAGAAAAGGGTATTACAGATTCAATTTTTGTCTGGAGACTGGTTATGGAAAAAATATCAAGAGAAACGGAGAAGACTGAACATGGCATTTTAATGAAAATTTTATTATTTTTGAGCTCCTTCTCTGTTCAGTTCTTGTATGGACTGGGTGTTGGGCAGGGTTGTGGGGTCCAGCGGCTGTGGGGCATCTGTTGGTGAAGATTCATGGATCTTGACTTTGCTGACGATGCTGTTATCTTCATGGAGCCAATAGAGGCTCTGATCGGGGGTCTCGAGAGACTGAGTGAGGAGTCTGAGTGTCTGGGCTTGCGAGTGTCCTGATAAAAACCAAAGAGCCAGGCCTTTAATGACCTCGTGGGCACGGCCATCAGCAGTGTGTCTGTCTGCACAGAGAGAGTGTCGACCTCGTCGAGAGGTGTATTTACCTTGGCAGTGACATTCTACTCCTCTTGTAGGACGTGAAAGTGTCTCTCTGAGAAAATCACGTCTTGTCTCCTTCCAAAATTTTTTTTACAATAGAGAATAAATTAAAGTTTCCTGAGCCACCATAGATCAACTGTTGAGCAGTAACATTTTCCTATTAGATAATGGGAGTGGGCATTCAGTAGTCTTGGCAGCTTTCCATGTAGTGAGATGTTCCTGTGGAGAAAACACAGTAATATGCACAATGGTGTGTTTTAATGTATCCTCATATGGGAAATATGCAGCATGTCACTTTTTTTGAAAATGTACTGCACTCTTATACGATGAACTGAATGAGAGATAGAAATGCAATCGATTTTACCAGATTTATGGAACAGATTACCTCAGTCATGCAGCTGCACAAAAACACAGGTAAACACAGAAGTGTGAAGAAGGATTGGGAGAGCAAACTTTCTTGTTTTCCACTCAAGTCAAGTCAAGTTGGGAAGCATGCACTGATACAGTGCGTTGTGGAATCCACCACATGACGAAACAACTCGGGATCTCAATTTGCAACCCCCATGCAGACACGCGGTCCAGACCCACTATCTGCCACAGCCATGTGCTGCATTGATGACCCCTTGGCCAGGTCCAGCCACGTGGGTCCCCAACAATGGCCGTAGTGCCGTAACTGACGGTCCCTCACAATGCAGGTCATGTGCCTCATTTGGGACTCCATGAGCAGCACAAAGTCAAATCAGTGCTAGCCAAGGATTCTCCGGAGAGACACGGTATCAAAGGAGTCCAGTCTTCATCTCAGGTCACTGGATAACATCCATGTCTCGCATCACTATAGCTTGTGGAATGAATGCATGAAAATGCATTCAGGCAGACTGAGGGGGACATAACTGAAGTGTTCAAAATTATGAAGGGAATTAGTCCAGTGGATAGAGACGGTCACTTTAAAACGAGTTCATCAAGAACACAGAGACACCGTTGGAAACTTGTGAAGGGTAAATTTCACACAAACATTAGGAAGTTTTTCTTCACACAAAGAATGATAGAATAAGTGATGAAGTAGTGTGGTGGACAGGAGGACTTTAGGGATTTTCAGGGCTCAACATTATTTTTGAAAAATTAAGTGTATAAGACTGGCAAGCTTTGTTGGGCTGAATGGCCTATTCTCATCCAAATCTTTATAAGACTTTAATGTATTATTTATGCTATGGAAAAAACTTTGATTTTTTTTTTTAAATATACAGTGCAGTCAACCAAGGTAAGAAACTCTATGGCACTCTGCCTTTGAATTGTATAATACAGCAAAAGTGTTTATGCAGAATGTTTTCTGTCTTTACTCAATTAAGGTGCAACATTGGAAATAACCAGCAAGTGGTTTGGAAAGCTTCGGGCAACTCCAAGTGTAACAGACGCAAGATTCCCATTAAGGAGGACCGGCACAATGACTTGGAGTTTAAACTCTACAAGGACATCCCTCTACCACAGGTGAGGAAGGACATCTCCGCATCGGCCACTTCAAACGGCAAGACGGACTCCTTGAGCTTGGCGAGGAACTCAGTGATTCAGGAATTGACAGAACTGGAAAAACAAATCCAGCTTATTAAACAGGAACTCCAATTAGCCATGAGCAGGAAAAACGAACTGGAAGAATACCAGAGGACAAACAGGATGACTGAGGCTTAACACAGCACATAACAATGGATTGCACTTTAATACAATAAAATAATTTAAAAAAAAAGAGATAGAGAAATAAAACATTCCTCCAAAAAAAAAAAAATGAGTGGAGAGCATAGCCCGACACCAAGGACCCCATCTGGCACCCCTCTGGCTAGTTGTGTCCTTTCCACGGTATATTTGCAGCCTGACACACATTTCTAACACTGTTTTTTATTATTAATACTGTTATTATTGCTATTATTATTACTATTGACTCTGGAATCTTTAAGTCATGTGAATTGAAATAAAAAGTTCTGTTTAAAGCTTGTTAGTTTACAAATATTTTAATATGTTAAGGAGCACAAACATAAAAGAAAACACTTAATTACTCATCAGCAACCAAACTGTAATGTTATGAGTTGAACACAAGATTTTATAGATTACAGATTTTTTATCTGTATAACATGAGAGATGAATTGTTGAGAAAGAAATCCACGGTGGATAAGAAAATGAGATGGTGGAATGAAGAGGTGCAAGCGTCACTTCAGGCCAAAAAGACTACAAAGAGGAGATGGGAAACATCAGGAATGGAAGAAGACAGGGAGGAATATAAAAGAATAGAGAAGGATGTAAAAAGAGCAGTAGCAGGAGCAAAAGCAAAGGCATTGGATGAGGTACATAAGGAGCCGTAAACTCCAGGAAGGAAGATCAAAATATTCAGAATAGCAAACAAAAGATCTTACCCAAATCTAATCGTTTAAGAGTGAACGGGGAGTTGTGCTACATAATACGAATAAAATTAAAAAAGGTGAAAGGCATACATTGAGAAACTGGTGAAAGAGTAAAATCCGAAGGTAATATTTGAAGAATGAGGGTGTAACCACAGAGGTAAGTAGGGAATAAGTCAAACAGGCATTAGAAAGAATGAAGAATGGCAAGCCAACTGGACCAGATGGGATACCCCCTGAAGCAAGGAAAAATCTGATTTGTTATGGGCACTGATGCCAAAGATCTATTGTCAAGAGAAAATTCCAGACCAGCGGAGAGATAGTGTAATTGTGCCCATATTTAAGGAGAAGGGGGACATCCAGAATTCTAGCAATTATAGGGGGATAAAGCTGATGTCACATACAATGAAAATAAGGAGAAGGATAGCAGATAAAAAGCTGAGAGTGGAAAAACCATTTGGGTTTATGCCACGAAAAATTATAAAAGATGTGGTTTTCACCTTGAAACAGATTATGGTAAAATATTGATAAAAATAGAAAGGATTGCACATGGTATTTATAGAACTGGAGATAACATATGATAGAGAACTGTAAAGATGTATGATGGGGAAGGGAGTACTGGAGATGACATATCAGAAGAGAAATAGTGTCATTGTGCTCATATTTAAGGAGAAAAGGGGATGTCCAGGATTCTGGAAATTACAGGGGGTTAAAGCCAATGCTACATATAAAGAAAATATTGGAAATGATAATGGATGAAAGGCTGAGAAGAGATATGATGATAGGGAAAGAACTATTTAGGTTTATGCCAAGAAAAGGGTATTACAGATTAAATTATTGTCTGGAGACTGGTTATGAAAAAAATATCAAGAGAAACGGAGAGGACTGAACATGGCATTTGTAGATTAAGAGAAGGTATATGACAGAGAAATATGGAGATGTATGATGGGGAAGGGAGTACCGGAGATGACAGATAAGAAGAGAAATAGTGTGATTGTGCCCATATTTGATGAGAAGGTAGACATCCAGGATTCAGGAAATTATAGGGGGTTAAAGCCAATGTTGCTTATAATGAAAATATGGGAAATGATAATGGATAAAAGGCTGAGAAGAGATATGATGATAGGGAAAGAACCATTTTGATTTATGCCAAGAAAAGGTATAACAGATTCAATTTTGGCCTGAAGACTGGTTATGGAAAAATATCAAGAGAAACTGAAAGGACTGAACATGGCATTTGTAGATTAAGAGAAGGTATATGATAGAGAAATGTGGAGATGTTTGACAGAGAAGAGAGTAATGAAGAAGTCTATAAAGATAGTTAAAGATACTGTATGTACAAGGGGGCCTACACACAAGTGAGAAGTAGTGTAGGAATAACAAAGAGGTCTGAAGTTAAGGTTGGGTTACATGAAGAATTATCATTAAGCCTTAATCTTTTCCCTCTAGTTATGGATATTATTACTAAAGGCATAGTGGATCAGGCTCTTTGCTATTTGCGAATGACATTGTGCAATGTGGCACCACTAAGAATATTTTCAAAAGGAAATTGTAGGAGCGGAGAACAATTATGGAGGATAGAGACCTTAAGATTAATAGGCAAAAAAAAACCCCAGAATATCCAAGATTTAAAGGACAAGAACAAAATGGAGAAGTTAACCTCCAAGAAGAAAGGATGGCAAAGTTCAAATATCTAGGATCAATAACAACAAAAGACGGGGAGCGAGATTTAGAAATAAATCACAGAATGCAATCAGGTAAGAAAAATTGGAAAAAGACATTGAGAGTGTTAAGTGAGTGAAGAATCCATGCAAGAATCAAGGGTAAAGTGTATAAAACAGAGGTCAGACTGGCATTGTCATATGGATAAGCTGAAAAGATGCAAGAAAGGAAACTGGACGCTGTCCTACAGGCTGTGCCACAGCTACAATGTTAATGGGGGCCTCACCCCCTTAGCCTCAACATAATGGTATATAAAACAAAACGAATAAATCCATGAGCAAAACGTGATAATGAAAACAATAGGTAAAGAAAACAATATTTACAGAAAAATAATATATAAAAAGAAAGAAAACATTAAAATGGAATTTACAAAGTAATATATAAAATGTAAATAAACCTGCTATATAATTAAAACACTAAGGTCTGTGTGTCCAGTCCTGATTGAATAGATGGCCTATGATAGCGGTACTCAAACTTTCGTATTTCACGCCACCCCACCTTTTCTACCTGGAATAATTCTGCGCCTCCTGCATAATATAAGATAGATGAGAATAACCCAGGATACAACTAACAAAGGTATGATACTCGTGCGGTGTCGCAGTATCCTATCATTTTGACTTCCATAAGATTTGCATGTGTTCGGTTAACTTCGATGAAATATTTTAAATTTATTTTTTTTAAAGTGCTTTAATAACTGTTAAAATGCCTTGTGTGGTTTTTGGTAGTAATTCAAATCCCAAAAACAAAGAATAAATTATTTATTCTTATTTAATTATTTTTTTATGTAAAGAAACGATTAAATATGTTTTAATTTTTAAGTTTTAAGTCAATCTGCGTGAGACGAACGTATTTTCGTCCGACAAATATTATACCGCTGTTAGTTGTATCATGAAAATAACCCAATACGCAGTAAATTATTTAACCCAATTTGGCAATATTGGCTACGATGCCAATGTGGTACAGTCGCGCCGCATTATCACCTGATCTACTGTTACCCAAATGTTTGCAACAGATACTGATACATCTCAGTCTTTCTGGATTGAAAATACGTGACTATAAAAGCAGCAGCAGCAGCACCGCTCGTCAGTTAGTCATTAGATCTATACCTTAGAAATGTTTTATTTTAATTTTAGTTATAATGCATTAATTGTGATTATATGCTTGCAAATTTAAGTTTGAAATAAAAATGTAAAAAATTAATTTTGCTGTCTTGTTCATTTATTCGACGCCCCCCTTGTACAGCTTCAGCGCGCCTCACAGTTTGAGAACCGCCGGCCTATGGTGACATAAGGAAAGAGGAAAATGTGAGTGTGAGACGCATAAGGAGGAGTAAAGGGTTATGAGAGTCACCTTCAAAGACGACAAGTATATAAAAGAGTCTCAAAAATAATAACAGTCTGAAAAGGATGCTTTATGAAAACACACTCGAGAGAGGAAGTGTCAGTGATCAGGCATTCACACACAATAAAATAGAGGAAAGACATTGAAGGTACTCATAGGACAAGAGTTGCAAATATTTTTTAATCATTCAATTACCTGTCTTTGACAAGTACCATGGCTAGTTAATAAATAAAAAGAAAAGGCAGAAGAACCAGAGATGAGACTCTAGCTTTTTCTTACTAACTGCTTTGAAGATGAACAGCTAGTGGTTCAATAGCAATAGCAATTGCAAAAAGCACTGGCGATAAAGGACATCCTTTTCTGTTTCCACATTCTAATTTAATACAGATCCAGATATATAAGATTTATCTGGAGTGAGTCTTCTGGACCAGTTTAGAGCAATTCATCCATGCAAATATATTGGGACTAAACCCAAATTTGGTACACAAATATCCCCATTCAGCTCCATCGAAACCTTGAACAAACATTTTACCTACCATTTAAAACAGCAAGATGAGCCTTACTAGTGCCCTGTTCAGAGATGACTTCTGCTCTGTGCCCAGTTCTTTAGGGACTGGTCTCAGTTTCACGTGACTCTACATCGGACTAAACACGTTAGAGAATGGATAGAAAGGAAGGAGGTTGAGCATTTGAAACCCACAGAAAAACTGTTTTCACCTCAGAACTTCACCTCATTAGACTTTGACACAAATACTTAAGCTTTGCACTTAATTATACTTTTTTTACTTCATGAAAGACAAAAACAATGGTAAAAAGTTGCAGTACCAAAAGCCCACTGATTTTTCTTGATGGTATATTGTATGAGGGGTAAGATGGGAATCGGGAACCTACAGGAAATAGTGAGCTTGCAAAAGCAATGCAGAAGAGTTACGTACCTACAGACCATGTTCATGTGTTTTTAAATACATCCACATAAATACATAAAGCTCCTTCTGTTGTCACCATATCTCTTTGTCTGCATGAAACAACTTGGCAACCAGTGGACGGATTTTGTTGAAGTCTGGCTCTCTTATTGTTCAAAGATAAATGTGTAAGGAAATCCTCATTTCTGTTGGCATATCTCAAACAGAGCACTTTGTACAATTTTTTGAAATTTTCATAAACTCTCTTTTAAAAAGCTGTGGCAAATTTTCAAAAATGTCTGTCGTAGAAGAAAGAAACATTCTATGTGCTCTCAGTTTACTGCTTCAAATTTCCCTTAATTGTGTACTTTCCACTTTACAATTAAAAAAAAATCAACAACAACCTCACTGCCGCAATCTCCCCAGATGATAACGATTCAATATGTCACTGACACCATAACAAAGTGCCACAACGACCTGATATCCATCATGGTCACCACCATTTGCTTGCAGCCATAAACTTTACTTGAGATATCAAAATAGATTTTCACACTCAATTGGGTACATCTTTAAAAAAAATTATAGTTAAGATATATGAACTAAAATTATCCATAGACTCTGTAAAATGTTTTCCTAACTATTTGTATGGTGCCGTCCTATCTATCTGTATATTTTTAGTGCCTTTCATATCTATCTATCTATCTATCTATTATGTACTGCCTTTCATATCTATCTATCTATCTATTATATAGTGCCTTTCGTATCTATCTATCTATTGTATAGTGTATTTTGTATCTATCTATCTATTATATACTGTCTTTCATATCTATTATATAGTG
>JANRMT010062837.1:101796205-101820207 GCA_026402145.1 Polypterus bichir lapradei
TTTCGTATCTGTCTATCTACCTATTATATAGTGCCTTTCACATCTATCTATTATATAGTGTCTTTCACTCTAACTATCTATTATATAATGCCTTTTATATCTATCTATTATATATTGCCTTTCATATCTACCTATCTATTATATAGTGCCTTACTCATCTCTCTATCAATCTATCTACACCGTTAAACATAATGGTTCTTTAATGGCATTTTATGGTTCTTTACGAGGATGTGTAGTTCCTCACAGAACCATTGTTTGTCAAAGCTCCATTTCATTCTGGGAAGAGTTCCCTGCATATGAAGATTGTTTTTTATGCTTTGAAAAACTACTATGTATACATAAAACAAATGAATTTTTTACTTTTTGGTAGTCTACCTACAGAGTAAGAAAACGTGGACTTCATGTGTGTTATTGTGTGCAGCAAGAGTTCTTTTAAAATCAGGTGTTTGGAATTTGTGGTGCTGCAACACTCCCTACTGGACACAAAGGCAACTGCAGTGGAGGCAAGATTGGCAGCAGGTGTTTTAGGGGTTTCTCCGCTCTCCAAGAAAGACACCAGAAGCCCTCCTAGGTCAAACTGTTAAAGGACCACTTCTCATTAAAATACAGGAAAGTGGCAGTTAGAGGAAAGTGCTCATCTAGAGGAGTGTTTCTCAACCATTCTAGTGTCATGACGCACTGTTTCACGTGTAAGTGTCTTCACAACCCACAAAGGAAGGGTGTTGTTGTTATTGTGTGTGAACGTAACTGTTGGACTGGTGACCCACTCATGACCCTCTTTAGTGACCCACCTCAAACTACTTCACAGCCTCCAACCATTATAAACCAAAGCAACTCAGGACCCACCAGTGGCAGATCACGACCCACTGGTTGAAAAATACTGGAGAGACAAAGAGAGGAGAAAGGCTTGGAGGGGAGACAAGTGTGTTTGGAGGCAAGCCCTTTTGTGTATCGGTAGGCCTAAGGGGCAGAATATTTATTGCATTTGCTGTGTATGTATCCTGCCGACTGCTCCATTTGTTAAAACCTCCCATAATCCTTAGTCATTCTGGATTCTGGCCGTGCTCGGTAGCTGTTCTGGGTATTGGGTCCACTTAGGAGATCCTGTATTCCGTAAACATTTCAAAATCACATCAGACAGTAGCAAGAAGCAAAAACGTCTATCTCATTTTAAGGAGCACACAAACACAATTTGGCAAAACAACTTAATTCATTTTATTCCATCTTGAAAAGTAACAAAGCATTGGCACTTTTGAGTGCAGAGCACCACGTCCAGCCCCCCCTTTCTTCTGCTCTGACATTTTTCAAATATGGCTTATCAGTTTCATTTCATATTTATGAACAAACGTAGCTGCATTTCCATTCAGTACATTACTCCTTCCAGAGCATAACATAAGTTTAGACAGAGTTTCCTAATAATATTAATACATGAGGAAGCCATGAAATAAGAATGTAAAAGGGATGAATTCTCCATACAAAGTTCTTCACCAATGTTTAGCTTTACAATAAACTTTTAGAAAAAAAAAATCACATAAATAACAATTATTTTGTTAATAGAAAATAACATCAAATTCTTTTTACAGTGTATACATAAACGTGTCGTTTTTCTGTTCTGCTCACGTGAGGAACCACTCGGCCCGAGTCAAAGGCTCTTTATGAACCTGCCAGCTCAGCAACTGATTCACTGGCTGCTTATGTACAAGTCTCTTTAAACGTTGCTCGTTTTGCTCCATCCTTCGGATAAGAGATAAAAACAAAGTCGCCACTGCGAGAGTCTTTGCAGACGTTGGAGACATTGCTGGTACGGAGTTCATACCCTAGTCTCTGCAAAGTGCCTTGGATGCTGTATAAAAAATGCAGAGGAAACACATAGTTTATTGTTAATTGGTAGACATTTCAAAATAAATCCAAATCCAAAATAATTCATGAAATACGTATCGTGAATTAATATCCCCTCCTTTATAAAACTTGGTAATGTCTTGGAGGGCCGGCAAAGCGTACGCTGGCTGATTTTGGAGGGGGAAAGGCAGGAACCAACCCTGGCTGGAGTAGCAGTCGAATGTGGGCACAGAGAAAACCTGGAGGACAACCCACACTGACACGGGAAAAACACAGAAACATTATGGAATGATTACGAGGCAGGTCTGTCACACTGCATGATAACATGCTACACACACACACACACATCTGCATTGAAAGAGACTTACCGTTTACTCTCATCTTGTGTTTGATTATCCTCATACAATGACATTGGCAATTTGTGACTATACTCACCTTGGCATCTGAAGCTGTGTATTCATTACATTTCTAGGGATTGCATGAATTACTGACCTGTTAAAATATACTAGATGACCTGTAAAAATAAACCTTGTGCATTTATTATAATGAATAGTCAATTAATGCCATAATCACACATTTTTAGTAAATCAAGGAACGTGTTTCTTCTGTTTAATAGACATAAACATTTTTATCATTAGACGAGTGCTCTCCATTATTAACATTCGTACCTTTAGTAGGTCCATTACCCAGCAATCTACCCAGTGACAGAGTATTCATACACGTTAATTCTGCGCTCACGAACAGACGATAAATCTGAGTTGTCGAGTCAGAAATACCACGTGAAATTCAACAAATGTGGAATTCCAACTCTGACAATTCAGACAAAACAAATCAAAGTCCAAATTGTGATGTAGCGCTGACCTTAGTCAATTGTTTATAACAGGGGTGGGCAAAGTCAGTCCTGGAGGGCTGCAGTGGCTGCAGGTTTTTGTTCCAACCCAGTTGCTTAATTAAAACACAATCCTTGTCCATTATTCAGTTTCATGGCTGGTTAGTGCTTTAACTCTGCTATGTCAGGTCATTCTCAGATCCTACATTTTTTTCCTTTCTAAGGATATAATTCAAATGATTTGAAATCTAAATCAGACGAGTAATTCTCAGTCCTTCACTTTTTTACCTTCACACTTTAATTAAACTAAATAGTGCACAATAAATACACACAGAGGTGTAAATGGAAACAAGCTAAATGGAGAAATATGGGTTTCTTTTGTCATTTGCATGTTATTGCTAATAAGGAGCAATTAAAAAGCAAGACTACAGCTGTTTAAGACTAAAATAAGTAATAAAGGTTCAAAATTTTAATGAGCGGGACAAATAAAATGAAGCAGAACTGTTACTTGAGCAGTAAGTGCTTCTTGTTAAGCAATTGGGTTGGAACAAAAACCTGCAGCCACTGCAGCCCTCCAGGAACGACTTTGCCCACCCCTGGTTTACAATAAAACGTATAACCTGTTCGGCCCAAAATGCCATTTTTTTGAGCAAAGTGAAACATATTCAATACGTTTAATTGCTAATTTTTTTTTGCAGACCAACTAAAAAATTAACAGAGACATTTCATTTTTTCCCGAACAGTCCAACCTGGAAACCCACGTGAACTTACCGAAGGTGAAACGTCACGACTCGGAGGGCCGCATAGACCAAGAGCACGTGAACACAGCATTAGAGCGAGTAAGCATTTATCAATGTGTAAACCTTAGGAGAATTACTTCGAGATTGAGATTTTTAATTTTACATTTTTTTAATTTCACCACTTTTGAAAAAAATCAACAGTAATGGTTTTTTAGGATTTGAAATTTGTAATAAAGTAGACCCCCCAATTTCTATACTCCAATTTACAAAGATTCCACATTGTCTGTGGCAAACCTATCAGTTTAAAACACTGCTTTTCTTCCATCCATCCATCTATTATCCAACCCGCTATATCCTAACTACAGGGTCACGGGGGTCTGCTGGAGCCAATCCCAGCCAACACAGGGCGCAAGGCAGGAAACAAACCCCGGGTAGGGCGCCAGCCCACCGCAGCACTGCTTTTCTTAAAATTCAAAAAAGTTTTGCCGTGAATATTCCATTGAGCGCATAAATACTCCACTTTTAACCTTGACTGTACCAAGCGAGTAGTGCTCGTGGGAATGTGGACGTGACTCCTTCAGCCCACAACTATTGTCAGTGTTGATTGTCAGCACCTGCAGTGGGCTGGCACCCTGCCCGGGGTCCTAAGTGATTGAAAGAGTATTGCGTGTGCTGGCAGTCCATCCATCCATCCATCCATTATCCAACCCACTATATCCTAACTACAGGGTCACGGGGGTCTGCTTTGCGCCCTGTGTTGGCTGGGATTGGCTCCAGCAGACCCCCGTGACCCTGTAGTTAGGATATAGCGGGTTGGATAATGGATGGATGGATGGATGGACTGTCAGCTCACGCAATACTGTTTCACTCACTTAGGACTTTTGTGTTTATACATTTCAGATCACTGTGGTGAACAACCGGTGGGAACTGCAAACCCGCGTTCTCCGGCTCAAAGACGAGTGTTTTGTGGTGTGAGCTAAATAGAGAGCTCCATGCATCAGCAGTGCAGAGTCTGTCTTTGACCACTGTGAGTGGCGGTCAACTTCTCTAGTGACACCATCGGATCTCTGTTGGTCCCGATTTTCTCCATAGATCACTACAACGGCCATCTGTTTTATCCGTGTTTTCGGCTATCCGAGGTAGCATCGGTCCACATTACCGTGGAAAGTTGGGGTTGGAGTTTAATAATTATAATAATAATTATAATAATTCTTTGCATTTATATAGCGCTTTTCTCACTACTGAAAGTGCTTAGCAATTGCAGGTTAAGGGCCTTACTCAAGGACCCAACAAAGCAGAGTCCCTTTTGGCATTTACAGGATTCGAACTGGCAACCTCCCGATTGCCAGTGCAGATCTCTAGCCTCAGAGCCACCACTTCGCCTAGATAGATAGATAGATACAAAAGGCGCCATATAATAGATAGATAGATAGATAGATAGATAGGAAATGCACTACCCAATAATAATAATAATTCTTTGCATTTATATAGCGCTTTTCTTACTACTCAATGTGCTTAGCAATTGCAGGTTAAGGGCCTTACTCAAGGACCCAACAAAGCAGAGTCCCTTTTGGCATTTACAGGATTCGAACTGGCAACCTCCTGATTGCCAGGGCAGATCTCTAGCCTCAGAGCCACCACTTCGCCTAGATAGATAGATAGATAGATAGATAGATAGATAGATAGATAGATAGATAGATAGATAGATAGATAGATAGATAGGAAATGCACTACCCAATAATAATAATAATTCTTTGCATTTATATAGCGCTTTTCTTACTACTCAATGTGCTCAGCAATTGGAGGTTAAGGTCCTTGCTCAAGGGCCAAACAGAGCAGAGTCCTTTTTATTGGCATTTACGGGATAATTTTATATTTGTTTTGCTGTTTTCTTTATAGGTGAATCATTCACTAAATGCAAACAGTTTTTATGGTTCCATTTGTATTTTTCTACTACCCTTTCGTATTTTGTTTTCATCTGTGAGAACCAGCGTCACGTGCATTTTCTTAGGGCTTGTGGTTTTGCTGTTGTTGGCATAGTAGCTTCAGGTGTACAACAACTAAGATTTACAAAACAAGAAAACTTTACGAGCACAAAAGGGAACCAAGAACCAAGCTGAAAAATACATGCAAAAAATACCTAAAGCCTTTAAATTAAAATACTTCTGACAATGAAAAAGGTTATTCTTGAATGTGATCCGGAATCTTGGGCAACTAGGAAGCTTGTGATACTGACGTTTAAACAGTCGTATGTCATGGCTACCGAGGAGTGAACCTCACTGAGTCTGCTTAGCTGGACTGATTTTGAGTGGATGATGATGGTCTTTTAAGTGTCTCCGAGTGCTAGAGAAGCATCTGCCCACTACGCCAGACCTATTATTATTGTCAAATATTGACTTGAAAGGCCGTGCCTACCTGAGGTACAATGAATACAATTAAATATCAGAACACTAAAATGTCTTGCAGACAGTGGCAACAGGAGCAGGAAGCACGAATTTATTAAGGTTTGGCCCTCACAGATTCCATAGCAGGTATTCGCGTCTCCCGAACCGAAAAGTACAGCTTGCGCTTATTTTTATTATTTGCGGCCATCTAATTTTATCTGTGTTTTCGGCTATCTGAGGTAGCATCGGTCCACAATACCGCAGAAAGTTGGGGTTGGAGTTTAATAATTTTAATAATAATAATAATAATAATAATTCTTTGCATTTATAAAGTGCTTTTCTCACTACTCAAAATGCTCAGTAATTGCAGGTTAAGGGCCTTGCTGAAGGGCCAACAGAGCAGAGTTCCTTATATTGGCATTTACGGGATAATTTTGTATTTGTTTTGCTGTTTTCTTTACAGGTGAATCATTCACTAAATGCAAACAATTTTTATGGTTCCATTTGTATTTTTCTACTACCCTTTCGTATTTTGTTTTCATCTGTGAGCACCAGCGTCACGTGCATTTTCTTAGGGCTGCGGTTTTGTTGTTGTTGGCATAGTGCCCTTGTGCTACCTTGTGGTATCTGGTAATTGCGACTCGTAATGTCGTAAACCTCCACTGTCTCAGATGGTGCTAAGCTATCAGTGGTATTCATGTTTCTGGAGTCTCAAAGCACAGGTATCAACCTTGTCTTTTGATTTGTGTATTTGCTCAATAAGCATTACATGTGAACTCTTTAAAATCACTAGTCCAGTGTGTTTAGAGTCACCGGTATGAGAAATCCCCCAATTAAGATATGCATAGACCCGTAATGACGCACAGCATGATAACGTGCAGTCAATACACTTGACTTATATAGGGTGGTCCAGATCTAATAATGCAATTTTCATTACTTTATAACTTAATAAGTTTATTACATAGAGGACCATCGAGAAGTGTGTGAACTGACGACATGAAGAATTGTCTTTGCGCCAAACTGGAATCGTCTCCGCATAAATGAAAGTAATCCAGACGATCTGGATCTGCATAATTAGATCTGGACCACCTGTAGTTTTCATCCTCTTTTTTTCTCTGTACGTTTATCATTCGTTTGCTCAGAGGTTGATGCGCTTGCTTCTTCTTGAGCAGCTCTTCTTTTCTCTACCCTAGCGGCCCGCTTCTTCTCTTCTTCCGTCAGCATCTTTTTTGCATTAAAACTGATTAAGTCAGTGTTGGTGTTGCAATTACTTAATACGTTTTTCTTAATTTTTCCCTTAGGTCAGTCAGTCAGCCATTTTCCAACCCGCTATATTCTAACTCCAGGGTCACGGGGGTCTGCTGGAGCCAATCCCAGACAATGTAGGGCTCAAGACAGGAACAAATCCCGGGCAAGGTGCCAGCCCACCGCAGAATTTTTTCCTTAAGCTGCCACTTAAGTCTTCAATCTGCTTCAAGAATGATTTAAGATATGATGAGGTAGGGGAAGTGACAACGAAGGTGGGAGGGATGAGAACGGCGCCCGTACACATGTGCCACACGGCCACCCTACTGGCCGCTGCCGAGAGATGATCCTACAATAAAATAAAAAGAGGAATAACTTTGGAGGTTAATCTTCACCACGAAAACGGATAGTAGACGTCATGTAGTATATGTGTACCAAATTTCAGGTCAATAAGTCAAACGGTTTCCGAGCTAAAGGTGATTTAAAATCCTGGACAGACAAATGGACAGACACTGTAGCGTATTATATAAGAAAATAGGCAAAATGTCAAGCTTTTTTTGGCTATTCCCCCTATTTTGTCTCCTCTAAATCCCAAAAAAATGAATTTTCTGTTCATTTTTAGACCGTATTTTGTGCAGGAAATCACACCCTTATGATAAACAGTAAATCAATAGGCGCCTTCAGTAAAAATGATCAGAAGGATTTGAAATTGTCCAAGTCATATCACCCGACCCCAATGGGTTACGAGGGGTCAAAGTTACTCCTTTAACACAAAATTTTGAAAAACTGGGGATCGGTAATACAGGAAAATAGTGTGTCTATTTTGAGCTGGTTGACCACAAATATAATCATATTTTTGATATTTGATTCTTTAACTGTGGTCCATGTCCCTGTAAGAATCATCGCCAGAAGGTGGAAACTGACAAATTTCAAACATAAGAATGTGGGGTGTCGTTTTACATTATTTCAAGGTCAGTGATTATGAATATGAGGTTATTTCCGATTTTTGATCCTTGACTAGGGGTCTAGCCCCTATAAATAAGAAACAAAAAGCATATTCAGTGACATTTATTTATTTACACTCACATTGCATAGTCTTTCTCTTTATTTATAGTCAAATTTCACAGTACATTGGAACCTCGGTTCACGAACGTCTCAGTTCACGTACAACTCGGTTCACGACCAAAAAGTTCGCCAAACTTTTGTCTCGGTTCACGACCACACACTCGGTATACGAACAAGCCAGTTTCCCTTTCGGTTTGTGCGCACCGATGATTTCCGCAGGTGTTGCATTGTTCTCGGTCAGATGTGCCTGCCTGCTGCTGAGAGAGAGAGAGGGAGGGGGAGGGGGAGGGTGCTGCATGCGCGTGCCTGCCTGCCTGACTGCTGCTGGAGGGGCAGGGGGGGGCCTGCCTGACTGCTGCTGAGAGAGAGGGGGTTGGGTGCGTGCATACCTGGCTGGTTCATACGCGCCGATTACTGTGTTTAAGCAGAGCCGCTCCCTGTTGATTGTTCTCAGTCAGACGTGCATGCTTTACTTGCGCTCTCTTTGTGCTCTACAGTATTTCATGTGCTTTTGCAGTTAACCATGGCTTCTAAGCAAGTGAAGAGTGGTGAGAAGAAAGTTTTCAAGAAAATTGAAATCGAAGTAAAGAAAGAAATTATTAAAAAGTTTGAGCGTGGCGTTCGTGTTACTGATCTTGCCGCCGAGTACAAGAAGTCAAAATCTACGATTTCGACTATTCTAAAGCAGAAAGAATCTATTAAAGCAGCTGATGTTGCAAAAGGAGTTACAGCGTTAACCAGGCAGAGGCTTCAAGTGCTGGAAGAGGTGGAAAAACTGTTTACCAGTTTACTCATTTACCAATCTGAGAACCCTCGTGCTTTCAAGCAGCACAATGCAAACAAAGCCAGACTGCCAGTAATGTGGAGGGCAAACACGAAGGCTTGGGTCACAAGGACTTTGTTTTTGGAATGGCTGCATGAGGCTTTCGCTCCCACCAGCTAAACAGCTAAAAACACCAGAAACCCAAGAAATCACAAGAGAGAATACACCTGAAGGAAAACATCCCTCCATTGCGGAGCCAGACTCTCCCTCCTCTCCACCCAGTTCCTCCTATCTTCATGCCAGAACTCGACTCATGCAAGGTTAGTTTTCTTGGTGGTTTTTGTATTACGGATTTTTCAAAAGTTAATTTTTCAGTTCGTAGCGTGAATTGTTGCAATGTTACTTTTCTCTTTTTTTCAAATGTTCCTTTTTTTTCCGCTGTGCTTAAAACTCATTTTTAAAAAAGTGTTTACAGCGATCGGGCTGTAAGGCTATTAGCATGAACTCCTGCAATGTTTTTTGGTTGCTTGTGGTTGGTTTTTAAATTAAAGTTTGGATTTGTTCAAATGTTCCCCTCTGTTGAGAGAAAGAGCGAGCGCGTGTTGCTGACGGGGGGGGGTGGGGATGGTGCGGGGGGGTGTGTGCTACAGAGAGAGAGAGAGAGAGAGAGAGTGTGTGCTGCTGACGTGGGGGGGCGGGGGTTTTGTGTGCTACAGACAGAAAGACAGAGAGAGAGAGAGCGCGAGCTAGAGAGAGAGAGAGAGAGCGCGAGCTAGAGAGAGAGAGAGAGAGCGCGAGCGAGCCTGCTCATGTAGCTGAACAGGGAGCCAGGGTGTTTTGTCTCAGTGTTATTCAATGTTTTTACATTAGTTTACTATTACACTGTGCATTCTATGGTGTAATTAACTATATTTGTGCTTAATCTTTACATATATTTACATATTTACCTACAGTTCGTACGGTCTGGAACGGATTAATTGTATTTACATACAATCCTATGGGGGAAATTGCTTCGGTTCACGACCAACTCGGTTTACAACCAGAGTTTTGGAACGAATTTTGGTCGTGAACCGAGGTTCCACTGTACTTTTATTTATTTACTAGCCATCCCCCGCAGTTTCGCCCGCATATTAGTGACATGGGACAATGAGGAGGTCCTCGCCAAGCTCTCTACTCCTGACGCCACTCTTCCCCCTCCCCTCGCCCCACAGCCTCTGTGGGATTAGCGTGAATATATCGCTCCTGCAAGTGAACTATGATTCTTAGCTCAATGACAGAAGTCACAAAATCAACCGGAATGTTCAAGCAAATTATAGAAAAAAAAAAGATCGAAATCTATTAAGTAGTTCTCTCATTCGCTCACTAAGCAGAGTTAAGGTTACACCCCGAGGCAGACACGTGAGTGAGGAGGGTCCTGCAGCCCGGTGAGTCTCTCTCTGAGTTGTGCTAATAAATCGGTACCGCAAGCAAACTGCGATACTTAGCACGATGAGAAAGTCGCAAAATCAAGCAAATTATAGAAAAAAAAGATCTAAATGATTTAAGTAGTTCTCTCGTTCACTAGCTCAGCAGAGTTAAGGTTATGCGCTAATAAATCGCTAATAAATCGGTAAAGCAAGCGAACTGCGATACTTAGCATGATGAGAAAGTCGCAAAATCAAGCAAATTATAGAAAAAAAAATCTAAATGATTTAAGTAGTTCTCTCGTTCACTAGCTCAGCAGAGTTAAGGTTATGCGCTAATAAATCACTAAAAATCAGCAAAGCAAGCAAACTATGATATTTAGTGCGATGAGAAAGTTGCAAAATCAATGGAATGTTCAAGCAAATTATAGAAAAAAACCCGATCTTAATCTCTCGTGAAAACCGGACAGACATACAAACAGGTCTAAAAAACGATAAGAAATTTCGCACTTGGACCACAACATTTTTAAAACCGTTTCTTAGCGAGCACCTATGGGCCAAGGGTAACCTACATTTCAAGTCCCAAGTCGTCATGGTTCGGGAGATTTCGTGATGAGTGAGTTGAGTAGATTTACTTATTGATTTATTACATTTTGTCAGATATATTCTTCCATACGTAGGGGCGGCACGGTGGCGCAGTAGTAGTGCTGCTGCCTCGCAGTTAGGAGACCCGGGTTCGCTTCCCATGTCCTCCCTGCGTGGAGTTTGCATGCTCTCCCTGTGTCTGCGTGGGTTTCCTCCGGGCCCTCCGGTTTCCTCCCACAGTCCAAAGACATGCATTGGTGATTCTAAATTGTCCCTAGTGTGTGGGTGGGTGTGTGTACACCCTGCGGTGGGCTGGCGCCCTGCCTGGGGTTTGTTTCCTGCCTTGCTGGGATTGGCTCCAGCAGAACCCCGTGAACCCGTGTAGTTAGGATATAGCGGGTTGGATAATGGCTGGCTGGCTATTCTTCCATACGTGTATAGCTGTGTCCTGTATGGTATGTATGCGGAGTGACTGGCTATTGGTGCCAATCGAGACTGCATTGGATCGCTATGTGTATGTGCGTATACCTCTGTGTGTGTTAATTTCCAAGGGCGAGAGTATAGCACAAGTATCGAAGCTCAAAACGTTTAATAAAAACCAAGAGTCTGAAGAACAGAGACGAGAATACCTGCCTTTTAAATCATTCCTAATTAAATAATACAAACCACACTTTTTTTAGTTTCAAATTTTATTCAGATACTTGGATACAGGTGAGTTCACTGTTAAAAAGTCTCGGTAGTGATAATGTCACTAGCAGCCCCACAGCAAATCCAGTTCTCGGTAAAGAAGTCTTGAACGAATATGTGAAAACAAATTGGCAGGGCAATAACGTGACGCAAATAAAGCTAACAATTCCAAACGTAAAGAAAACAACATAAATGACAAAAGTAGCTTCAGGTGTACAACAACTAAGATTTACAAAACAAGAAAACTTTGCAAGCACATTGCCGAAGTCAACAAAAAGAGAACCAAGAACCAAGCCGAAAAATACATGCAAAAAATACCTAAACTCTTTAAATTAAAATCAACGAAAAATGTTATTCTTGAATGTGATCCGGAATCTTGGGCAACTAGGAAGCTTGTGATACTGATTTTTAAACAGTCGTATGTCACGGCTACCGAGGAGTGAACCTCACTGAGTCTGCTTAGCTGAACTGATTTTGAGTGGATGATGATGATCTTTTAACTGTCTCTGAGTGCTAGAGAAGCATCTGCCCACTATGCCAGACCTATTATTATTGTCAAATATTGACTTGAAAGGCCGTGCCTACCTGAGGTACAATGAATACAATTAAATATCAGAACACTAAAATGTCTTGCAGACAGTGGCAACAGGAGCAGGAAGCACGAATTTACTAAGGTTTGGCCCTCGCAGATTCCATAGCAGGTATTCGCGTCTCCCAAACCGAAAAGTACAGCTTGCGTTTATGTTTATCCCTGTCGGTTTTCCTCAATCACTGCCACCAAAACTAAAACACGAGAATTCTTCATATCTTCTTGTGTACATTAACACAGCATTCTGGGTAGGACTATTGATGTAAATTACCTGCAAAAAATGCTTTGCCGATGAGTGCCAGTCATGACCTTGGCTGTGATATGCTAGTAACAAGGAGAGCGCTGGTCTACCAACACTAAACGATAAAGTAGGCACCCGCAAAACTAAGGCGGCATTGTGTCAAGATGTGAAATATTTAGACAGCAGACAAAATTATTTCAAAACAAAAAAAATAAAGACAAAAATTGATTCCTCAGGTCTCAAAACCTGTAACGGAGAGAAGAAATATCCTTAAGGTACAGTAATGTTTATTACCCTTTACCAGTTTGTAATAAATCTGTATTACATAATTAAATATAAAACCGCATAATTAATAAAACTATAATTAAATTAAATAATTTTAATAATATAATAATTATAACAAGTAAATTAATAATTGTATAATTAAAACTGTATTAATTAAAATAAATTAAATTAAACTGTATCTGTACCAGATTGTAATATTCATTTAACTCTCCTAGAAATGAAGAATTTAAAGTAAAACTACGTTTAAAAATAAAACAAAAGTATGGATTTAATTCGGTATGATTTTATGGAACGACAATATATATAGTTTTAGTTTTCTGGAAAAACTAAAAGCTGTGATTAGTTTGGCTTGACATCACACACGTAGTTTCTGCCTGCACTGACTGGTATGGAACCCAAAGGTGGATCTTAAAACAAATAATTAGGCAAGATCAAAAATGGTTGCAACAAATTTTTAGTAACACAGCCTAGGATGTAAGACAGAAATTGTGAGTCGTGAATCATAGCAAAAATGTCACCAAGATTAAACTTTGCATATTAATCTTAGAAACAAATTCGCGAAAAGAGGTTCTTTTAAAGCTCTAATCAAAATACTGGCTATTAGATTGTATCCACAACCTTGGACAATGAATTCTCCGTGCTGCTGACTTATCGGCCGTCATACTGATGACGTCACTCAGTGTGACTAACAAGAGATGTCACCTGGCAACCTGTGAACGTGAACCTAAACTGTGGCTGCTGAAGATGGCAGCACCCATAACAAAAATAAAATGGAGCTGTGGGAGAACATGTTTACATTAAAACACTATTAGAATCGTGTCAGATTCAAACACCAATGTGACAATCAGGTTCCTTGACATGTAAAATGTACAGAATTTTTAATTTTTTTTAAGGCAAAGGGGAATCCATAAAAAATGTAAAATAATTACCTATTCATCTGCATTTGAGGACACCATTTGGTTTTAAAGGTACAATTTACTTTTAAGGAAAAATTTAATTATTGATCAATTTATTGAATGGCACGTTTTGCACACTGCAGTCTCATTATTAATAAACTCTGCTTTGCCTTTGAACAAAATGACTTTCTTGTCTGCTCAGTAGTGCTGGATTGGTACTAAAATGTGGACTTCAGTGTCGATACTAGCTTTAGGACCTCAGTGCGAGTACCAAAAGTGTTCTGAGACAAATACTGGTAACTCCAAAACCCCACCATCTTTCTCGAGCCTCCCTGGTGCTGTGCAAAAATAAAATGTTTCCTGGGTGTGCCACGGCATTACGCCGCACTATGCACCACTTCCCTTTTGAAGCGGTAAAGTGCCAATCATGTTAAAGCAGTGCAGAGAAGGGGGACGCCCTTGAAGTTCCTATCACGTTGTTTCATAAAGTATATGAAATGCATGTTTTTCCAAAACTGCTTTGACATGTGTTGATGGAAGGGATGGGGGGGAAAGCTGACATTTACTTCTGGTACCAAAAATTCTGAGATGTCCGTACCGTTTTAAATTTTCAGTTTTTTGGTACCTTTCCAGTACCAGTATAACCCTACTGCTCATTAACACTAGATCAGCCCGATTGTGACTATCAATGTCCAAGAACTGAAGATTCTGTTCTTGGCTGTGGGCATCAGGCATCACAGTTCCTAGTGGGGGTAGAGAGGATGGGGTGGGGTGTGAAATAAGGGGTCTTTTGAGCTTTGACACCCTGGGACTAGTAGTGGTCTTAATCTGGCCTTGCACTACCCTGTCCAAGAACCCAGAATGTCAGAAAATATTACCACAAAAAGCTATGCATTTAATTGATCTCGCTCTCTTTATACAGTATATATGTATATATATATATATATATATATATACACACACACGCACACATATATATACAGTATATACATAAAAATGTTTTTCTTTTTTTAATAAATCATTTTATAAATGCCAGTCATTTTAAATAACTCCATTAACAGAATATTGCTTTAGACAAAAAAAAAAAACTCTTGTGTGTTAATACTCATGATGACAAATATTAAATTATTAATAACAAACATCCAGGACACCCCTTAGGCAACTGTCAGCCCACTCCCATGGAAACTGGTGATGTATGTTCAATCTACCATCCAAACAGGTGATGAAAGTTAGATACAAAAATGAAAACTGAACCTCAGACATTTTTAAAAATAACGAGAACTTACTAATTTATAATATGACACTGAATTTATTAAATGAACATTAATGTGATTGTAAACACAAATATTAAAATAATTTTTTGATATACTGTAATAAAAATCTGCATTATGCGGGCTCTGCATCGGTCTGTCGTGGTGAAAAAAGAGCTGAGCCGTAAGGCAAGGCTCTCAATTTACCAGTCGATCTACGTTCCTACCCTCACCTATGGTCATGAGCTATGGGTAGTGACCGAAAGAACGAGATCGCGAATACAAGCGGCTGAAATGAGTTTCCTCCGCAGGGTGTCTGGGCTTTCCCTTAAAGATAGGGTGAGGAGCTCAGTCATCCGGGAGGGGCTCAGAGTAGAGCCGCTGCTCCTCCGCATCGAAAGGAGTCAGATGAGGTGGCTCGGGCATCTGATCAGGATGCCTCCTGGACGCCTCCCTGGTGAGGTGTTCCGGGCACGTCCAACCGGGAGGAGGCCCCGGGGAAGACCCAGGACACGCTGGAGGGACTATGTCTCCCGGCTGGCCTGGGAACGCCTTGGGATTCTCCCGGAAGAGCTGGAAGAAGTGGCCGGGGAGAGGGAAGTCTGGGCTTCTCTCCTTAAGCTGCTATCCCCGCGACCCGACCTCGGATAAGCGGAAGAGGATGGATGGATGGATGGATGGATGGATGGATGGATGTAATAATTAAGCATATTGTAATTTTATTATAATACACAGCAAACCAGTCACGATCCTGCCAACTACGCTTATCTATCTATCTCATAGTACCATGTATCTATCTATCTATCTATTATATAGTGCCTTTTGTATCTATCTATCTAATAGTACTTTTCGCATCTATCTTTTCTTTCTAATATATAGTGCCTTTCATATTTTATACAGTATATACTATATACTATCTATTACAGAATGCCTCAACATCCATTAGTCACATAATTATAAAGAATATAAGCAGGCTTTACTTACACACTCAATGTACATAATTACACAATTCACGTTAACAGTATACTATAATTCTCATATTCCCATGTTACAAATAAATATGTGTTTGTTTGTATATTATTAATCCAAGACGTTTGAGTGCCAGGACTCATCAGTACAGACCCAGTCCTGGATTTAAGTACCCTTCAAACAGAGCACCAAATCTGTCCTTGTGCCTGTCTTAGAATTAGAGGCGTGAGTGAGAGCCGTAGTCACAACACGCTGTCTGCTTCTATATGGATGTAAAACGGACACAACACGATGGAGTAAATAAAATAGTCATGAGTAAGAAAGTGGATGTTGATTTAAATGCTGTATGATTGATTCCAATCCACTTTATTGTACAAGATAAATACAGTATAACAGACAAATAATTAGAACTACTTACTAATGCAGAGATTGTTGAAGTGCAAATTTTCCAGATCATTAAATCATTTAAGAATGGATCACTCATCATTTGAGTCCATGAAATCACCACCATCTTAAACCGTACATGCGTCTTCAACCGATTACTTAAAATCTACTGCAGTCATAACAGAATTAGTATTAGTACATGTGAAAAAGAATATTCAAGATAAAAAAAAAAAAACTTTTAGCAGAAATGCTGTAAATTGCAAAGTGTAAATATTTACAGGGCCTTTCTAAAATCGTTAATTTATGAGTAAAATTGCTACCGGTCTTAAACGAGTTGAAATTGGAGTAATGAATATGGACCTGAATGTTTTCAGTGCAATGCATTTTGTAATGCATGTAGTAATTACAAATGCATTGCATTCCCCTTTCCAACAGATGGCACATCACAACAATTAGCACTGCTTTTACAAATCCTATGCCAAATGTCATATAATACAGACAAAACAGTGGAAGGACACACAGGTAGACACTTGTTCTTTTATTAAGGTAGATTCATGCCGTGTATACATTGTATTAGGACGCGTAAACCCAATTTTAGAACATTAGAACAATTGTGACGAGACCAGGCCTGAAAAGCTCATCCATGCTATTCGTTCAGATTGCCCAAAATAACATAAATTGAGATGTGATGGTCCCTAAAGTTCTACTCTCCACCACACTACCTGGTAATTTATTTCATATGTCAAAATCTGTCTTTAACAAGTTTCCATCTGTCGCCCAGTATTCTTGTAGGATTTATGTTAAAGTAACTACTGTACTAATTTTAAACCCTTTGATCACGTCACCTCTTAATCTCAGTTGGTTGAAACTGTAAAGGTTCCACCGCTTCAGTCTCGCCTCATAGCTCAGACCCCTCAGTCGCAAAATCAGCCCAGTTGCTCTCCTCTGGAGTTTCTCTGGAAAAGAAACATCCAGGAAATCAAAAGGAAATGCGTTCACAATGGTCAGAAATAAAGACAGGACTCCTGACCAATGGAAGGAAGTGGTGAACTGGGTCCTCATTTTAAAACGTTAATTGCATAGTATTTATATGACAACATTTTAGCAAAAAAATGCCTGTGTTTTGTCAATTGTGAACATAAAACTGGATGATTCACTGAATGGAATTCTGTGACATGAGCAACATTAGTTTTTTTCCATGGATGTTTTTATAATGTATGCTGTGGTGAAGCATTGGTCTCCATTGATGTCTTTTCTATAGCAGGATTTGTACAAACTACATGAGATAAGTAACATTAATAAAAATACAATTTTTTGGGCGGAGTATTCCTTTAATATACTGGTTAAAATAACATGTTGACATTAAAGGTATATATCGTTATTTTTTGCTTACGGATAAAAGAATATTGTAAAAATTAATGGGGAGTTATTGTCACGCATATGCACCACAGAGCTCCCCAACCAGCTCAGCCGAGGTAAGCAGTTCCACTCCTGGACAAGAGGGGGTGCTGTCACTAATAGTCTCCTCTCCTTAGTGTCCTCTCCTCCCAGTGAGGACAACAAAGCCCGATAATAAGGAAGAAAGAAACTGGAGTCCCGTCCCTTCCGGTCTCGGGGACATAAAAAGGGAAACCCTGGAAAGGTACTATCAATTTAATTATTAAATCATCAAAGATTAGATCAGTCATCACTCGAGTACATGAAATCGAGCCAGTCATCTTGAGAGGAGCTCAGGCAAGCAATTACATTTATAAGAGAAGACATTATGTTTCTACATTTTCAGCTCTTTTGAAGCTTGTGTTATTTTATTGTCGGGACTGTTTCATTTGTTGTTTTTATCTTTCATTTGAGTTAAGAAGTAAACAGGATTACCAGACTGTATATAACAGGATTACCAGACTGTATATATATATATATATATATATATATATATATACAGTGGTGTCTCATACTTCAAACTTAGTTCGATTCAGGAAGCCGTTTGAACTCTGAATCATTCGAAGTCCGAATCAGTTTTCCTCATTAGAAATAATGGAAAGTGAATGAATCCTTTCCCTCACCCTAAACAATACCCATTTTGATAACCTTAAACAGCAAATATCCATAATTTAAGGTACAAATAACACAATTAAATGCCCTAAATAATAGATTAAAACATGAAAACAATAAATAAAATCCGTAAATACTGTATAATACAATGAAATGTATAGCAGCACACATAGACGCATTGGCTCAGTGCTCTTCCTTTCAGCACATTGTTTGTCCTTTTGTGTATGTGTTGCTGTTCCTCATAATGACATTCTGTTCGGCAAATAACGTCTACAGCATGCACAATCTCCTAAAAATAGGACTATGCAGCTTCCATGACATCTAGGCGCGCATAGGCAGAAACGTGACTGTAGGGCTGGCATGCTGGCGAGGCTACAGAGGCAACCACACAAGCTACCTCTTTATAGCATTTTTCTCACCAACACAAGATCCCTAGCAAATAGGATGGACGAACTGAGGCTACAGGTTGCAAGGAATAATGGTAATTATATCGAGTTAGCAGGTCGCACAGTACACCGGCAGGACAGGACCAGAGACTCCAGTAGGAGAAAGGAGGACGATTATGCCTGTATGTCAACAATAGCTGGTTTGCTAACACTAAGACTGTACACAACAGATGACATTTACGTTTGCTGCATAAGTCCCATCTACCTTTACTTTTTTTTCACTGTGTGCACAGTTCGAAAATTCGAAATTGAACTTGGGGAACCACCCCTAGTAGATATAGATATATATATATATATCTGTGTGTGTGCAGTGTCTGTGTGTGTGTCTATATAAATATATATATATATACAGTATATTATATATATATATATATATATATATATATATATATATACACTGTATACACACACACATTTTATATATAAAGAGAAATCCTGGAAAGCAAAAGCAAGGCAACGATACATGATCTTCTCGGGAGTTCTCGAAAAAGACATTTTGAAAGACCCGTGAGACAATAGAGACTTGCCACGGAGCGTCTCTCGGGAACCGTAAACATGAGACTCGGTGCCTTGAGACTGTCCCAGGGCCGTCTCACAGGGACGTGGAACCTGAGATTCTTGCAAGACACACCCTACTTACAAAAGATATAAGCGCAAATCCATCAAAAAACAGTCTGTCGTGTAAAAGCACGTAGTTCACACAGATCCTATGCTCTCAACACATATAAAGCGTAGAAGGACAATACGGAGAATAGAGACCCAAAGGTCTTGGGGAGAAAAAAAGGCAGATAAGAGATTATGAAACCAGTAAAATTCGAAAGTATTGCAGTATCCCAGCCAGGTTGCGGCCTTTTTGGTTTTAAGTGACTGTTCGGTCCGATTGAGGGAGGGCGGAGTACAGCATGGAAGACTGATAGCGGGGTATTGAGGGGTTGGAGAAGGTGCTAGAAAGCTGTGTTTGAGGTTACGAAGACAGCGAGTGTTCAAGTAAAACCTTTGTGACACTTTGATACTGTAGCGAATGACATGATAAAGAAAAGATAGTAAAGATTGCACTACCGCAAAACAAACGGTGATTAATCATAAGAACCAGGTGTAATTATAAAAAGAGCAGGACAAAGAGAGGTCAGAAATAAGAGGCAAAGAGTAGAAAAGAAAGTCTTTTCGCATTCGCATCATTCAATGCACAAAACGTGGATTTACACAATAATAGACCATATGTTATGAGAATCTATGGTCCCGGAACAGTTAAAGCAACGACAAGTTGAATTTCAAAGAATACACAATTCGGTCAGGTGTATATTTATGATCACGGAGAAGCGAGATTGTGATATGCCTTTCGTATTAAAATGTTCACAGTTTACTGTGAGAATAGTTATGACAATAAGTCACACATACAAACATTAGAAAAAGTTGGATTATTTATTAGAGAAACAAACGATATTCACTCACGGGCAGTTATACGTTGCGTCGTCACAATGTGTCTCCATAAAATATTGTTTTTAATGAAGCATTAAATGTAAAAGTGCAAATAATGAAATTGAAACAATTCCAAAGAAAAAAAGTTAAAATTGTATATTCGATTAACCAAACCCAGGGGTTGGTGAGGCGAAGCTCCCTAGTAATTATAATAAAAAAATCCTGGGACGGGACAAGACATTTTAGCCTGGGACAAGATGTGACTTTTTCAGAGAGATACTTTCACATCCCGCGAGACAAGACTTTGTACGAAGAGATTTTACTACACCCAGGGCTGGAAATAAAAGACAAAGAGTAGATGACAAAGTAGAATGTCGTTAAGAATTCAAAAACGTTGGCATGATGCCCATGCAGAGCAGGTTAGAGATAATGGAAGTACTAAAATTCACAAGTCTCAAAAAAATGATAATAAAGATCGCATTAGCGCAAACAAACGGAAATTATCACTCAGTGAAATGACGGAACAGCGAAAAGAGATCGAATAGATTGTTCGGAGACTTGTAGATTGTTTAATTCATGTTGCCTTTGGGGAAAAGTAGTGTTTCTTTCCAATGAAGAGGCCTATCCGCGAGAATTATAAGATTTGTTGTTTGGTGAAAGTGAAATCCACATATGCGAGTGGCAGAGATGCGAAGTGGCTGGCACGTAGTGCAGGCCGGGGGGGTTGGAGAGTGAAGTGAGCAGGGGGCAAAGCCCCCTAGTATTTATATATATATATTGTGACGGACAGCTGGGTCCCATGCCCGGCCGGGACGCCCCTGCTACATATGTTCTGGGGGAGCCACCATGGACAGCTCAATACCTCCTCCAGGACGCTAGGTGGCAGCCTCCCTGGCCAATGTTGATTTCCCACTCTCCCGCGTGGCTCCATGGGACATGGAGTCCTCCACAGCCTGGTTGGGAGATGGGGTGGCCGCTAGGGGGTGCTGCCGAGAGCTAACAACCCGGTTGGACGAGTATTCAGCCCCACCCGGAGGTGCAATCAGGGCCAGCTGGTCAAGCACCTGGAACACTTCCGGGTGGGCTATAAAACGGGCCAGCCTCCCTTCATTCGGGGCCAGAATCGGGAGGAAGAGGACAAGGTTGCCTGGGAGGAGTGGTGGTGCCAGGAAGGGTTGTTGGAGCTGTGTTTTGTGCTTTTGGGACTGTGTTGGGCCTGTGGGACACGGGGAAGACGTGCGCCCATGGCTGAAGAAAACTAATAAAAGCCTGTTTGTTTTACACGTGCCTCTGCGTAAGTCTGTGCCAGGTCGGGCGCTATATAGCGCCTTTTACAATATATATATATATATATATATACACAGTGGTACCTCGGTATACGTCTGCTTTGGAATAAGTCCAACTTGGTATACGTCCTGTTTGGACACGAAAAATTTTGCTTGGTATACGACCTTTGTTTGGAATACAACTCGCGTGCTAACCTTGTTTACCTCTCTCAAGACAAAGCCACGACTGCCCACGAGCATTAGTGTGCCAGTTGCTAGCATTCAGTGAACAACCCGCGCTATAACTCTCTGTGAACTTTCACGTGTGTGCTATAGCGGGTCCACAGCTCCTGTCAAAGTCCAGCTTTAAAATAAATAATCACCGCGCTCACGGCTTGGTGGTTATGTGGCTGAAGGTTGTCAGAGCGATTCGCGATGTGGGTGTTTCTCACCAAAGTGCACTTGTGAGGGACCGTCCGCATTCATGATTGTTCCTGGGGCTGCTTATCTTGATAAACAGAAGCGCGAGTCGGCTAGAAGGGGAGGAAAAAGAAAGAACGGACGGGAGGTAGAGAGAGAGAGAGAGAGAGAGAGAGAGAAGTAGCTGAAGTAGGCAGAATGAAGGTCAGCTGCAAGTAGGGCGACTCCCCTGTTGGGAAGCAGCGGGGCCAGCAGGTAAAAAGACACCGGGCTTCTTCTTGTTTTTTTTTTTTTTTTTAAAGAATGCTTCCTGCTATACTTTAACTTTGTTGTTTTTAAGAAGACTTTTTTCTATTGTTTTTAACCTCCACGTTTCACTTCTGATTTTATGGATTATTTATTAGAACTTTGGAGACTGCACTTTAATTTGAACACCTTGTTTTGTTAATTGTTTTAATAAAAGCACTTTGCACTTTTTCACCATCCCCTTGCTTTGTTGTTACCGATGAGCTTAGCAGTGAGGCACATTACCGACAGTGTAGGGTTCAAGGGCTCCCCGACAGCAGATGGGAGCATACAGCAAACCCGCATCGTCACAACGTGATTTTGTGTCTTTTTCACGTAAATTTGAATTGATTGTTGAAAAGTATGAAGGTGGTGTGCGTATCCGGGACATGGCTGTTGCATACCGTTTGCCGAGAACGACGGTACCTACGATTGTGAAAAACAAAGATGTTATTAAAAAGTAAAGTGAGGTAAAATTTTTATTTATTTCATCTAATTGCTTTTGTATTTATGTATTTTAGTATTAAGCAGTGTTTAAATTATTTTATACAACCCCATCAATGTATAATATGCCAATAGCAATAGGATTTTTTTTTTCATGGGAACGGATTAATAATTTTCCCATTATTTCTTATGGGAAAAATTTGTTTGGTATACGTCCTGTTTGGTATAAGTCAAAGGGTTTGGAACGAATTAAGGATGTATACCGAGGTTCCACTGTATATGTATATACTGTATATATACACACACAGACACTGAACACACTAAGCAACCTTTCTACATGTCACCAATAAAATGCCAGATCCTAATCAAATAAATACAAATTTCAATGACTTCTTTTATAGATTAAAATTGATTTAGATGGATGAGAGCTACTTATCTCTTAATACAGAAAAAAAAGCAGAAATGTTATTTATTGAGAGAATGATGTAGACCACAACGACATTCTGTTACTTTTTAACTCAGTTGGACTAACCATTAGTTTTACTAAATCAGCATACAATTTAGACGTTATCTTTGACACCAGCAAGTCTTTTAAAAATACACATTACAAAACTATCCAAACATGTTTTGTTTAACATCTTAAAAAGTTTGAAAATTATGAAATTTCCAAATTTTGCAGGATACTGAGAAATTCATTCTTCCATTTATTTCTAGTAGGACTGATTATTGTGACGAGTTATTCACTGGCTGCTCAAACCATTCTTTTTTTTAAGCTTTCAGTTAATTCAAAATGCTGTTGCTAGAATTATTACAAGAACTAGAAGGAACAAACACATAACCCCCAGTCCTCATGTCCTTACACTGGCTACCAGTTAAGGTTAGCTCTGATTTCAATATCCTCCTTCTTCCATATAAAGGTTTAAATGCCCAAGTCTGTGTTTATCTGTCTGATGTCACTTATTGTTTGGCCCCAGAGGTCCAATTAATTCTACCCCACGGGATATTTAAAGAATGACATCACCAAAATTTGACCTTCATTTCTGTGACCAGCTGAAAAGAGGACAGGGTTCTGCTATGAAAAGTATTATTGAAACCATTTGTTGAGAGAAGCCCTCAAGGATGACAAAGTTTTTTGGAGTTTTTCTTTATTCTTGTTAATCTGACAGGCATTACACTGGATCCCAGCTGCTCCTTAAACTTTTTATCATTTCATCTGTTTTAAGCAGTTTTACATACGGTCACAAATTTTGATTAGAGGACAGTTTCATGGCTTGTATGGTATTTTTAATACCAGCCCGGGCCAATAGGTGGCACTGTCAGACTTGTGCCTTTCTCTTTCCCATCCACAGGACTGAATACTTCTGGAAACATGACCTGTGATGTCACTTCCATTCCTGCAACTAACTCCGCCCCTTTCTCTAAAACCCAGGACCAGCCAATCTGAAAGAAGAGTCACAGCTAGAAAAAAAATACCCAGGAACCAACATATGTCAGATGACTGCTAGTGTTTTTTTTTTTTT